>VXBI01012222.1:252126-314696 GCA_013397375.1 Toxostoma redivivum | reverse complement strand
TTTTTTAAAGCCACTCAACTTAGTAACTGGTTTTAGGGAGAAAAGGGTGATTTATGAATTTCACAGGAATATAAAGCTTCTTGCCCAAGTATGACTTCAGGTCAAAACAACTACAGTCTGAAATTAATTAATTTTTACAGAGTTATGAACATGCAAATCTGCATGCAACCCCCAACTCTATTCCTCTTTTCCTTCTCACTCCTTTATTATATGTATTTTCTACAGAATCTGGGAAATTTGACTTTAATACATACTAAGAAAACATGACATTAAAGATCTTCAGGATATACATATTTTTCAATTATTTGAAACCCAGCCCAATCTACACAATGGTCTGAAAACAGCAAAACAAATGTTCACCATCTCTGCATGTCTGACAGAAAAGCTGCACAAATCTCTTCAAATGCATCTTTATTTTACAGTAATTATTTCCTGTTTATACATGCTGTAGGAACACTATGTTTTTCAATTATACAAAGCTATTGTTTACACCCAAATGAGAATAATTTGTGAAGAAAGACATAAAAGCCAAACCCAAATAACCTCTGAGTAGTGTCACTTGGAAGGCTTCAGTTAAACTGTTTATATTCCTCATAAGGCAGCACTTAAGCCAGTGTTCACCTCAAGGTGTGTTATCACAAACAAGCCTCAATGTGAGATATGTAAAAACAAAAAGCCTTCATACTTTAGTAATTGTGCAAATATGATTTCTGCTTTTAATTCTGCTTCTTATCCCCACTAAACCCTCCCTGTTTTAGCAGTGCAGGGTCAGACCAGAAGAAGGCTGCACATGCATTTACAGTGGCACTGCCTCAGAAAATTGCTTTTATTCCCACCTGGGCAGAGCACTCCTAGCATTAAAGACATTCAAGGAACAAAACCCCTTTCTAGTAATCTCTACTCAGATCTGGGAGTGTCAACAAACACCAACTATGAAAATTATTTTTCATGCAAAGCAAGCAACATATTTTTTTGATCAAAAGTCTAGATTCAATTTTGATTGCCACCAGGCGTTTTGAGCTCTGTTTCTTTCACCACAGTCACAGTAACCTTTCCCCACAGTGGAAGGTGACCCTTCCATTTCTTAGTGAAGACTGATACTCTTGTAATCTGAGAACTGAAGTTGGTTTTCATACACCTAAAGTGTATGTTTTCTACGGGTAACAATGTTCATGCTTTGTGAGTAGAAAGAAGCAAAAGGAATAGTGAGAAAAACATCCTTTTCCAAGCCTGTGGTTACTTGGTCGAGCAGGGATGTTACACCCATTGGGCTGCAGACTTCCAGCACTGAGAACATATTTAAACACACGTGTTTTGATTTCCAAAGGCTTGAAGTCAATTGCTACCCAGCATTCCACTCCCAACACACTTTATTCTAGAGCTTTTTAAGACCTGCAATGAGGAAAAAAAAAAAAAAAAAAAAAAAAAAAAAAAAAAAAAGAGAAAAAACCCCCAACTTTGAGGAGATTTCCCCACCTGGACTGCATTTCTGACTGTGCTTTGAGCTGATGCTGGCCAGCTGGTGGGGGCTGCTGGCACGGAGTCTGGAGCGGAGCTGGAGCTGGCCCGTGCTGCTGGAGCTGGCACTGGGATGGAGGCACTGCCTGCTGGGACGGATGGTGCTGGGGCTGCTGCTGCTGCTGCTTGTACCGAGACAGGCTGAAGAACAGGCCCAGGATGGCCTTCAGATTCCCATTCCTGATTTCTGTAAGGCAAAGTTGAGAAGTCAGCCATCAATGGGTGTTTTCTCTCCGACAGTGCAGCGGGTCAGCCACTGCATCCCCAGAGCACTGTCTGAACTGAGCTCCTTTGGGATATCCTTTAGGATAAGTTTCTTTCTGCACATCTAATTGGCATTACAGTTGATTGCCAGTGAGCACCAATGACAAATAAATAACTAATCTCTCCCCTGCGGTGACTGAGCAATATCTCACATTTCCACTGCAGCCCGTGTTAATGCCAGTGTGCTTAAAAAGCAAGTCCCTTTAAACCTTCCCCTTAAACTAACATAGCTAAAAACCCCAAAACAGAACCTCCACAATAACAATTGTATTAAGGACAGCACACTGTAAATGATTTCTCACTCCTAAACTTGCACATGGAGGAAACTGCTCCATCCTCACACATATTTCTGGAATATCAGAATAACCATTTCCTAAGAAAACTTGATGCAAGTTTTGCACCAGAAAATATAGGTATTTGTGATATGGCTGTATTCAAATAGATATTACCACCTTTGATACTATCACAAGCTGTTTAGGGAAGGGCACCCAATGCAACTATAGATAGCTTGACAGTCAAGCTATAAAAGTATAAACTTTTCAATTCCTGAATGTCATCCTGCTCTTCTATGCAATATCAAATGTAAAAATGTAAAAGCAAACAGAAATACAAAGATTAAGAGGTGCATCAGACCATGCACTGTATCATAATTAATACACCAGAGGGCAAATTCTTCCTTACAGACAACCTTAATGTGCTGTGACTTAATTATTTAGCATGTTTAATTTCCTAAATTAAAAAAGTAAATTAAAAAAGCTACATCAAACATCTGAACTTTTGCCTGAGCTGTACAGGTTACTTGAACTAAAAGCTGACTATTGCCCTATGAGAAAGAAAGAAGAAAAGGACATGTGGCAAGACAGAGGCCAAGCACAAAGGCAAGAAACAGAATTTTCATTTGTTTCCAGTTCTGGCTGAAAAGTTGCTCTGAGTTTGTGATGGGCCTCACCCCATCCTTTACTCCCTCTCCTTTCTGCTCACATTGCTCCTCTTTGCTGTATAAACAAGCTTCTGCTCCTAATCCTAAGCACTTCACCCAGCAGATCCAAGGCTCAAGATTTAAAACTGTTATTTCCTGTTCTGTACCAGCTTCCAGCTTTGGTCTCCTTTTCTACCTGCACCTCAGTCTACTGTCCCTTCCCAGCCACTAATATAATTTACTTTCTTTCTGAAATTTGTCTCAACCCATGCCATGTCTTCAGAGAATATTAACCCTTCTCTAAGTGGCCCTGGTCACCACCAAGACCCAGGATATTCCTTTCCTCTCATACTTCCTGACTCAGTTTCCCCAGCCATTTTTCCTCCCTGCAGCCTGGCCCCTCCATCAGTGCTCTCTCCCACCACTGACACCCCATTCCCTTGTTTATAGGATTATCATTCCCAAGGCCCTTCTGCAGCCATTTTCGGTCTTCTTTTGTTTTCTTGGCCAATTTTACTGTCTTCCTGAATTAATTAGCCCTGCCTGTTTCCCCTTTTCCCAGCCTACTCCTGCTCCCATGCAGTGCCATGCACAAATCCAGCCCTCTCTCACTGCACCAGGCAGGTTCCTTCCCTCCTTCCCTGATCTGCAGGTTCTCTTCAATCATCTGTGTTTAGCTTGGGAGGACAGGGATGGAAAGAGAACAGTCACAAAATACAGCAGAACACAGTAAAAAGGATTTCCTTATCTCCTGTAAAGAACTCAAATTACTCATGGCAACTGTAAGGAAAGTAGCATTTACTCACAGGTTGAAGTGTAACTAAACAGATCCAGAGGCACTAAGAAGCTTAACTGCACAAATACAGGCCAGAAGATAAAAGAAATTACCATGGGCCTGATTGTTTAAATTTAGCAAAGCTATATGCAACTGGAAGCTGATTTCTATGTGAAATGAGAGGCAATTATTACAATAACCCACCTATGACCTGTTGCTTTCTATGGCCATTCAGTTTTCTACTGAATTTATCAGAAGAGCAATCTACTTTTGACCAAATAATCAAAAGAAGAACACTTTTAATGAGTTAAAGCAGTCTCTTTCCCTCTGGATTTGAAACAAAACATTTTAAATCAGACTGTCAGAGGTACCTCTGTTTCTTTTATCTTAAAAACTGAGGTAATTCTGGCAGTTCTACCCTGTCCTTTGTACAAAAGGGAGTATTTGAGAGAGCACTTCAGCCTCACTGCACTCTGCACATCAGCAGAGTCTCAAATGCTTCCTGCTTCAAGTCCTCTCCAGCCCATGGTCAGCTCCAGTATCATATTGACTTAGATAAGGACAAGGATGTCCCCCACCCATTCTAAATGTGGAGCCAAAAATTACAGTCCTGGATACTGGAAACAAACACTCCAGACACTTGAGAGGAAACTGGAAATTGGTTTTCATAGGAAACCCCATGCTTTGGAGATTGCCATCCTGGGATATCCCTGTTGGTGCTTGTTTCCCCTCCATCACTGTTCCATGATGATCATTATCCAGCTCATCTGTTATCCAAAAGATGTGCAGCTCCTTATCTGTGATGTCAATTTGAGTTTCTATTGCACATTTCTGTCCTCCAATATCTTCAACATCTTGAGAGCAAGGAGATATTGTGTGAAGGAGAGCAAGCTTTTCTGGGAAGCTGCAATTCCAGGAGTCTAAAACAAGTCTAAGAGCAGGGGTATGGAAAGAGTTCAAAGAACAAACAAAAATTTGCATCAAGAAGTGAAAAGAAGTCTCCAGCTCTCTGTAGCTTTCTTTAGTAACCACAAATGGAGATTTTAGATTTTTAAGAATCTTTGATAGGGGGGATGCCTTTTTGCCTCCATGTTTCTGGGAAAGAGAAGCCTCTAGCACAGCACAGTCATCACCAGTGACTGCAGATCCTCAGCATCTCCACTGCATAAATCCATCAAAACAGACTCTGTGTAAGTGGCACACACATATCAAAGCAGGATTTTTCAATACTGGAAGGATATGACACATGCAGTCCCAAATTATTTCAACATTTAGGAGTCACCCAAATTCCAGTTTTGAATCATTAACTTCCCTCCACACTGAAGCTGCACTATTGAAAAATACGTGCTCTTAACAAACCCAGGAGACTTCAGTGATTATTCCCGTTTGGAAGCAATCACAACCTTTTCCTTCCTCCTAGATGAGGATCTGCCAGTGAAGTAAATAAAGTTATTTGCAGCTGACCTAGCAGGTCTTGGCAACTTGAACAGAAACACTGGCTTGTTTGGTAACAACATTCCTCACTTTAAATGATTCTGTGTTCCTCAACACAGTGCTGGAGCAACTAGAAAGAGAAATTTACTTTACTGTTGCATTCAAGTCTTTTAACTTATTTTATAAAAATATATTCATTCCCTCTCCCTCTCTAGTTGTTCTCACTTTCTTCCTTCAATGTTAGTGGTGGAGCCAGTAAATGCTCTCATTTATATGCTGGCAGCAAACATTACTGCTCCCTTCTTAGCTTCCATGTGATTTAATACACTAATTCCTAGATAGTGTAAAAGAAAGGCAGAAATCCCAAATCAGAGAAGCCATGGGAAGCACATGGATCCTGCTGGGCCTGGCTTGTGACTTGGCAGGGGAGCCATGAGCATTAATCATGCTGTCCCTTCCCCAGTGTGAGCAACACCACACTGCCAGCTTTGTGCACCAGGCAGTTTTCCCTCACTGACCTGCTATTTCACTTAGATTTTACCTTCTATCGAGACAGGTAAATAATGTGAAATGTATTTTTACAATATTTCCATGCTAAGGTCAAAACTGGCTTTTACAACCGACTCGGCTGCATTTTCTTTTTAATCATTTCCTGGCAAACAGATTTTCTGCTGTTTCAAGTTTTAGCTCATGCTTTCTTTTCTTGACATGAGAATCCTTCTGATTATAACTGAGCAATTGAGGCATATAATGCTGGCAGCACTCAGGTGGACCATAGTAAAGCTTCTCTTTGGAGTAAAATATTTGTTATTGCTGTTCTAATGCAGCCTAAGAATACACCTAAAAGTCAGCCTCCTCTTCTCCTAGCTGTGGTGTATTCAGGTTAGAATAATGCATATTAAATATCTGCTATTTTGCAAGAGCCTCCTCCTCCAAACTAAGTTTGTGAAGAGACTCAGTCATCAAATGTAACTTTGAAGTCTCACCTGATGCCACACATTCAATTATTTTTTCTGTAAAGCACTGATGGAGATGTCATATCATATATTCAGCTACTGAACCCAACTGCTTTTCCAGCATATTTAAATGAAAATCCAAGTGAAAGCTGGTGCTGAGGATGACAGAAATCTGTTTGATCTCTTAATAAGATAATGGCTAAACAGCTTCTGAGCCAACAGGTACCACACATCCTGGCATAAAGGAATACAGTAAACCTAGTTTGGTTTAGAAAAATTCTGATTCTCTTCAAAAGCAGAGTGATTAATTAGAGGTCAAAATGTTGTCTTTTTTTTTTTCCTCAAAACATTTGGTTTTGATTGTTTTGTGCACTTGGAAACAAGAACAATCTTTAAAGTGAGAAGAAAACAGGATGATTGTTCAGGTAAGACAATAACTGAAGAACAAGGAAATAAATTTTTCTCTGAAAAGGCAAACAATTTACAGAAGTTCACTTCTATCTGTAAAATATACACTGATCAATGTACAAATTATAAAACTGAGATAAGAAATTTCTGGTTTTAAACAGAAAGTAGTAAAGAACTCACTGAATTCTAATTTGGTCGCATTGATTATTTTTACAAGTCAGAAATTAGACACGTAGACATGTATAGAAATTAGACATTTAATTTATCTACCTTTCACACTGAGATGGGGAAAAATAAGTAAAGACTGTCAGAAGTTTAAATTGACCTTATTAATCTTCCATTACACTCTATGATCTAGTTGAAATCACAGGTAGTAATTCAGGTTCCTCATTTAACATGAAATCTTAAACAACCAATGGACTCACCTTCTGCTGACAGCCCCTGGATGTTAATCCCCTTAGCAGCCAAGAAACTCAGGCATGCATCTATGTTTTCAATCTGCTCAAGAACAAACAAAACAAGAAAAAAAGGAGACACAAAAAGAAAATGCATTGTAATAATTATTTACTTCCATCTACCGCCACCCTTGAGTGCACTCAGTCTTTGCATCCCATAGATAGTCCCTTTGCTCATGATGTGAAAACCATAGAGTGAAACCCTCTCAGTTACTGAGGTCCTAAATGGATTGTTCCATTGATTATAAACTGGTTATTCCATGGGTCAGGGCTTTCTGTTATTTGCACTTGCACGAAGCAGGCTAGCTCAACAACAATCACTGCATTTCTTACTAGAGCATCGAGGATGTTCTCCACCAGGATTCGTAACCTACAGCAAGTGTAACAAACATGAAACCCAAAATAAACATGGAGGCCATTTGTTTGAGAAGGCAGATTGCCACTTGCTCCCAAGCTGACAGCTGGCAGGAGTTTCCAGCCACACCAAGGGTTCAATATAAAAGCTGTAACTGGAAACCCCGGCCGGAATGAGAAACGCGCTCCTTCCCGGCATTCCCCACGTGCCAGGAACACCAGGCCACTCTGGTCACTGTCCTGCCCCTCAGACAGGGACAGTGGCAACAGCTTTCATGGGATAAAACCCATGGTCACAGGTAGGGACTTGTGCACAACAGCTCTGGCTGTCAGCTGCTCTACACAAGTCCGGCTGCTACACAGACTGGACTCAAACCCTACCTGAGGAAGTGAACTCCAGAGAGGCTGGGTGAGTCAGGAATAATTTCCACTCTGTCTCAACATTACAGTAAGAATCTTGCAGAAGCCTCACACCTGATTTCTCACCAAGCTCCCACTGGAGCTCTGCTGTCATAACCAGAAGATGCAGAGAGGTGCCAGCTCCCACCACAGACCAAAGCACTGCCATGCAAAAGTCTAAGCTTGGACACCTCGAGGGGCTACAAAAAACACGTTAGGAAATACCATGTTTTGTGTGTGGTTACACAAAAAACTCTTTGTTTTTGATACTGTTGAGCAATTTTTGTATTTAACCATGGTAATCAGCAAGTGATAAAATAGAGTCTTTGTGTCTGAACATCTCTCAAACATTAATTTATTAATTCCTGAAACACTGCAACCAAACACTGCATCCACTGGAGAAGGAAGGAGACAGACACCAAGCCTCACATAACTACCTTTATTCTGTGAAGTGTGGAGACATCAAAAGGAAACATGAAAAATTCATCTGCCCTGTCAGCTCCTGCCTGCCCTCAAAAAAATACACAAGTGAGGGCTAAGGCAGCATTTTACACCCTGAACTCCCAACACCTGACTTGAGCTCCCTGTCCTACTCAAAGGAAGAAAAAAGTACCAGGGAAGCTGCCAGGAAACCTCCCACATGGATTTCTCTCAGGGTACATTAATTGACTGTCTATAACTATAACAATAAAAACATTTTCCCCTATCACATGGAGGGTGTTAAGTTATTGGCATTGCTGAACTGTGATTTCAACAATTAAGAAACACTTTTATCAACCTCATTATACTTTGAGATATAATATAAAGTACACAAAGTATATAGTACCCTTTGAGTAAATTATATACTCCAAAACCCAGAGTGGTACCAAAGAATACAGTTCCTGTACTGCTCAGACCTTAGAGCTTGGAGCAGGGTGCAGTTCAAAGGTTCACTTACCCACAGTTAAACATGATCCAACAGTTAATTGACCCATTTCCTTCTTCAGTACTCAACAACCCTTTCAAGTTTCCAACACAGCTCTTTTATTTGGGACTTGGCCGGAAAACCAAAGTTCACCTTTTCAAGAATAAACACCACATAAAAGGATCAATCCTTTCCCAGTACCTGCACTCAGCAAGCTGCATCATTCCAAGAACATTTCCAGACTTCCACAGCTGTGGGTAGATGTCTCCTCTCCAAATAAGCAGGTTAGTGACTAAAGATAAGTAATATCTCACCCCCACTCCAGATCTGCAGCACCTCTCTCAGTCCTGCTCTGCTTGCTTCTCTTCCCAGGCCCCTCACCTTTGCGTGAAATCTCTTTTAGGATAGAGCAGGATTTAGATTTACATCTGGGTCAGGAGTTCCTCATCCATGTTCTCATTCCTGGTGCTACTGAGCAGCCTTTGCTGATTTAATCCTAATCTCATCCTATTCAGATTCAGGGAGTCCCCTTTAAAATCACTCCATTTCTCCTATGGAATAACCCCCTAGTTTTTCTGAGCGCTGTAGCCACCAAATTAAGATAAATCACTCCTATCCTCAGACTGATGGATGACTCTCCATCACAGGTCTGTATTTGGACCACAGGTTGAGCAACCTGGAACCTTCCTGCCATACGAAAGGTAGGATGAAAAAAAAATGGGAGCAACAGGGATGTGCAAAAGTACACCCTTTACATTCAGAAAATGAAGACCTAGGATAAGATCCTGTGGGGATGTACATACAAGGAATTCACTAAAAGAATAAAACTGAAAGATGTAAAGGCAGCAATGACCCTGACAAGATTTACACAGTATATGTGATATTAACAACATTACACAGCAGCATGGCAGTAATGTGAGGAACTGGTTGATTTTGAAGGGAAAATAGAGCTTGAAAAGGAAAACAGGAGGAAATTAGAGAAAATCCAAGAAGAAAGTGAAACACTGAATGCAGGACTATAGCTGAAATGATTAAAATTTAGTGCTGTTAAGAATTCAAGGTCCTTCCCACACAACAACAGCTGGCCTGAGTCAAGAACCCTGATCTCGGCTGAGTCAGTTTAATGCACCAGAAATCATGTAGCTTGTTTGAAGAGATGACTTCCCAACCATGCAACATGTCATGAATTTCACTCATAAAAGCTCCACGGAAGGATTCTGCCCCTGGCCCCCACTGTATCAACTCTTAATAATATGAAAAGATTGTTTTATGGAGAAGGATGCCCCCAAAGCAGACAGGGCTGGAGATACAAGCTATGATAGTTAGACCATTTAGATGTTTGCAGGATAGAAGTGAAGTTTCTGGACAGATCTCAGCTAGATGGTAGGAAAAAATTCTTCCCTGTGAGAGTGGTGAGGCCCTGGCACAGAGCTGTGGCTGCCCCATCCCTGGAATTGTTCAAGGCCAGGTTGGACAGGACCTGGAGCAGCCTGGGATAGGGGAAAGTGTCCCTGCCCATGGCAGGGAATTGGAACAAGATGGTCTTTAAAGTCCCTTCCAGCCCAAACCATTCTATAATTCTAAGCAAAACCCCAATTATTCTACATCCTGGTGACTTCCAACACAAAGTACAGTTGCCTCCTTGTAATTACAGCATTCAGCAGCAAATCATCACCCAGACTCCATGGGCCCTTTTTTTGCCAAGTCCACATATTGCTTAAACCCTTTAAGCAGATGTGAAAGGACTGGATTTGCCAAAGGGGAGTGGATATTTTCTGTTTCACTGTGAGCTACAATTGTTTTTTGGCTGACAATTCTGATTTCCCGTTTGCTTTGTCAGCAACATTTAACATGGCAGAAGCAAAGCAGGAAAGATGGATGCTCTCATTCTTTGCCTACCCGAAACAGGGGAAGGCTGTGCAAAAGAAGGAAAACCAAGCACAGCCACCCTGGGATAATCTGAGATAATCACTCAGAAACATTACCAGGGGTATTGCCACATTGAAACTAATTCAGGTGTAATCAACCATCATCATGTGCTATCAGTCCCACATCCTTTTATGATGGGTATTTATTCTGAAATGTCCCTAAATGCCAACCATGGACTGCTGAGCCCACACCAGAGGGGCTGCCAGCCTCTGGGGCTCCTCCTCCTCCTTTAATTAGGAGATTATGACAAAAAAAACCCAACAACCTTGTAAAATTAAATTTCTGCTCAGACATATCAAGTGTCAT
Organism: Toxostoma redivivum; assembly: GCA_013397375.1. Lineage (NCBI taxonomy): Eukaryota > Metazoa > Chordata > Aves > Passeriformes > Mimidae > Toxostoma > Toxostoma redivivum. The sequence continues at coordinate 304,075 of VXBI01012222.1, read as the reverse complement.
CACTCCCATTCTCACATTCAGAGAAGGAAAAGCTACCTGAAAACTCCCTCTTAACATGAATAACCTGACAAGATGGGAGCAGAAGGCATCGTGGCTAAGTGTTGTACATAGAGAACTGTCCAAGACCAGATCATCACACAAGTCTTTGTGCTTGTCATATAGCAGCAATTTCAATTTCTGTTCTTGCCAGTGCTAGAGAGAAAACATGCCCTGGCCTGTATGAGCAGAACAGGATATGCCAGAAACAAATAAAAAAAACCCTAAACCCAAAATATCCCCATCCTGTAGCTGTAAATGGAGACCCACAGGTGGGCACTGATGTGTGGAACATTGACTATATCTGACAAAACCCTGAGTATGGACACTGCCTCCAGCCAAAGCTGTCTGTCCAACTCTGCCAAGTCAAACACACAAGGTAAAGGATAACCAGTGCTGCCCTTGGCACAGACACAGATGTTTCTCTCAAACAAAACCCAGAATTAAATTTGCTGCAGGTTCTTTTACTCACAAAACAGGGGAAGTTTTCTCACATTGTGATGTAAGACCTCTGCTCCCAAATTTTGCATTGATAAATCAGGAGTTTTGATGAGCTTATCCAGAAAACCCACTTCTTGCAGTGCTTTCCATGTAACTTGTGGCTCAATGTTATGTGTAGTATATTAATTTTCAAAAGAAAAAAGATTGCATTCATATGGAAGTTTTTAAACCTTTATGCAATATTCCAGCAGACTTCACATACAGTGCAGAAACAAGGAAATAGCCTAACACAAGCTGTTTCTTAGGACAAAATCTATTCCTTGTCTTTAGTTTTTAATAAGGCTTTTACCCTCATATTTTTATATCCTAAAGTTTAGAAAGAACCTTAAAATCTTAAGTCATTACATTGACAATCCTTAGAACCCTTGAGTTTTGGGGGAGGAAGGGCTCTCCGTTCCAATAATATCTCATTTGTTATTTCCTAAACAGGATTATATATAAAAAATACCAAAGCAGAACTGCAAATTCCATTTGTCCCAGAAGGATATAAATACTAACTCTTATTGCTCTGTTTAAAATAAATCTTCATTAGTAGTTATCCTATTCAAAATGTATCTTGTTAAAAAGAAAATAATACGTTTCCTCCCAGTGTTCATCTGCTGCTCCTGACTACTTGGATAAAAATGTCTCCCAAAATTAAGTTTCAGGATTTTGACAGAACTTGGTGGGTGCCTTAGAAATATAATAAAAGATGTAATGGAAAGGCAAATTAGGCTAATCCACATTCTGAAGCCAGGTTATACCTGGCAGATATACCCACAGAAACAAAAATCTGCTCAAATATACATGAAGAGTTGACTCTTCTCTTAAAATTGCCTTACTCTGGGATTTTAAAGACAAGAAGAGTTTGGGCACTAGTCTAAGGCTGGAGCACCAGCCTAAGCCTCATCACGTGCACCCTCTTCTCTTTGACCCTGGTAAAACCTTTGCTAGCCTGTGTTTCCAGCTCCTCCTGCAAAAATAATGGGACAAATATTCAACATTCACTCACAACATGCCCAGTGTGAATAGAAATGAGGGCAGTAAACCCCACAAGAGAAAACTGTGCTTCACACTGGCCAAAATTCCTAATGACAACAAAGAGCATCCAAGGGGCAAGCTTGTACTGTGAATGGATTCAGGCCATCCAGAACAATCCCAAGGGTTGCCAAAGCTGATCTGCTTGGGGAGAGACACATGGAGGGTTGTAGAAATGCTCCTGCTTTATTCAGCTTTTCAGGTTTCTTTCAGGTTGGTTTTTTTCAGGTTTATTTATTTAAAACAGAAACTTTCCCATGGGGAAAAACAAAAGCAAAGAGCAATTTCTTTGAAAAATATCCCTGGATATATTTTTTTTAATTAGCTCTTCAGAACCATATATTTGAAAAGTTAAAGTGGATAATTTGTGAATAATTTGAAATCTCGAGATGTTCTAAATTATGATTAAGCAACAACAAGCTCAACTTTGCAAAACAAGTATCAACAAAGAATCCTGCCTCTGGAGAATCATTAATTTAGGATATAGATGAAACTCTTGACAATATTCTAGCACACCCCACAGTAACTGTGTTTCTTGGCACTGACTCTCTGTTCATGTGTAACTGAGAAGAGGAAAAGGTGGGGAGAAGCCATGGCTGTGCTCAATAAACTCACAATGAGGACAGCAGTGACTCTCACAGCTGCATTATTTCCACCTTCCCTGGCTGCTCCTGGAAGACCCTTTTCTAACTGGGGCTCCCAGGCTGAGAGTTATGTGCTGTGCAATTGGGAAAAGGGGGAATGGCTTTAAACTGAGAGAGAGCAGGTTTAATCAGACACTGGGAAGAAATCCTTCCCTGTGAGGGTGGGGAGGTACTGGCACAGGTTGCCCAGAGAAGCTGTGGCTGTTCCATCCCTGGAAGTGCCCAAGGCCAGGTTGGACAGGGCTTGGAGCAATCTGGGATAGTGGAAGGTGTCCCTGGCAGGGGGTTTGGAACTAGGTGGTCATTATGATCCCCTCCAACCCAAATAATTTCATCATTCTATGATTCAATCTAAAATAACACTAATATCTAGCAAAGGTGGACTTCTTCCTAAAACATCCTTGAAATCTACATAAACCAGTATTTTTCAGAGTGCACAAATGCTTAAAAGGAAAGACTGACACCAACACCACTGAATGCACCAAGCACTGGCTGCACTGTCCCCAAACACCAGCTCAGATGTTGAAAGCTCTGTGCATCATTAACTTGAATTTACAGCAAGAATCCAGAACTTCATGAAACTTGTTCAGAAAGAACGTCCTGCAAGGCAGTTGCTGACAGTTGTTCATTTCTAAAAAAGGTCCCAGGGAAGGGAGCTGTGGCCACAGCCCGTTCCCAGGCACAGCTCTCCCTCCCTGCTGGGCTCACAGGCATTCTTGTGTCTGCAGGCCTGGGGCTCTCAGCTTCACCTGTTCCCTAGGGATTTGTTCCAGTGGCACCAACACATGTGTGCCCCCTCCTTCCTTGCACCTGGATCCTGGATAACAACTCCTACTGAAATTCCCCTGCATAACTGCTCAGAACAAGTGCACTAATACTGCTTGCATATGTAAAAATAGCTCTGCAGAGAAACCAGAAGAATAAAATGCTATAGATGATATGCATTACCTTCAAGGAATAGCTAATTAAAATAACCATTATCACACAGTTGCAGTGCATAAGCAATAGCTGAAAAGATCTGTGACAAGACAGAGAAAAAAAGTTTATTTCTCTGGACTGTTTAATTCTTTGTAATAGCTACGATCTGTTTACACAGATATTCCACAGTGAAGAGCTTATCAGTGCATCTCCTGTAAGAAGAAACACCCAGGCATGAGAAGTAATTTCCATACAAACAGCCTTAATTCTTATAGCACCAAGCTGAAAGAGAATAATAAATTAACTTTTACTTCCATGTGTCCTCAAATCAACCTAATTTTTTCTTCTTAGTTAGAATAGGATCTCATCCATATGAGATGGATTTTCCCCATTTATGCCAAGCATAATAAGAATCTGTGGGTTTGCAAAATATTACATAAAAGGTATATTTATGTAGTAATTTACACAGTAATGGTCATGGCAGAAAGTTATGTTAATGGTGCTTCTAGACTTTGGTGTAGGTGTAAATACATAAGTGGAAGCTACAAACATCTCCATATACACATGTGGATTGACCCTGGACCCTCAATCCATTTGCTGTTTCATGTATTTAGCCCATACAGCTTGGGCAGAACCATAGGTATTCAAAATGCACTAATTCCATTTAATTGTGATGTAAATGATCAAAGAGAATCGAATTCTGTCTTTATAGTGAAGCTTATATATTTAATTTTTTTTCATAAAAGTTACTTTGTTTCTCTTTATTGAACCTCACACTGTTTCTGAGATATGATGTACAAATACTTGCATCACTGTAAAGGGTGAAGAATTGAGAGCAGCCCACTGGAGACCATAAAGGTGATCCATTATGGGACTGAAATAAGAGTGCCAGCAGGAATGTCTCCAAAGGAACCCTTACACACCCATCCAATGCAGGAGGCATACACTGCCTTATCACCCATCCCTGCTTGCAGAAGTTCTGGAAGAAATATCCTCCAGAAATGAAACAAATCTCTGTTTTATGAGACTGACATGCCTCATGGCAGGGAGATGTACATATTGGTCTTCCCAGCTCTATTTATCCTGTTATTTTCTATGTAGGATGAAGGGGGAGTCAGTGGAGGGCTTGTGGTTTTATTTAGACTGCAAGCTCTGCAGCACAGAAACCTCTGATCCAACCACGCCTGTCTCACTACTATCATGCACAAATGGTAAGCATGGCAGCACAACAACAGTCTGGGCATCTGGAGAAAAACAGAGACAGTAAAATCAATCTTATCTTGGAGCAAGAGTCATATAAACTGAGGCTGAGGGACAGACAAGCACAAGCAACCTGACAGATCATCTCTGCAGTAAATCATTCTTGTCTACATCACAACATGGGTTCATACATGACCAACAGAAACCCTGAGAGCTTAAAGAAAATATTTTAACATTCTGGAACTTGTGCTTGGCCATGTCCCTGCACAGGAGCCCCAGAAGCTGAGCTGGTGTCTGTCCCTGGCCAGGCTGGCACAGCACTGGGGGATGGATGGATGGATGGAAGGATGGAAGGATGGATGGATGGATGGATGGAAGGATGGAAGGATGGATGGATGGATGGATGGATGTGTTCCCCCTTAGCTGACCTTCAGCTGGAGGAACTGCACCACAGGCTGGGGGCAGAAGATGCCCATCTGTTACCATGGTAACATCAAACGGGATGGAATTTTCAAACATGTGCTCCTGGGAAGTTACAAGCTCCCCAGGCAAAGTGGGGCAAGGCTTAGATGATGGGAAAGTTCCCTTTCCTGCATTTGCACAGCCTTGGGGTTGGATTACTTGAAAATACACGGCTATATTTAACCCCTGGGATACATTTCCAAAAATCCTACGCTACAAATTTGCAGAGAAAAAACGTGCTTGTGATGCTTTTGATCTTCCAGCAGGGCTGCTCCCCTGAATTAGCAGCACATGCCCCAGCAGCAGAGCCCTCCTTGGCTTTGGGACTCAGAGGGGCTGGAGCAACAGCCTGGAAAATTTATTGCACCTTCCTATGGCAACGTTTGGACAACACTGTATAAAACTGCTCAAAATGTTTAGAGGAGCAGGTTAAAGTGGGCACCTGCTCCCAAAGAGCAGAGATGGAATTATTTTCCATGAGAAAACAAGCAACTAATAATTTTTTTTTTAATACAGCAGCTATTTTTAGTTATTTGTACATAACACAGCAGCTCCCTCCCTCAGACACACAGAGAGCTGTTCAGGTCATGCAGATGGTTTCAGCTTGTATTATTCTTTCCAATCAAGTCACTAATGTGTGAGCCCAGCTATCTCCTGTAAGTATGGCAGCACTCACACCCGCTACATCACTTCATTAAAGTGCCCTTGAGAAAAAGAACACAGAAATATGGATAACACATGCCATGCACACAAATTAGTCATGGAGATTTCAACATCTATGCTCTTTCAACAATAAAAAAAAAATAATTCATGGAGCTGGCAAGGATCACACTGAGGAGGTGAGTGGATACCTTTCTCCAACAGCTGAATTAATACTCTCAGTACTGTTCAAGTTAAAACCAAGGTCCCCACCATGTTGGAAAATTTCCGAACGAACTGTTCCTTAAGTGTCACACACATTACAAAATAGCTCATTATCAGAACACAAGAAATCAGTCAAATATTAAAATAGTCAAATTCCCATCACTGGAAGCAAGGTTTCCTTGAAAATGATTGTACTGAAAACACGGCCTTCATCCCAACTTCCATACAGTTCTTGGGAAGAAATGCTGGCTGTGACCCACACTGCATTCAGTACAAGATCCTTTGTTTGCAAGACAAGCAGCAGTAGGAAGATTGAGTGGTATTAATTTACCACTACAGCTTGGTATACGCATCAGAAAGAGATGATTCTTAAAAACTTCCTGTCAACACATGAAAAAAGAAAAAAAAAACCACCTCCCTTTGCTATGTGAGAACAGATACAGACACAAAGTGATCCTGAAAAATATTAAAGCTCAAGCACCAACCCACAGGCGAACCACAGTAATTTCCTTGCCTATTTATAGGAGGCGCTTGGTGTTTGTTAAGCCTACGTGCCTTTCTGCTGCTCCAAATTCTTTCCTGGGTGTCCACAACTTCCCCAGACATGGGAAGATGAAAGTCTGGAGTATCCACCCACAAGTTCCCCAATCCTCTTCCTTTCAGCACATTCTAGGTTTGCTATATTCTTATATATAATGTAGCATAGACAACTCATACACTTGGGGTTTTGTTTATCAATTCACAAATGATAATGTAAGTGGTATGAACCCTTTTACAAGAGGTAATATTCAGCACTTGCAAAGGCATCCACATCAATAAGAATAATCTATAGTACCTAGAATGGAAAGGTACTAACCCCTCCTATAATCTGCAGATGCCACATATTAAACTCTAAAATCATGCCCCAAACAAGATGCAAAGAAAAAAAACGAAAATATCTCTATTTTTCTAAAAACAAACAATATTAGCAGAAATAGCCCTACTCAGGTTTATTCACCTAAGTCTTCTTTTCAGAAGTGTGTAGGAAAGGAAAGTGGCCTTGATTTATTTTCCTTCACCCAGTTATCAAATACTATGTCAACATTTTCTGGGTTGTTTTCCTTTTAAAACCCAAGTGCTGTGATGCTCTCCAAATGTTCTTGGTCCCTGTGCTCCATACAAGTATATCCTCTCTTACCCACAGTATTTTCTGCATCCAGCTGGAAGTAATCATTAGAATTACAGGCTTTTGTTTAGACAAATATCTACAGTACAAAAATATAGAGGTTTCGGGGAAAAAACCCTGAAACAGATTTTATGCAGAGGACAAGCTATAGAATAGTCTATAATAGATTATATAAAAGCCAGCCAACTCTTATCTGGAGCAGAGGAAGACAGGGATACTCCTCTCAGCAGAAGAACCCAGACAGGAGGATGATGGAGGACAGGTTCTCACCTAAGTGATTTTTCACAGAGCCAGTGGGGTCCTTGTCATGTCATTTTTTGGCACTGGGACAAGGGTGATAAGCACTGATGGTCCCACATGGTTCTGCAGTACTAAACTTCACTTGACAAGGCTTATTAACACTGGCTTGGAGCCTGACAGACCCAAGCTGTCTCCAGTGCTCAGTTTGGGCCAATTTGCCTGATGCTCTCCAACACTGGGAACAAGGCAGAGAGGCTGGATCTGGCTCTGCAGAGAGCTCCCTCAGGTTTGGCATCACCAGTCTGGGACTGTGCCACATGCAAGTGAAGACATTTCTTTTCCCCATGTCCTTCAATGGATTTGGGAAGACACAGATTTGGTCCAGCTTTCTAAGCTGATACACCTGGCTGGGAGTGAGCTGATTCTTCACAGCTCAGCTCACATGTCTGCTCAAGGCATTGGGACTCTACAAAGGGAAAAGAGGATGGTAGAAGGCTTCCTTCCCTCTGAGATCTACTGTATTTCTATACAATGAGCAAAGTTAAATCTCCATTTATTGATCCTTTTTTTTTTTTAATCCCTCCCGATCTCCTCATCTGTGCTGCTCACCTTTCTAATATGGATATGGACACTTTTAACTGAAAAATTAATTTGGAAAAAGACTGGACATCTGGACATCACCTAAGTATCTGGATAGCCTTGCCTCTGCCACCTCTCTGAGGCAGTTACCAGACACCAGTTCCCACACTCTGCTGGGCCTGTAAGCTGTGTTAACAGAGTGCACTGAAAGGCAAAGGATGAAGACTGCTGTACCTAAAACAAGCACTGTAACATGTTTGTCCTGGACCTGCCAAAGGGTTATCTCCAAAACACTGCAAGTAACTGCACAAACACCACCCCTATGAAGATTCCTGTGTTCTGCCTTAGAAGAATCATGGAATGATTTGGGTTGGAAGGATCCTTAAAGATCATCTGGTTTCACCTTCCACTATCCTAGGTTGCTCCAAGCCCCCTCCAACTCAGCCTTGAACACTTCCAGGGATGGGGCAGCCACAGCTTCTCAGGGAAACAACAGTATTTTTATAGTCAGACAACAAAGAGCTCTGTGAGCATGTGCACCTGATAAAAGCAAGCCATAAGCACAATTCTCATAGCAAGTGGAGTAACATCAGAGGAGGCAGCACAGACCAAATGTGTCCTTGCAGCCCTGCCCAGCATTCCTGACCCAGAACATGCCCCCTGCATGCCTCTGGTTATAACCTGATCCGGCTTCCATAAGCAACCTACTACATGCACCCCACTATCCAACAGAGCAACATTTTCTCTTCATTGAGAATAATGACTTGGAGTGGCATTTTTAGCTGCAACATCCTGGAACCAGTTACAGACTCCAGTCCTGAATGAAATTCAGTTCTTACAACACACTTGTGGAACACTAAATTATAGCAATTGTCAAAATTTCCTCATTATTTATACTCCAGACAGCTGCTGTGGCTACAGCAAGAACAGCAACCACCCTCTTCAAAGCAGCAAGGAGCAATGATAAATCTTTCTGATGGTTTGCTTTTTACAGAGCGCTTGCTCCATGGTTTCAACAAGATTGATAACTTCCAAGAAACAACAAAAAGCCAAAGGAGAAGAGCAGAACAGAGCGTGAGTTTTGACTTAAGATGTCAAGCCCTCCTTAAATCTTTATTTCATTTTACTACACGAGTAGCTGTGCTCATGTTGAAGTCATGAAGGTAAGGGCAGTCAGAAACAATAATGAAAATAAAAAACATTAAAATAGCTTCACACAGAGAATGGATATCCAAGTCCCAAAGCAAGCATTTGCAAAGCTAAAGGAACATATTAGAATTTATGTTGTAAAATTACTTTTTCTCAAGATACAGAAGGAAGTAACCTTGTTTGAAGTATCATAAATTTTAAATGCTCTTCATTTCAATGCATTATAAAACAATTTTTTTATTATTTGTGTTCTTAAAAATATTCTGCTATACCTTTAGCTTCAGCAATACTCACAGCAAATATACTCTTGAGGTATTATATGCTTTTAATTTTCCTGGACTGATTTTTGTTTCTCCAGGTTTGAATATTAAATACAAGCAAGATATAAACCAACTTATCTGCCAACAAATTGTATCTTGAATTTTATGAATTATTTTCATTTCATTCATATTGCTCATTTACTTTGTTTTGTTTCAAAATATATAAGAACTCTTAATCATATCTTCAAATATCTCATTCTTTATTTCTACATATTTCTGTTTAATTATGTGATATTTCAGAAATATAAAGCAGAAATGTAAGAATAATCTCAGTTGTAAATATGTGATAAATTATATGGCCTGATTCTACTGTGGAATACTATGGGGCAAGAACTACAATATTAATGTTCTGAGGATGATACTTTTAGCTCACTACTGTGAAAAATTAATTAAAAATTGTTATTAAAAGTCTCAGACATTGAAATCCCACCCTATCACTCAGCCATGCACACACAAACAACAGACCACTTTACTACTTACCATTTGAGACCTATTTTTTGGGCAGCCATTGATGTCTTCAATCTTTTCATTTGCTGAAAAGCAAAACAAAAGAGGCAATAAGGCAAAAAAAACCTAAAGCAAGGACATTTATTCCAATGATTTCCTGAGCATTTGCTGCCAGGTCAGTAAGGGGGTTTTGGATTGTAGCTGTCCAGTCCAAATGAATGTGTGAAACACTGAGAGCCACAAAAAGAAAAAAAGCAGCTGGAGGTCTCTCCTGGGTCGTGCCTCCAGAGACAGCTGGGGCAGAAGCCAACTGCTCTGCCAACCTCTTGCACAGTGACGGGGAATTCCTTTAAACCACAGGAAAGATGTGACCTCTGGAAGCTGAATCACTGCTGGGTGGAAAAGTGAGCACTACACATACAGGGATGTTAGCATGGCAGTGGGTTTGCTTGGAGAATGAATAAAGGTTTTAAATCCAAATGGGAAATTTATAATAAATTTAATTTCTTTTTTTTAAGCACAGACCATGAAACAACTTTTCAAGATTCTTGACCATGGTTTACAGGCTACCCCAACCTGCAGAAGAGCAGTTTCCACCTTTAAGGTCAGAGGTGACACAATGAAATCCCTGAGGTGGATAATGTTTGCCTTAGAGTCTGAGTTTCCTCAGTTTTACCTTTCAGCCATGGATGCTGAAACGACTTTGTGTTTGAGTCTGAAGAACCAGTTACAACCAAAGTTCAGTTTCCCACAGTTTTTCCACTGTAATAAAGGCAGATGCTCACATCCCATTTGATTCATCATTAAAAGCTGTATTTTCTAGCAGTCCTACATATTCTCAGGATATCAGTCAGAACTCCATCCCACTTCCTGATTTCCCTCAGGAGGACCACGTTTGACACAATATTCCAGTAGCAGTCCTAGCCATGAGAAACAAAGCAGTGACACAACTTCACTCTTGCCTGATAGGTCCCATTTTACATATCTGTGTCATAGCACACCTTTATCCCACAGCAATGCAAAGAAAAGTTGATGCAAATCTGAAAGAGACTGCAGCTAAATCCACAGTGTGCTCCCCAGAGTGGTCCATCAGCCCCTACACATGAAGGGCACACACTGCTTCCAGGAATGCCATCTCAGTTTTAGTCATACAGAAAAAAAGACAAATTCATTAAATCCCATTTTCCAAGTCCTGTGCACCCATCTCATAATATTTACCATCTCTCACTTTAGTACTATGCAATACCTCCATCAGCTAAATTTATAGCACTTAAAAATTGATAGCTGTATTCCTATGAATTCAGAATTACTTGAAAGGAGACTAACAAATTTGTGAATGAGCTGTCTCTTGTTTGGGACACGTGTACAGAGAGACCTCCAAGAACCCAGGTCACACCCAGTGTATCTGCATTCATGGATTTAAACACAGTCACTATGTTTATATGGCTTTACTAAGGCATATAGTACTTACACATTCTTTTACAGGCTTATAAATTTTGAACTGAAATGAACAAGAATGATGTGAATACATTTTAATTGACTTGCAAATAGCTGCTCTTACACAGAGCACACCATAACATAAAAAATACCCCTCTCCTGCACTGCATATCAAAGTTTTCTTACTATGTAGTTAGGGAAAAAGCTTGGGTTTTGCAGGCTACAGATAAAGCTGCTTCTAGGTGTGAAAGCCTTCCTCATCTTTGTGACAATGAGATGCAGCTGCCTAAAGCCATACACAGCAGATACAAATGACTCTTCTTCACTATTAATTTGGATGATTAAACTCAGAATGTTTAAATATGACCTTTCTTTCACATGAAAAAGGTTCTTCGAAAATGAAGTCCTTCCCCTCATACTTCAAGTTTTGCAACCTTGCAGACCTTCTCTTAAATATTAGCCAAAAGGCAGCTATAAAAACGACCAAAAAAACCCCAACAAGCTGCAAAGGTGATCAAAGCAATAATTGGTTATGTATTTTAGAAGGAATAATTTGAATTTCATAAGGGTTTTCACAAGTCAGTACTCAAAGAGCTACATTTAAATATTTGGTAGAAGGAGCCAAGTCCACATTTTGATGGTGGTACTCTTGCACACGAGTTCTCATGCAGAAATTTCCTACAAGTGTATTAAGGCAGGGTAGCTAGATAGGCATGAAAGGAATCAACACCTAACTGCTCCTGGGTTTCCAAAAACCTTTCCTATTAAAGGAAACGGATATAGGAAGGAGCATTGTTCACAGTGAATACCTGTCAGCACACACAATCATCAATGAATTCATGGCCTGTTTTTACACCTCTGTAACTGCACAGCAGGTCTACAATGCTGCTGAGATATAATGCTGCTCTACAGCAGAGAGACAAAATGTTTTTTTAACATAATCCTGCAGAATCTCTGGAAGATGCTTCACAGTGTCATCCCAGAACAGGACTTGCAGCTCCCTCCCAGCATCTCAATCACACCCAATAAATATGCATGCACTGATGTCCTGCTCCTGCATTGCTGGCTTCTTAATTTGCATCTCAAATCTGTCAGCTTGCTCCTAACAATGGTTGTCCTAATTCCCATTAGCAGGCTTTCCCATTCCATCCATCTCCATCGGGCCATGCATGTGTTTTGTGGCATCCCCAGCACCAGATGGATGAGCCTCTGAAGGAACTAATGAAGGATCCAGGCTCAGGGGAAGAGGGACAATATGCAGCTCTACACGGAGAAAATTGTTCAGAACTTTCATTATCTGCAAGCACTAATGCATTAATTTAAGAGAACTAAGGGCTTTAGATAAAATAACTGAGCCCGCACTTGAGATCTGTCCTAATGATAAGTGATTTTCCTCATCTGGAAACTCATTATGAAAGATTTCTTTTTCTGCCACACAAAAATTATACCATTTCTGCATTCCCAGCTGTATATATGGATCTCCTAAATCCAACTGGAGGCATGAAATTCAACACAGGAGACAATATCACTGTTAATTATATTCAGACCAGTACCCAAGAGGTATTAAAAATAGTGAAGGCTAGCAACATCCTAGCAGAAAAAAAAAAATTCATGAGTTGTTTTTTTTTCTTTAACATTCAGCCATGTGGAGTAATACTGCTGTGTCAGGAGATCTTATCAGCAACATCCAATATTTTTCCACTATAAGAAAAGGCTTTTTCAAATTAATTAGCAAAGCCTCTGAAGGAAGATAATCTACCTAATTCCATGCAGCTTGATGGATTCCCCCATCCACTCTGTGTTGGTGCAGAAGATAAAAACAGGCATTGTCTGAGCGAGCTGGTGGAGACTTGGCACAAACACAGAAAGTCACTCACCTACAACTTGGATTATTTCAGCTAGCAGGACTCCATCAGTCACATCTTGCTGCAGGTCCTTTATCAATCTCTTGTGACCAGATTTTGCTAGATAGTGATTAGCCCAATCCGTATAAATCTGTTAGGAGACATAAAAATAGTAAACTGTTACTCATAACACAACCTGAAAAATTCCTGAGAATTCTTTGTTTCTCCCAATATCCAAAAGGCTGATTTCAGATCGCCTTTTTTTTTTCCCCTCTTCGAAACAAGTCAACAGCATTAAAATTCAAGGCCTTGTGCAGATGAAGTGTTCAGCTCACTGCAGTATGGATTTTTCTATTCAGCAACCTGACATCAAAGCTCAGGGCAGATGACAGCGAGCTCCTGAACATGTTACAGCTTGAATGGACCATCAGGAGCTCAGCAGAATATTCTATAGCAGCAGGGAGTGTGCACAAGACATTTCAATTTCCACCCAAGCTTTGTTTTGTTTTTCTATTTTACATTTTCCCTTTGATATTTTTTTCTTCATAGCTGTTATTGAGAAAGTTTTAAAGGTTCTTTTCCCAGAAAGGCTTCTAGTGGATATTAGCCATACAGCAGTTTCATCATGAGGAAATTCCTTTATTGCATTACCAAAGAAACCTTTAAAGGTCCTAAATATCCACCAGTTCTAATAAATTCCATCTCACAGGTTAAACAGGGCTATTAAATCGCTTTTAATTTATTATGCAAACTTCCAGCTGCTGGAATTTATTTCAAAATGTATTACCTGAAAACTAAGCACACCAAGCAGCCAAAATCTCTCTTTAATTTGTTTTAAGTACTGTCCATCATATACCAGCACAACTTATTCAAGATCATCAGAAAACTTATAAAAACTTTTCATGTTAGGTTATCAAAAAGAAGCTAAATTATTTCATTAAGAATTTCTGCTTATGAATTAAGTAACAGTATTCTTCACATAGGACAATATTCCAAATTAAGATTTTGTAAAATTACCTATGTTCCAAAGAAATAGGGCAAAAACAATTAAATAGCAGCATTTTACCTTTTAAATATCTAAATTTTAATATTCGCCCTTACTCTGAAGAGTGACTAGAATATTGGAAACACATTCATCCCAATCCAGTCTACCAGTAAGCAGATGTAGATTCAGTGTGCTTCCAGGAGCATGAGCCATCCCAACCCTCCCAGACCCTACAAACCTTTGTGGGGATGACAAATGCCTCAACACCAGGTGAGAGAGTCACTGACCCAGAGGGAACAGCAGTATTCAGTCCCCAAAAACCCAGGGAAATACTCTTACAGAGATTTTGGCTAGAGCTGGTTTTGTTATAAAGTCTTCATTTGTATTCTTTTTAAAACCTGTAAAACACAACTGGTAGCAGCCATGAACAAATCACTTAATATCTGAAAGATATGCCCCTATTTTCCAGCATTTATCCTTTGCTTTCCCCTTCAGAGCAGCAGGATGTGCATTTCCTATGCCAACAGCGTCATGGGCTTGAACAGAAAAACACATTGGAACACCTCAGTGAAAAAAAAACAAAAAACAAACTCAGAGCTGAAAAACATCTCAATGAAATAAAAGCTGAGTACACGAGTGGTTTCCCCAGCTGACCAAGAAAAGAAAAGGGGCAAAAAACCCATGCTGCACAAACCAGACATTGTGTTCCTTAGCTTCTTTTACAAGAAAACATTTTCCATAACAGGAAAATATTTTAAAAGATTTAACAACTTCAAGGAGCTAGGATTGACTTAACCTACTTTTCTGCCACATGGTTTTAGCTTACTTATCTAGGAGTGAAGACACAGGAGGAAACAGGTTGTAAACCATTTACTTTGCAGGTGCAAGGGTCCACCCCCCCACGCCATCTCTGCAATTCAGCTGACAAGGAACTTATCAAACACAATAACCATGTTTCCTTTAATGGGAGGGCTGCAATGAATGCCCTAATTTATCACTGAAAGACTTTCAGAAAATTTAAGATTATACTTTGATGCATCAGTTTCATCCTGGATCATTTCCATGATGCAGATCATCATGCAGTCAGACAAATCCTTGGATCAGCCCTAGAGTTAAAACAGGAGCAAACCCCTCCTGGCAGAGCCTGAAATCACAGCAACAGCAAGACCTTGAGAGCTAGTCAAGATTGATTTTTAAGTCAAATAACAGCATAAGAATGCGTGGCTGACATTGCAAAACTTCTGTCCTCCTGCCCTAATTCCTGTTGCACCCAGGAACACCAGATCTTATATTCACACGTGGAAATAAACAGAACTGCATCAAAGAAATCCCCAAACTCCCTTAAATCGTCCTGGTAAAGGAGACAACTTGAAAGACCCCAAATACCTGCTGCCTGATTCACACCCTATGATAACACATAAAGAAATTCCCTCTGAGGGCAAATTATTCTTGCAAACCCCACTCTGGGTGCTGAAGTCAGCCTGCTGCAAGCAGAGCTTTTATGCTTATTATGAAATGCACACCAGTATGGAGGAAATATCTGTTTCTGGGGTATTTAAGGGTGTGGAATATTATTTCATTCCACTAGTTGGTTAGGAAAACAGCTCACAGGAAAACACAGATATAATAAACCTGTGCCTCTCTTAAAAATGCTATCACACAACATTATTTTGCAGTATGCATAATATGCAAATTATTATTTATTAACTGCTTGGGCCATATTCTTAGCATTCTTAGGCATACAGTATTACCCAGGCTTATTGTAGCAGCTCCTGGTTCATTGTAGCAGCTCCTCGTGGTCACCACTGATTTTTATGCCATATATTAAGCTAATCATTGAAATTTTCCAGGATGTTTTCGAAACCTGTTTGTTGCAAGTCTTTGTAATGTACTACACAAATAGGACTCTAATGTTTCTTTTCCTTTTCCATACAAACAAATGAAAAAAAATATAATTGCACAATGGCTGCTATTTCTAGATACATGAAATACGTTTCAAAGCACACAGTGTTTTCAAATGTTCAAAACCAGGCAAATAATTGGAAAAAACAATAATAAAAGAAGTAAGAAAACACTGCTGAGAAACGTTCCATTTTCCTACCTCTGCACATCAACTGTAAGTGTTCCTCAGGTATTTTCAGCAAATGGGTATGAAGTCATACGTTTGAATATTCATGTGAAAATTACCTGAACAGTTGTCTAATCAAAAATATAAAAATCTTGTGATATGAAATATTCAACCCACTACAACCCAAGGGATATTGCCTTATTATAAACACCAGTATGGGCTTTTTAAACTTATCAGTGATTCCACACAGTATGAAAATCATTGGAGGCAGCTTCCTTATTTTAGTTACAAAAATCAAGTGAACTTGGTGATTTGGGCATTATCACCATAAGCAGGTCTTTGTGTCCAAGTCAGGTTAATGTTTAACTCAGGTCTAAGTCCCAGCTTTTGTTAAAGGTGGACTCAGCTGTTTGGTAGCTTTTTTTTTTTCTCTGTAGTGTATGATCTTAAGAATCCAATTATCTGGGAACAAATTAAAAACATATGAAAGTCTTTTCTTCTCTCTTTTTCTGCCCCTCCACCTTTGATTC
Source organism: Toxostoma redivivum (assembly GCA_013397375.1). NCBI lineage: Eukaryota > Metazoa > Chordata > Aves > Passeriformes > Mimidae > Toxostoma > Toxostoma redivivum. Next base: position 287,669 of record VXBI01012222.1, on the reverse strand, counting down.
ACCAGATTTGAATAAAGAGTATTACAGTTAAGTATCAATTCTGGAAATATTCAGTACATTATGAGTCATAGCTAAAACACTAAAAAGTAGTGCAAAAATCAGCAAAGTTTGGAGAAAAATAATCCAAATTCTAAAGATTCTGAAATCTGTCTGTAAAGAAAAAGGCCTTAACACTGTCTTCCATCAATAAGATTGAAGAATTTTGAAATATAATGGGGTTTCTCCCCAATACCCTTTCCTTAGCCTCACAACTGCTTCTTTAAAGATGAGAGAGGAATATTGCTTTCCAGCCAGGAGACTCCTGAAATTCCCTGGCACTCCAAGCCTCCTAAAGCATTTCTGGCTGTGCTGAGAGAGCACATCCACCAGAGCCCAGCACACCTGAGCCCACCTGCCCTGTATCTGAACATTGAATCAGTAAAAAGGTGCCTTTTGCAGAACTGGGTGTTTGTTCAAGCCCACCCCCAAGCACTTAAAGAAGGCTGGGGAGAACTGACCAGCAAAACCAGGATACAAAGCATGAATAAAGTCAAGGGAGCAATGAATCCAGGAAGATCCTTTAGAGACCCAGTATATCCTGTGGGGCTGCAGTTAGGTTAATGTGTCAGGTACTATCTTGTACTCCGGGGTCTCCTTTAAATGGAAACCACCTGATGCTTTTGCCTCTGAGTCAGTATTCTGAAATACACTCATGGAAAGGAAAGGATTCACATGAAACTACTTGAAAAGAATGTCTCTCTTCTATGCAGAAAATATGCCTGAATCTCTTCCCTGTTAATAATTTCCATACACACACAAAAATCTAATTATAATCATTGCCCAAGTAAATTTTCAAATCTTTCTTTCCTTCCCCTGCTATGTCAGCTCTGAACTAATCAGACTCCGATTGTTTTCTCCCAATAATTATCATGAATCAGGCTCTCATGAATCTGGTAACAGCTGAAGAATATCTTTTTGACATCATGTAGCATAATTAGAGCAGAGCAAGGCTTTTTTCATTATTGAATAGCAGCGTTAGTCACACCGATGGACTCCCATTCCAGAAGAGCCACCACAATGCAGTGCCTGTGCTGCTGCTAACCAAACCACACTGCCTGCTGAAGTTCACAGGGAAAACAAAAACCATCCCAAAACCTAAAAATAGCCACAGCACACTGAGGTGACCCGAAGGGGAATGCCTGCAGTCCTTACAACACTGGGGGGTTTTGGAAAAGCCTGTGAGATACTCACTGCTGCCAGGGTCATGGGGCTTGCACATGTGGAGTGACAAAATCCCAGTTTTTGACTGCTAACACTAATTGCAGTCTCATGCTGATCCATGCTACAGTCCAACACAGTGATCTCATTAAAAGATATCACACTGCAAAGCCCAGAGCTGAACTGCTAAAGCCAAAGGTTTAGCTGAAAAACCCATCCCTCTGAAGCATCTCTGGCTCCAAAGGAGCACAAGGATAATGGCTATTTTGAAAGTGCATAGAGATTATGACCCTGCCAATATTTTGCTGAGTTAATGGCAAAAGGACAACAAAGAAGAACATGGTAAAAAAAGACAAACCCAAACACCAACTTTAACAGCATTTGTCACAGACCTTTTTTCAAAGATTGATTACAATTTGTGGCCTTAGTTACCCCTACATGCTTCTTAAATCCTGTAGAAGTCTCTATCTGTACATCTGTACCAAGACACAAACCCCACTAAAAGGGTAGTGCCAAATCATCCACAATAAACAAAGCTTTGCACTGCTATCCTAAAAGACTGTTTCATGTTTTTTCACCCAATATAAGCTCTTGCAAAATAAAACAAAACAAAGGCTTACAAAGCAGGACACAGGATGGATAACGTGTGTCCATGTTAGCAGGCAGGTGAGACAGCAAAATTACCTTCCTGGAATGTCACTGCATGCCAGGCTGGATGGGGCTTTGAGCAGCCTGATCTAGTGGAAGGTGTCCCTGCCCATGGCAGGGGGCTGGAACGGGATAATCTTTAAGGTCCCTTCCAACCAAAACCACTCTGGTTCTATGATTTACAATCCCCTAAACATAGCTGTCACACACATATGCACAGACTCCTAGTAATTAGTATCTAATATGATGCCAGTATTCTAAATTACCTAAAGTGCTGGAACTTCTGAGTTATCATTAACTACTGAGGATTGATCTATAACCATTTGAAATTCCCACTTGATTCCCACATTTCTGGGGAAACAGAGGTAACTCTGCTTCTTTTTTTTTTTTTTCATTTCTTAAGGCAACTTAACTAAATTATTCTACTCAGATGTGCAAGTGTTTGTTGCAACTGCTTTGAATTATTATTCAGTTGGTGGGGGATATTCTTCTGAATATTACATTTTATGGACACGTGTGTACATTAATTAGCCTTTGGAAGTTAAATAGAGAAATGGGTAATTTAAACACCACTGGGACTACTTATTTCTCTCTCTTTAAAGCCTTATTCCCAGCTGAGGAGGGCTTTTCTCATGCATATGACTGCTATTCAAAAGCAATGGGCTGACTCACAGCACACAGAGCCAAGCATATGTGTCAATTTTAGTAGGCTTGCAACCCTTCCAGGAATAGAGCTTTGGACTGTCCACATTTCAGAGCAGGCACTGAGTGTGTTTAGAGCAAATATTTGGTGGATACTAAAAAAGCATCATGCTTTCAATTGCCCAGCTGGCACCTTTCCTACTCTTACTGTATATATACTGAATGTTTTACTGTATTTAATATAAAAGAGGAGCAAAAGAGAATTCCTTTCCCCGCCCCCCCCACTTGCAAAATTTCTGAACCCTGTTACTGACAGGTGCTGCCTATACAGAGGGCTTGGTATTTCTCACCAGAGCAGCCTTTTCCTCTGGAGCAGCCTGGAAGGTGAAGCAAGGACAGTGATTGTGCTCTCAATGCTCCCATTATCCACGTTTGCCTTACACAAATCCCTGTCAAGCTGGAGACACACACACCACGCTAAGCAGGTGGCTGCTCTCTTATTCCCCCTTGCAAAAAAAAACCCATGAAGTCCTGAATAAAATGAGATTGCATTCACACCTGCACTGATCCTTTCGCCTTTCCCAAAGTGAAATAGAGTTTAGTTTGCTGAGCTGATCGGCAAAACCCATTCCAAGTCACATTTGGCCACAGTGAAACAACTGAATTGATCTCACGCCAACAAATTATAATCTACCTCAGAGAACAAAAGCAGCAAATGCACTATTTTTTTCAGCGTTTTCTAAAAAGTCACTCGAAGTGCACAGCAAGTTATTTTCAAATATCACAGTTCTCATACACAAAATATACCCATTTACATCTACTACCACACACAAAGAGCAACAGAAAAGGGCTTATCTGAAAAGGTGATGCATATCTACTCAGAAGAGAAACCACAGAAAATCCTAAGAAGCTGCAGAAGAAAGGGAAGAAAAACCCAAAACAACACTTATGAGGCTGAAGTTAGTTACTGTTCAACAGCACCACTGCCATGATTGAGGAGCCAAGAGCTGCTTACTGTTTTATAATGATCACAGGAAAATTTACTTCTCCCACGAACAGGGACCTGGAAGGTCATACTACTTATTGGCATATTTAACGTGAATATATTCTGCTTGAGTCCAGCTTGCTCTTCCTTCTCAAGGGGTCCACAGTGAAATGATTATATATATGCTGGCATGTGAAGCTTGGGTGGTTAATTTTAGCTGAAGACACGCATGCACTGTGCTCAGATTTCTGACACAGTCACACTTCACAACTCCCACCCCTCCTGCAGCCTTCCCTTACACCCCACTGCTCCCTTCTCTTACCACGGTCTCTAACACAGAGTTCCAATGTTGGGCATCAATTTCAAACAGGATCAGTATATTTTATCATATCAAAGCTATTTACAGCAAGAATCAAATTCAGCAGGTCTTTTGTGTTGGACACTGTAGGCATTAAAAGAATGATTAAAGAATTTGTTGAGGTTTTGTTTGACTGTTTTGTTTTGTTGTTGTTTTGGGTTGTTTGTGGTTTTACTATTGGGAGGCTTTCTCCCTATTATAGAGACAACCTCCTTCATGTAAATGCTCCTAACATCTATGGAAATTTATGCTCTATAAGGAAATCCAAGATTTTGCATGACAAAAAACTCCAGGTACACCATTTTTTAGAACTTTCAGAGCATTCACAATAGTTGAAGGTTTTATCTATCACAAATGCAAGCTAAAAAGCATCAGGCTGAATGAGACCTGGAATGAACACACACAACCTGGTGCAGCAAGGGCTGCCTCCCCTCTGGCAAGACCCCACCATGTTCAAGTCAGCCCTAATTCCATGGTCTGACCACTGTTGCTGGCATTCCTTAAAAATACAGAGAATTGGCACTTGAAAGATGCTTGGCTGGAATTCTTTAAATTAAAAAAAAAATAACGCAGCTGATGTTGCCAAGGTGAGAAGCAAGGGCTGCTTCACCTCCTGTCTTGCCAAGCTGAAGGATAGATGTCTGACATTTTCAGTGTTGATTTTTCAAAAGGCACACTCCTGCCAGAGTCAGATCTTTTAACTGCTCCGTGAAAAGCAAACAGCCTGGGAGCCACAGTGTCTCCAGATCAGCAAAGCCCCTCGCCGTGGCAGAGGTGGGTGTTTGTTTGGGGGAGGTGGGGGATGAGAGGGCCTTTGATGGAGTTTGAGGAGAGCATGATGTGCTGTGACATGAAGTGGCTGCTTTGCCCAGAGGCTCTGCTGTGCTCAGGACTGAGCTGTGAGCAGCAGCTCTGCTAATGCAGACAGCCTGAGTGACTGTGAGAGGGGGGAAGTGTGCACTTGTCCCCCCAAAACCACTGAAGATGGGACAAGGATCTAACTGCAGGCTGCTACAGCCTCAGCTGAGAGCTTCTGCTGCAAGCACCCAACACTCGGTGTGATCAGCTCCCAAACTCCATGTAGTCCTGGCTCGTGACAGTAAATAAGTCTTCTGAACTTTTCTAATGAACACAGACTCATTTTTTCTATTTGGAAAATCTGTGAGAGACTGTTCCAAACAGCTGCTGTAATTTCATTGGTATTTTTCACCTGGGGTCACAAATCTCTGTGTTTGCAGTATCATCTCCTCTGGGCAGAAAGCCATGGCTGCAGGAGGGATCAGAACACATGAACTGTCACTGCTGGACTGGACTCTGAGAAACAAGGGGCAAGGAAAAGATATCATATCCTAGAGATAATAATCTGAAGAGGGCTGGAAATGGAACCCGATTTGCCATGTAGCATTTTAAGAACAAACTTACTCCTCTATTTCATTTTCTTTTGATTGCTTAGAGGATTAATTCGTCAAAACAACTCTCACAGATGTGAAGCAACTCCAAGCAAAAGTAAAATTGGTTTCTAAGGCACATGATAGTAAACTCTTTCAACTCCTAGCAGTGTATGAAGATGAAAGGTATTTGTTCCAAACACTGAGGCCAGGAAACATTGCAAAAGCTTTTCTTAATTTTTAACAAAACCAGTTTGCTGTGGGGATTAGGGAATTACAGAAATTGGCCTTGATCTCACACCAAATCCTAGTCCTCCTTTAGCCAAGAAGGACCAGCCAACATTCCCTTTTGGGTCTGCTTAGTGCTTGATGGACAAAAATGAGACTTCAGATCCAGGGCTGGGTAGGCTCAGTCCACATCAACACCGCAGTCAGCAGCCAAATATCCTCCTCTTGCACAAACAGAGTGTGCAATGCCACTCAAAAACCAGAAAGTTATCTGCACTGCCTTCCTCACTCTGTAACATGTAATTCAGTTCAGTGCCCAAGGCTTTTCATGGCAATGCCTCTGGAGCTGCCAGAAGCTGGCGAGAGGCAGAGCTCCCTGACCTGGAACCACACAAAGCAACAGGCAACCAGCACAGGGATGAAAGAAAAATCACTGCAGCTGAGTCAGGAAGGCCAACAACCTATTCATCACTTCATCTGCCAAGCAAGATCAGTGCAAAATTTGGAGATGGAAGGAATGAAGAAAGGAGGAAACAAGACCCAAACTTGAGCAAAGATTTGACCACATGTGTGCTTCAAGCATATACTCAATTCTCAATTACTGAGTGCACATTTAACTCTTCTGAACAGGAATGCTGAAGTACTGAGCAGTACTGAAGTTGGGAGTTAAATAATTACATATTAATTCCATTATTTCTAAAGCTTATTGATGGTAAGAGTAAGAACAAGAAGGTGCCAATTAACTTTCCAAAGACTTTTTTTATATTCTACCCATATTTCTGTTTCTAACGCTCCTCCAGCTCCTGGGCACTGTCAGAAATGGGACAGTTGGCTAGACAAATCCTAGGTGTGACCTACTTTTGAAAGGCCTATTTTTATTTTAAGCTGCATTTTTAAGATAGTGAAAAATATTTTGTGACAGCTGAGCATTAATTTGTGTGGCAAAGACACACAAAAAGACTAAGAATGTCAGAAGGATCCAGCTTTTCCCATTAGAGGCACATTATCCCAAGAGCTCATCTTCCTCCTAGCCATCAAAATAAACAACCAATCTTTCAGAAAACTTCAGATAGTTTTAAAAAGACTGAACAAGTTGCCAGATCTCCTGCCTTTTTAAAGCCTAGTCATCACTTTTCAGTAGAGAAAAAGGAAATATTTGTATATATTTGTATCAGCATATAGATGAGGGGATGCAGCCCACACAGGTGTCTGGCCCTAAACGTTTTGTTAGTGAGATCTTGAGACAAAATTCTTGCCTTTAAATATACTAACAACCACTATACATAGGTGGAAGCATTTTTGCTTTTGTTATGTCATTCACTATATTGCCACACAGTCCAGAAATCAGGCTACAGAAAAAAGCTTCCTGCATACCTGGGATCACGAGGTGTTTGCCATATTTTACAGGAAATAAGATCATCTTTATAAATTGTTTCTGCTAAGCACTTACAAGTTGTTTCTTTTTTCCTTCCCCAAACAAAAAAATAAATTGCTGAATTAATTTCCACAAACATAACAAACATAATCTAATGGACTTGCAGTTGGCCATCTGTTTCACAGATACAAATCTAACTGAATCTGCCACTGACTGATAACTTTCTAAATTACATTAAATTGTCAATGCTGACCCTGCTTCCAGCTTAGTTCCTCCTGCTTCCATTTAGAAGGCTGGGAGTGCTTTCTGTATCATGATCTATATGCCAATTAGACAGAAGAAAATTGGCAATAGTTAAAGCCACACATTTGGCACTAGATCAGATTTAAAGGGGCAGAGAAGGGCAGAGTCCCCAGCTATGATGCAGACTAAGAGAATACAAGAAAAAAAGCTCTAGAGTGCAGATGTTATAGAAAAAATTTTAGTTCCCTCTTCTCCACTACAGTCTGTGTCACAAAGACTTTTTCAGTCAAATGCACTTGTATATTTATAAATAACCCAGAAATATCCCTTCCTAATGGGAAGGAGCAAACCTCTGTACCTAGGTTTAGCTTAGCACTATATAAAAAATTAGTAATTTTCATCCCTAAAGACCACTCACAGGCAGGCTGGCCAAGACCTGAGTCACCAATTCACTGTTTTTGGGATGAAGAATGATTCCCTGCACAACACAAGAGAAAAATTCTGCTTTTTCCATTTCCCACTGACCTTATGCCTTGTTGGGGAAGGAGGGAGGGGGGATGCTATTCCATCAGAGCCAGCTGCTGTGGGCACTGCTGCAGGCAGGATGCTCAAAGACTCAGTAACCACTGGCCTGATCTGTGATGGTAAATCCTATGCTCCTAATTAGAGAGGTTCACTAAAGTGACACCAGCCTGAGCTTTCATTGATCTGGCAATTAAAATCAATGCTGTAGGGTTTTGCTAAAAATTCTGATACTGAACTTTTAACACCTCCTTCTGCATTTAAAAAAAATCCAGTAAAGTAAAACTTACAGCAGATCAGAATTAATAATTTAAAGGTATATTTTATGGTTGATCGAGAAGTACAGGCACAATTCCCACAGGTACAGGAGGTTTGGGCATCTCTGTCTGGGAGCCTCCCCACACAGCCATCAGCCACTTAAAGGCCTTCTGTACCTTCCTGAAAAATTCATTCAAGCAAAGGAATAATTCTTGACTGCTCCTGAAGCTTTCTTCAGAAATACATATATATAGCACAGTCCTTTAATAGAACTGTCACAAGGCAGATCAACTGTAGGTTTCATCTATTTCCAGCAGAAAGTTTTAACATAAAGATATTTAGTGGGAATTTCCAAGTCTTGAACAGCATGACCTACACCAGGCTAAGAATATTACAGTTCCTTAGCATTTTTCTTCATACATCCCTTTTTAAAACGTAGATGGTTGAAATACTTCTGTTATTATTATTAATAGTCCTTCAAGAATTATACAGCAGCAAGGAGGTTGATCAAAAGACCTGCAAGCTTGGAAAATTCAGAAAGCACATGGCAATGACAGCTGCCTATCCTCAGAGGGGCCTCCATAACTCAAATTCAAATGTAATTTTACACACACCTACACAGTTCCTTTCTCTGTTTGATATCCTGCATTTAGTTCCCCATTTAGTCCTACTTTTGCCTGAACACCTACACCTAGGAAAGTGTTCCTCCAGCAAACTTATGTTGCTAGAATTAGCTGGATAAAAGGTTTAGTGAGAAGAAAATTATATGGAATTTAAGGTAATAAACTCCTGCAACTAATCATCGTGGTCATTTTACGGAGTGCACATAGATCCACAGAAATCAAACATTTGACTCTTTTTTTTATCTTGGTAAATGCTTAGTTTTCCTTCAGATGACAACATTCACTTTGATCCATGCCATGTGGTCAAATATTCCCACAGGATGCAGATGAAAGCCCACCTATGTATGAAACTAAGCATGGTTTAAAGTAACATCAGATCAGAGCAGTGGCTGAGCTGCAGATAAAATCAGAGCAATTTACTGGTAATCATTCTGAGGACAGATCCTGCTTAGGGACATCAGCAACATCAGTTATTCTTTTCTGCCTGGAGCAAGGGTTGGAGGAATGCAGAACAAAGAGCATGCTGCCAGTTTGAAAAAAGAAGAAGAAGAAAAAAGTGAATTATACACCCGAATAAAACGTTGATTCAGAAATTAAGCACAAAGATCCTAACACTAGGAGGGGAAAAAAGGAAAAAAGAGTTATCAGGACTGGCTGTCTGTTATCCTGATGGAACAACCATTATTTATAGCATTACTTGCCCAGTTCTTTGTTAACTACAGTTCAAGCTCTGTAATCTTAAAACTTCAGAAACAAGGAAAAGAAAAATTAAAAGGAAAAAAGAAAGCTGCAGCAGCTGTAGTAGCAGTACGTTGAGATTTTAGGTTAAAGGCCACTTTTTTGCAAAAGGCAGGCTAAGGGCATGATCTAAAATTTGAAATTGAAGCTAATTAAGCTATGGGCAAATGGTTTAGTTGTGAATGAAAATTAAAACTACTATTAAAACAAGAAAGAAAAGGCAGCTCACCACTTGGATTTGGGGTTGGTTGTTTGAGGTTTTTCTGGTTGTGAGGCCGTTTTTTTGTTTGGTTTTGTTGTTTTTTGAACAAAACAATTCTATTGCTGAATTTCCTAAAACTGTCATTTTTGCAGTGTTTGTTTTATATCTTTGGCAACACTTCTCGTTGAAAATTTTGTTTATGCAATCCCACAACGATTATGAGGTTACAAACTCATTTTTATCTCTACAAATAACCTTCCCAGATACCTCCTGCAGGTTTTCTCCTGAGCCATCACTGCTGGACTCTAGAGGAACAAGACTGCTAGGGACGAGCCTTTCACCCATGGCTGCATCTGGCACTAGAACACACAGGGCAGCTGCAGCAAAATGACAAATCCTTCCAAGGACACAGGCTGGTGACATCCCGGGAACGTGGGGAGGACAGATCCAGGCAGCTGACAATCACTGAGAGCTTCTGAGCCATTTCCTTTGCTCTCAAACTTGGACATCATTTCAAGAAGGTCAATGACACTTGCAGGCATGAATCAAGGGAGTGCAGGCTTGTCCCCATCAGAGTGGCTCTGGCACAAAGGCCAATAAAGAGAAAATGTCTTACTGAACTATATTGGAGCTGACAAAGGCACAGCTGCTCTGCTCCACAGGGCAAATTTATATCTACAGTAGGCACTGGGAAAAATGGATCCTTATGGAAATTACTGTCAGCTCATCCACTCTTGCCACAGTGCTAAGAGATCCCCAAGAAGAAACCAATCAAATCAGAGCACAACTGAGTTTTTAAAACATGAGAAGTCCACAGATTCATTCAGAGGTATTTCTGAAGAGTATACAAACCCACCAGGAACTAACATTTCCCAGCACACACTGTAAAGAATACTAATAAGTTGGAACAGTAGTGCCTTCAAAAGATACAGATCTCTTTACTGTGATTCAGAAGCTCCTAGAGGATTTGAAGGATGGATGTTTTGGCATGAGGTCATCAAACCTCATTTTATTAGTGCACAAGGGAAAAATTTACTACTACTACTACTACTACATAGTTGGCCAAAGAAATAATTATTGTGTATGAACTGGCTTAAGCAATAACTGGCAAAAATCAGAATTACTTGAAAAATGAGCAACCTTACACCCTGAGATATTGAGATTGCACAAAAACAAACAAGTGAGAAGAACCCCAAGAGTCCATGTGGTATAAAACATGGGATGGAATACTGCTGCTGTTTGGTACCCTAAATCATGGACTAAGGGACAAAGTCTCTGCAGTTTTGTATGCTGACATTTGTCCAGTGTTTTGCAAATCAATAATGCAGAAAGTAAGCTCTCACATTCTGAACTAAGCATTTACAGACAATATAACTGCATTTAGCACATCTGTTCCTGTATTTCTACACTACCAATTTTTCTTTTTTTTAGTATAACTAGTAGTAAATAGCACATTAAAGTATTCTGATGGTCTAAATGAGTTTTTAAACACTTGTATCTATTTAGTGTGACCCTTTATGTTTACTCTTTATATAAACTAGGATGTGACAATGCTTAGGTAAGGGATAAGGGTGAGGGAGGGCTTTGCACATTCTTCATGGACACCTGCTTTGCACTGACATTTTGTTCTCCCAACTCTGCAGATGCTCGTCTCAAAAAGCAAATAACCCAAAGATCAGATTAGCAGCCTGATATTTCCATGAGGGCAGCTAAGACTGGCAGACCTCATAAAAGTACTGAGTAGCCCTGAGACCAGCCTCCAACCCTAAGAAGGATTAAACACAATTAGCATCAGGAAAGCAGATGTCTAACAAAGTAATAAACCCTAACTTTTACACAAGGTTAAAATTTTCCCTCTCCTTTCCTCTATTCAGCAAATGATCCATGGCTCCCAAATGTATCTCTTTGCTGCTTTACACCACCTCCAGACTCCCTTATTCTCTCATCAGTCAATTCACTGGCAATCACTTGTCAGCAAAAATGAAAAAAGCAAAACAACAAAAAAGCTTGTTGAGCAAATGTCAGAGAACATTAAATTAACCAGTCAAAGATCAGCAATGAACAGCTGACACCAAATTGAACCCAACACATGGCCCCACTCACATTATTGTTAAACACACATAGTCAATCGCCTCTGCCTTCAAAATGACATTAAAGGCTCTTTATTTTATAAAACAAAAATATTTGCTTGTGGATGAATAGTCAGCCTAACATTAAGTACATCATAAAAAGTAAGCTATGACTTTCATGCAGTTTGGATTAAAGGTACTCTTTTACTTCTGAGTACAAACTAAATTATTAAGCATTATTAAGCATTTTCTCTTTAGCTCAAAGAGACCCTAAGTATATTTCTGTGTACTTCTATTTGTGTACAAAGTGTATAATCTTATTTGAAGACCTCCCAGGCACCCACTCAAGACTTATTAAATTCCTCACCTGCTCCGTGGAGTCCCCATACACCCTCAGCACACCAAGGGAGGATGTGATCTCCAGTGCAGGGCAGCAAAGTCCCCACAGCTCATGGGGAGATGACCTGGGCTTGGCAGAACAGCTAGGTCCCAAAATGACCCCACAATCAGCAGCACCTTTATGCTCACTCCTCCCAAAACAATGATTTCAGCTTGTCCCACCAGCACCCACCACCTGCCTTCCCCCAGGAGCACACACACCTGCTTCAGCCTTGCTGAGTAGAAATGGGATTTGGCACAGCAACTGATGACTCCAGAATGGAAATACCAAATACCACACAAGAGAAATGCATTAAAGAAAGTGAGAAGCCTGGTGGCTTTCTCCCCTGTGCAAGGGCCATTCTGTGCTGGAGCTAATCAGTTAAGGACAGGTTATATGGGGACAGACATAGAACTCGACTGGGATGTGAGGGCAAGGAACCTAATTATATACATCCATTCTCTCTAATAAAGGAAAAAGCCAACCAGGCAATATTTGCAGTATTTTAAACACAGGTGTTGAAACGACACATGAAAAGAATCATATTTACAAGAGACTAAGGTACCTGGAGTGTGGCAGGTGTGTTTCCTTTTATTCCTCAAAAAGGACTTTTTCAGCACTGAGTAAATCTCATTACTTCTCTCTATGCCTGTCACCCTCCCACTCCTTGTCTTACTTAGGTAATAATTCTTAGACATGTTTATACTCCACACCTCCAGAACAAGAGCTGCCACTTTAAGTTTCAGCAACACCCCACACAACTTGGTTGTGATCTCAGTAAATCAATCTAGGGAATCTACTCAAAATTTAAATAAAGTTTTTCAAAAGGGCACAAATTTGCCTCCTAAATCCATATTTAGTCCTGAAAATGTTTCTACAGAAGACCAGAACAGACTACTTGCTCCCTACACACACCTCATCATCATAAATCCCAGTATCCTGTACTGTGTACCCTCTCCTAATGTAAATTTTCCACTGCAATGTCTTAAACTACAATAGAACAACAAATATTTCTACCTTCTGAATACTAAGGCGTGTATCACAAGAGAAGATGTGTTTTTGGAAGCCTCTGGCAAAACCAAGCCACAGTCGGGTAAGCTTTTGAAAGTGCTGGTCTTTCCATGCCCTGTACTGAAGCCACTGGTGTAGAATTCTGATTCCAGATTATTTTGGTCATTAAAAAAAAAAAAAAAAAAAAAAAAAAAAAAAAAGGAAACAGCCCGTATGGCAAATCTCAGGATGCAGAGCAGAGAGGAGCTTGCCTTCCAATGCCCAACTGTTGCACAGGTGATCATTGTCACATTCCAGTGTGGGCACAAGGAGGAGATGCCACAATAGTGACACCACTATGTGAACCAGATACTCAGGAGTGCTCCATAAGCTCTCTAGTGCTTCATTGTAAAAGATACTGATAAAAAAAGATACACAGCTATTGCTTAGTTCAGCAGCCTCGTTAAATCCTTCCACACAAAACCATCCTCTCTCCTTCACTTTAACAGTGCTCACCCTGATAAAAGCTCTGTAAAGTCATGATTCTTAGACAACAAGATTAGGATCGTTATAATAAAATTAGTAACTGCCCAGGTAATCTATAAGGAATTTATGTTTGTCATTTCAAAATAAAAAAGCAGATCCACTATGACAATAAACAAGTGTATTTGAAGTAAAACTTTTCAGACAGAAGGGTAACACAGAAAACATCTAAGCAGTCACAGTTCCACCATGATGGCCCTAATAATGAACTACATGCTAATAAAAGAAGGCAACTACTACTACTGTGAGAGACTTAATGCTTAGTCACATGCAAAACTTTTAAATTAAAGTCATATTAAAACCCTTGTGCAATGTGCAGTGCCCTGGTAAGGCTTCATGTGAAACATCTTGCATGGTTCTTGCCACCTGGGTTCAAGAAGGAAGAATTCAGACCAGAAAATTAGGAGAAAGACTTTTGAAAGGAAACTCTTAGAATTAGGTTTATTTGAACTTCACAGTAAGATGCTATTTGAACACCCCCAGAACACTGAGGAGGAGGAAGAGCAGGGCAGCCAGCAGACATGCTGGCAACAACCCCCCAAAAGCACATGAACAGGCTGTGAGAGTCAGAGCTGATGAGGCTGGAGGAGAATTCAGGGGCATCTTTCTACCAAGCCAAGTGGATTTCAGATTTTATATTCATGGAAACGGAAATTGTTACATTAATCAGAAGACTGTAACAGTAAAGTTTGATTAAAACAATAAACCCTCTATCTCACATGCTGTTAAATGCCATCTGCATCTATCCCTCTGTGCTCCAAAAACAGAGCAAGACTTAGCACAAAACCACAGACAACTGGGAGTAAAAGAAATAATAAGGCTTTTAGAAAAGTGTATTAAATTTTTAAACATTCCTCAGTATCCTATGAGGGAAGGAAGTAAATAAACCAAAATCAAGCTGCAATCCTAAAATGCATCCTGTACCAGAACAGGAATGCTTTTTGAAGGATCACCTACCTCAAATCCCTTTCCAGCCTGTTTACTGCCATAATCACAGAACAGAATTAAATGAGGCTCAAACCTTTACACCTGAATTCTAAATTAAGACAGACAAACAGATTCATCTGGAATATTTCAGAAAGCCTAAACCAAGCAACATACAGCATCTACATACATTTTTAAATTTGCATTTCTGAAACTCCTTATATAAGGATTTTTAAATGATATCTGCACTGAAATGTGACATGTATAGTTTGTAACAAAGCAGTTACAATATGGCATTTATTTATCATGAGATATAAACATCCGAATATGCACATTAAGACATTTTTGTGTGATTGTTTTCTACTTACTCTGATTTCTGTAATGACATCAACTCCTTAAATAACTAATACAATTTCAGATATTTCAATTTTTATAATATTTAAGTATCTATGTATTGTACAGAAAAATGCACACTGTGGTGGGCTGTCCCTGGCACGTGTATGCACACATCCAGTAGCTGTATCTGGGAATTTAATTGTGGTACAAGTGCTGTCACAAATGATCCAAGTCTCTCCTAGAAGGTGTGTGGAGGCTTCCCTCTTTGAGAGTCTGCTCCAGTCCCTGCTGTGGTGATTAGAAGCACCCTGCTGTATTTTGATGTCTTTACAGAGAATACTCAAATGCCCACACTGTCCTTTTTTTTCTGGTTAGGAGTGCCAAGAAAACAGATTTTTCTCTCTTGTGGTCAACCCAACAGCCCTTTTTTTCTTTGCACTGACCATTTGTAAATGATGCCACAAGTGTGTATAATATTGTGGGTGAGGTTTCACCTGTCTCCTGGTAGTTTCACTGTTTTCACAGCTCCTTATCTCTGCTGAATGCACCTTTCCTGATACCTGTCAGGAACAAGTCTGCCTTTTGCACAGCCTTATGATGCTGCAGTTCTCAGTTGTGCTGTCCTCTCCTGACTGATCCTCAGAAAAAAGAGGTGTGTGCTCTTGCAACACACTGTCTGCTCATAGGCTTCTGCATTAAAAGAACATTTCCTTAGCTGTGTGATTAAATAGAAGTGTGGGGAATGTATGATTACGTGCATTTTTCAGACATATCCTAACCTATTAAACACTGAATTATACTTTGCTATTTATTTTAATCTTTGTAGAGTGCCAGCAACTAAGCCTTCGATCCAGACATCTAACAACTGGCTGAAGTTCCACACTTTTTGGCTTGGAAAAGCTGGGTAACAGCCTGTGATCCTATTCCAACATCAAGTCAATAGTCAACTGCAAGATAATGCAGTGACGATTCCAATAAACTGCGTATAAGCACTAATAGAGATGGCAAAAGCTTAGGGAGCTGCAGGAATTCTTTCCGTTACTTAATGAAAAGTAATGCTAAGTCAGCTAGCAAAAATAGGCCTATCAAATCATAACTTTGCAAATCTCTTATCAGTCCAGTCAATTCTTCTCTCTCAGTTTTTAAGTTAAGCACTTGAAAATCTCTTCCAGAATGAAGTGTTTCTTCCAAATAAGTATGTTCCCTTTGCTGTATGCTCCACATCAGCCCAGAAGGCACATACAGATAAGAGCATTAAAGGGAAATGTTTAATAGAAGAAGAAATCATGTGTAAACCAGGACTGAAATTTTATACATAGAGATAAACCTTTTAACACTCTCTTCACAGAGAACATTTTGAATTAGCTCACTATTTTACAAGAATAACTTTTTTCCCCATTTTCTAACAATAACATGTTTTAAAAATGCAATGGTTTACCCAGCTTAGGGCCTGTTAACTTCTGCAAATCTCAGGTACTGATCCAGCTGGCACCACTCACCCCTGGCACACATTTGGGGTGGTGCAGAGCAGGAGTCATGCCTTCTCCCCCAGCCCATATGGACATGGCCCAACTCCTCCTGCACCTCCTGACCTTTAGCAGGAGTGATTTTCCCATTCCTTGGATCTCAGGGTCTCCTATGGAGCAAAGCCAAGGATAGGAACACTCAGGTACATGTACACCCACACCCAGAGCCTGCCTGCAGCTGTGGAAAGGAGAATCTGGTCCTGCTCAAAGGTTACAGCTCATGCAAACACATGCGTGTTTCTCTTCTCTCATGTTATTCAATGTGTTAAAATTGAAGCAGAAAATACGGGGAGAGAAAAGTCATGAAAGAATTATATCTGCTTAATAGTAAGTACCATTCATATTTTTTAAACGGAAAACACAAAGAACAAAGGTGACAGGGAAAGCTGAGCAGCCTTCAATTTTCTCCAGCTCTGTGTAAGCCATAAGTCTGATCTCAAACTAGGAAACACAAAAGCTACAAAAGTCACAATTAAACGACGTTAAATAAAATCCTAAAAAGATCAAATGTTTGTGCATCTGAAACCTGTTTTTGAAACACCATTATGGTACATTTCACAGTAAAATGCTGCAGCCTCTGCAGACATTACTGTAGCTCTTCAGTCAAGTTTCTTTTACTCCAGTCAAAGAAACAAATCTTTCAATACAGGCTTATCCTGGGGTCATTTATTACATCATGTCAGACACAGAATGTTTCATCTTGAGAAGGCATACTTAGGGTTTTCATTCATTAGTTTCTTAGAGTCTCAAATAACCAAACGAACAAACACAAAAAAAACCACAAAAACAAACTCAACCTAACACAAACTAACCAAACCACGAAAGAAAACCCACCCTGAAAAGGTTATCTAGTGGCAGTAACATACTGACAGGTTAGTTAACATGTTTCTACTGATACAATAGTAGGAAAAACCTTGTGAAAGGACGCAACATTCTCGTATTTGTATACGTTGTATTCATGCTACAAGGCTGGGGGCTTGTAAGATATCTACGGACAATTTGAACTTGGCAGAAAGAAAAAGGATCACATGCTTTTTATAACCTTTAATCATCACAAAAACAATACCTTAACCCTTGTGAATTCTCAAAGCCATAAACCGGTGGAGTGGGAACGATCCTTGTTTTGATTGCATTAGAAAAAGGTGTTTGCAAAAGGTGTGAAGCTGATTCGGAACAGTTAAACAAAAAGTAAGAGCGAAGGAGGTGTTACACTCTATGCTGAAATACTGTTAGTCTCAAATGTAAAATGGAAATAAAATCAGAATTAAACATTTGTTTTTAGACACCCAGGAATAAGGAACTCTGAGGTCAAAATAATTTTATCAGCTGTGCACCAGTCACTCAGCACAAACAGGAGCAAGCTACACAATTCATTCTTTTTCTCCCAGCAGTAGGCAATACCTTAGAAAGCAGACATAGTCTATTCAGCATAAAAATTATCTGGGTTACTGTCTGGCCACTCCTCTGAATGTCCAGTAATAAATAAACATCAGTAATAAACATCAATATGGTTCAGAGAAACTGGCAAGAAACCTGTCATGATTGCCTAGGAAATATATCAACAATGAAAGCAACCTTGTATTTTGCAGCTAATTCAAGATGACAAGATGGCAGCTGAATTGATTGTATAGTGGTGTGTGACGAAAATTAGGCCACCATCCCCCAAAATTATTCGAGGACAATATTATGGAAAAGGAGTTACCAACACAAAGTTTCAGCAGTTATTTCACATTGCACCCGTATGGCAACATTACAGTTTTTACAAACTTATCTGAGTAAGTTTGTAAAAGTAAGTAAAAGTAAGTAAGCAGAATCTGATATTTGGGGAATCCATGATGACAGCAGGCAGACAGAATTATCCTGGCTGCCTGAAAAGCCCTATATTACAAATCTCAAAAAAAAAAAACAAACCCACCCCTAAGCTTCCACATTCTGAATCTTACAACTTCAACCACGAAGTGATTCTTGCCATCATCACCCAAAACTCTCAGAATGTATGTGTCTTTTGCTGGCATAGTAGCCATAATCAGCTCACCCTAAGCAATGACTGGAGAGCATTTTCTCATTCTTTTTTCCACAGACACCTCAATTGACCAAAGGAAGGAGGAGAGAAAGCAGAAGGGAAATGTCTGAGGTATTTACTCTGACACTTAGCTGAGGATTCTTTTATTTCTATTTTAAATATATATATATATACATGCACACACACGCACATATATATATATTAAAGCTGTCTTTCTTTGATCCACTTTATCAAGACAGAGCAGCCAAGGCCTCTGGAAGGGCTCTGCACAAAGCTGAGCTCATCCCTGGCAGAACCCTGGCTCTCCCAGCTCCAGCACCCAGCAAACCCTGCCAGGCAGGAGGCGATCCCACAAGGGCAATAATCTCTGTAATTCCCTAGCTGCATGGGCAATAAATGTCTGCTGCTTGACAGGGAATGTGGGTCAGGAGCAGGGTATGGGCTGAAGGATTTTTATCTTTTCTCCTCCTGCCCAAGGAGTGGGTAAATCAGTACTTTTCTTCCACTTGGATTTTGTTGGACACTATCAGCTATTTGATTTCTGTGCTTGATTTCATAGCTCAGCTCTCACAGGTGCTGGTGCTGCTTGTGCAGCCCGCTGGGGGCGGGTTTAAAGGCCAATGTATATGCAAAGACTTTGCCATACACCTGTGTACATAAGCTCTTTCCCCTTCCTAAAGGGCTCTTTGCATAAGAAAAGCGAGAGAAAGGACTCACTTCAACCTCCCTCCCAAAATACTTGGCTCCAACCCCCACACAAAGCCGCCAGCCTGCACTGCCAGCTCACAAATTCATTATTCCAGGGGCTACTCATGCGTGAAATATCCGAAACTATCTGATCCCACGCGAAGGGCTGCTGCTGTATCCAGAGCTGAATGCTCCTTCACTAACACGTGTTTAGCACCTCATTCCTTGCGAGGGAAGTATGTAAAAACAGAGATTGTTACTTGACCAGCCGCGCTATGAATTTCTTTGATTGCAGAGCCTGATAGGAAGAGGTGCTGGGAACTTTTAACTCCCACATGGACTTCAACAGAATTTTCACACATAAAAGCTAAAGGATTAGACCTGTAGCAAATCCTGCGGCTTTATTATAAATTTCTCAGGAAAATAAATCTTTCCTCTAAAAACTGCATAGAAATGTAATTTTCTTTGTTTAAATAATCTGCCAGAGAGATAGAGAAAACACATTTAAAGCTATCTTAGACAGCCACTGTCTTGAGATTCTTTACATCAAATAGCTTAAAAAAAAAAAAAGAAAAAAAAAGCTGTTGATGAGAAGTCTCTCTAAGTTTTGATCAGAGTTATATCTTGGTACGGACAGTAATTCAAGCAGACAGGCAGATATGTGGGTTTCTTGAGCTCATTTATGCTGCAGGAATGGAACAGCCACACACTCTATACTTACAGGGTGCAGTGGGGTTTTTTACTTTTCAGGAAAGGAGAAGAAAGGAAAGGAGATGTGGGGGGAGGGGGGAAGGGGAAATTTAAAAACAAAAACTATTGAGCAAACAAAACTCCAAATGCTCTCAGGCAACAAAATTATTACAGCAAAACTGAAAGAGAGAAAACTGCTTCCAAGAAGAAGAAAACAATAAGACAATGAATAAATGAAGACAAGGGGAGAGAGCTACACTCATCAGCATCAGCTGATGCTTCGGTTCTTAGTTTCAAACGAGCTTAACTACAGAGATGAAACAACAAGCAGACTGACTAAACAAGTCCAAAATATGAATTAATGAGTAACAAATCCGGCTGCAACTCCATAGCAAAAGAGCATCTGCTTGGAGAGCACAGCGGTCCAGCACCAGCCCTGCTACCCCATGTACCCCTGCTCGCTAATGAGAACCCTGCAAGGGTAATTTTTCCTCAACTAGCGGCAGTGCCGGGCTGTTCCCGAGGTCCTTACCAGCTTCATGGTGCTGTTGTTCTGCTCCCAGCGCCACAGCATCACGCTCATGGTCCGGCCGGCACCTGCCGCGCCCCGGGGCCGCCGGCGAGTGCGCCCGGGCCGGGCTGGAGGGGTGGCGAGCAGGGATGGAGGGGTGGCGAGCAGGGATGGAGGGATCCCGGCTGGCAGGGTAGGAGTCCCGGCTGGCGGGGTGGCGGTCCGGAATGGAGGGAAAGGGGTCCCGGCTGGAGGGGTAGGGGTCCCGGCTGATGGGGTGGCAGTCCCGGCTGACAGAGTAGGGGTCCCGGCTGGAGGGCTAGGGGTCCCAGCCGGAGGGGTGACGGTCCGGCCATGCCCGGGGCCAGCGGGGCCAGCGGGGCCGGGCGGTCGCTCCGCGCCGGGGGAGGATCCCGCACCCCTCGGGGCGGGGGTGACCCGGCCCGGGGAGGGGTTTAGCACAGAGGCGGGGAACATTCGAACGCGGAGATTAACCGAGTGCAAGACGCTGAAGGGCACACTTTAAAGCAAAACTGCGAACTGCAGGGGTTTCTCCCCATTTTGACAGCCCGGCTCCGTTAAAAGCGCAGGTTCCGAAGCTGCCGTGTTGTATCGGCATCTGGCGCGACCTCAGCTGCTCCCAGTCTGAACTGGGGTCATACTGGAGTCTGCTGGGGTGGGAAAGGACCATGCTTGCCCTGAATGAACGGGAAGAATATCCTGCCTTAAAAATTAAACAGGTGAGCATCGCAGATCGGCTTCGGAAACATAAACAAAACAGAGTGTTTAGAATAATAAGTATTTTTTAATATGCAGAAGTGCCGTATTTCTTGTCAATAAATATCAGTTTGCCACATCGTATTTGAGATACAACAAGATCTTCGTAAATGCCAGGCTATTGCAGAGGTGCTCCCTTTCCCCCTGCTCCCCTGGAGCTCCTTGCCCAGCACAGCAGCCCAGACACGATTCTCAGCCGTGGCAGGATTCGTGCCCGCTCCTGCCCAAGGGGCTGTGAAACCACCACGGAATCAGTGGGAGCCACACTCCTTCCTCACCCTCCTGCTCTGCAGAAGGTGCTACACCTGACAAAGGCCAGGCCAGGGAAATACAGGGAATTAAAACGTGTTTGAAGGAATTCCCCAGGCCACCCTTTTCAAACCCTCTCTCCAAATATAAGTTTTGATTTGCATAAAGATAACTTTGCTGGCTGCAAAGGAGGGGAGGTAAGAAACAACCACAGGCATAACCCACAGCTAATGTATCCAGGGCCCACAAGCAGTTCAACGTAATTTTCGAATTGTTAAATCATTTAATAATCCAGTAAAAAGATATTAAAACATTAAAAAACCAAAACAAAACAAATTGTACTCAAAGTGATCACTTTCTTATCTGAAAATTCTCCTTTTGTATGATTTTACTATCGAGGCAGCTTAATGTATCCACTCAGTATGTTGCTGAAGAAATACAATAAATCAGTAAATTGGCATTTGAAATTCTGCAAGTACCCTTTTCCATGAGAAAAAACACATGCGCCTTCTTACTGAAGTCTTTTCCCTAGCAGTTATGCTTCCACGACTTAGATTTAATTCTTTCAGTCTGTAATTGTTTCCTTGTTCTAGTTTATTATATTACGTGATAATGAAGAAGAAATAATTATTGAAACAAGCAATCATATTCCTACACTGTAAAAATAATTGCTTCACCAAGTCTGGTAGGTTGAATAGCTATGTACAGAGAAAGAGCTGCATGTTGAAAGCACTCAAAGGCTTTATGCATACAGGTTACCTTTGAACTGCAGAAGTAAAATCTGAATCCTCTTGTGAGAATAAAGAACTCTTGTTCTTTCCCTTCAGGCCAACGTGGACCAAAGCCCTAGCACAGCCAAATCTTCCCAGCCAGCCCTCTGCGTAAGCAAGTACCCTGCTGAAAGGTCATTCCTACAACACTCAGAAGAGGGGAAGGTCACAGCCCATTGGAGGGCTTGAACATAAGATGTATGGTCTTCAGGAGGGTCACAGGCTGAGACAAAAACCTGCTGACAGACTCATGAATGAGGGAATGAATGTGAGCACTGGGAGGGAGAAGCCTGGGTGTGATGCCAAAAGGATTTTCTGAGAGCATCCCAGCAGCACCTTGGGGGAGCTGCCAGTGCCTGCAGTGAGCTGAGGTTTGTCCCTTCCAAGCTGCTGGCACAGAAGGAGCATCCCAAGGGCTTCCCATCAACCTGCTGGCATCCACCTAAATATCATGACAGGATGGTGTTCTGCTTCCAAAAACCACAACAACTTCAGGCAAAAAACCAAAGGAACTGAGACAAGTGGAGCTTTACACTTGCAGGATTATGGCCCGTACAAAGGGCCAAGACAACCCACAGCACAAGTCAGCATTGCCTCAGACACTTCCCAAGCCTCTTAAAAGGTTGTTGATGATCTGCTCTGCCAGTTTGAACAGCCAAATACTTTCATTCAACACTCAACCTGGTGCCAAAATCAGAAACTGTAAGAAACAAAGGAGAGGCCTCAGAAAATGGCAGATTTTTGTCTACCATCACAAGGAAAACTCCTTTTTCTGGGATCCAGGGAACAGAGTACAGCCAAACTGCCCCAGCAACAAAAGGCAGATTGAAAGACCAGATATGGATGGAAAGACTCTCCAGTCAACCAGGCTTGTTTCCTTGAACACAGTTTACTGTCTGCTTTTACATTAACTGAAGTGTGGCTCAAGTTTGATTATTTTCTCATTTTATCCCTGTTTGAGCCAGCTGAGCACACTGAATGTGGACAGAGATGCTCACATGTAATCAGCCTGAAATACTAATAAAGCAAACCTCCTGAGGTTAAAGCATAAGCTCCGTGCCTCCCAATCACTTTTTAAGCTAATTAATATCCTTAACTAAAATCTGTGTTGCTTTCAGACACTTTTATTTAGTGGATTTTCCCAAGCCAACCTTGATTTGGTATGAAGAGCCCTCGAGTTCTGATAGTGTTGCCAGGTGTAAACTGGAATTTATTCTTCCATTAAAACGTAAGACTTTGGAGATGCCTTTCATCCTCCTATCTCCCTTTTAGGCTCCCACATCACAGTGAAAGAGATAAGGTTAGGACTGAAGCTGGTAAAATCCATGCATGACCTCTTGCCCCCTGGCAGCATCCCAGCAGGAGCTCCTCCCCAATTGCTGTGCCCCAGCTTTGCTGAGGGATCCGGGAGATGCCTTTCCCATACAATGCCCAATTTGAAAAGAGAACAAGGACCAGATATTTGCTTGTATTTGAATCCTTTAAAACCATAAAGCACCCAAGCTCTCTAAGACTTTATTATGATCTTCAGCAACACATACATGATGACATGGGGTCAATATTAAGTTGAACCTTCAGGAAAGGACATTATTTACAGCCCTAATGGGCATCTAAACTTCCCTCTTAAAGTGCTGAACAATACACTTGTTATTCACCAGCAAGTCTTCAATGACACAGAAACACATGTCCCCAGCAAACCCCGTGCTCTAACAAGACATCATTCCAGTTCCCAAAGCTTTCCAAATAAAACTGTTGGAAAAACAGGAGGAAACAGGTGTTGGAGACATTATGAATGAACTCAGTGCACACAGTCATTGTCCATGCAACATTTACTATAAAGTAAGCTGGGGGAAATCCGTTCACTAATAATTCATTGTTTGCCTATGAAAAATATGTGTGCTAACAACTTGCTCAGCAGTCATTAAACAAAGTCACACTCCTGTATTTACCCATTACTTTTCCTTTTTTAAACACATCAACATTTTGCTGGTTTTGTTTTTTTTGGTTTTTTGAGGTTTTTTTTAATCCGGAAAAGAAAGTATATTAGAAAGTTTTATTACTATTTTTCAACGCATTTTAGTAAAAAAATACTACAATTTTCTGTTTACTGAAAGCTGGGTTTTAATTTGTTTTTACTATATGACATATGTCTTCCTTTCATGATTATAGAATGGAAATATCTACAAATTATAATCTTGAAAGCATTTTAGAAATTTTCAAGCTGTCAATAACAGTATTTTACTAAGCATGATGCGGGAGAGAACAGGAGCCTAGCTCATGGAATCGTAACAAGATGCTCAACAATTTTCATTCCAAAAAAGCCCTCAAAATGGTGTTGAGCAGGAGCCTCTGAATTCAACATTTTCTAAACCAGCAGATGAGATGCTTTGCATTGAGCAGCACCATTAGAGGACCCAATGCAGGAGCTGCACACATGGTTACTCTTGATTTTCAGCAGTTGTTGGGAGGTTCTGGGAGTTGTTGGGAGCAGTTGTTGGGAGCACACAGAGACAGCTCGTGCTGGGTACCAGATGAAAGAGAATGAGATGGCCTTGGTAGTCACAACCTCCCACCAGTCCCAGTCAGAAGTACAAAAAGACACAGAAACTCAATTAATCAACAGCTGAAGCAGACAGTATTATTACTGGCAAATGCGCATCCATTCTCTGGAAAACATGTCTTGTTAAACTGGTATTTACTGCTGAGCTCACAGGAGCTTATGAAAGTGATAACACAGATATGATTCTGTGAGGAGGCTCTTGCCTCATTTTCACCTGACTTGGTGAAAACCAGAATAATAACGAATCAACCCAGCAAACATCTGGTGGACTGAAAAGGAATTAACTGGTTTAAAAATATATGATAACTGGGAGATCATCTGTACAGCTTGACTGTGTTTCACAGGAATCATTTTCAGCCCTACTTTTCTGAGCAAGCCCTAAATGGGACTATGGAATTTTACATCAGTAATGGGAGAAGTAAATGGTAAAAAAAGAGGATGGTCAAAGCAAAATAAGCTCATCTATACTGACTAAAACCACGAAAAGCTGTTAACATAGCAAATGCAATCTTGTAAGGAGAAAACCTAAAAATGTCACAGAGCAAATGTTTCTCCATGAGTTCAGTGCACCTGGAGAGAGCATGACAGTGATGATGTGCCACCAGGATGCCAGGGTCTGTGCTCTGGTGTAGGGGTGATGCAATAGTTGCACATAGGAACAGGTGGTTATCAAACCAGAACAGGCTTTATCACCTGCTGGGTTTAATGCTGGTTGCGTAAAACAGTTCAACAGGTTTAACCTTTGGAGAGGCTTCAGAGGGGAGCCGCCAGAGTGACTTAAGGACTGAAAAATGTGGATCACAAGACAAGATTCAAACAGCTCCATTTCATTTGTCAAAGAAGAGTAAGGGCAAATATGAGATCATAACATGAACTAATTAAAAAAAAAACAAAAGCAAGTCAGCAGAAGTCATGTGGACTGTTTTATGGAGGAAGTCAGAGTGAATTATCGCATTTATTGCTGTCTTATTTATCATCAAAGGTTGTTTCTTAGTTCCCCATTAAAGTGTATCAGTCAGCCACAGATCTGTTCCTGCCGACCTCGAATCTTTGCTATCACCTGACACAACAGCCTTCAAGGAGTCCAAGAATATGGAATGGAAACCTTCCTGAGCTCCATCCCAAGTCCCAGTCTGCTGGCACTCAACACCTCACCAGTGCACCAAGGAATAGCTGGGGTCTGGGGGATTCTTAAAAAAATATTAAATTTTTGATTCAGAACACAATGTGTTGGGGTGAAAAGCTGCCAAATAAAGTAACAAAAATACCAGTACACTGAATACCCACTGGTTAAGCAGTGCTGACAATATTAACAAGGCCACCCAGATGATGGAGAGCAGTAAATTCTCACTCTGGTCTGAGGGACACAAGTGCTCAGATTGTTACTTCCAAGCACCCTGGTCCAAAGGTCTGAAAATGACAGTAATCTAGGGATTATCTTTGCCAAAGAAACCTATGAGTCCTCCTCCAAAAATTGTAGGGCAGTGTTGTCTTTGGATTGGAACATAATCCCAGCCCACACTCCCAGCTCTATGACCTGATATGCCCTTCCCCAGTTTCCCAACATGTAAAAAATAATAATATTGATATCAAACAAAAATAGATTGACTTACTATATTTGAGACTAATTCTTGAGTCTTATTATTTTAATAGGCAGACTAAAATACAGACAGGAAAATATTATTTGCTCTGTTTCTGCTGAGTCCTTGCCAACTGCCCTGAACAGCAAGAACTTAAAATTAACTAAGCAATTTTACTTAAGCGGATGCAGAATAATACAAAAAAAGTGATTCAGTTGGTCTGTAGACAAAGCTGCTCAGTGCTAGCAAAGGATCACTCACCATAACTTCTGAAACCTGTCCCACAAAAGAACACATACTAAGATTTAATTAAAAAATAGCTGTTACTCATAGCCTTGATCAGCCACCTGGAACACTTGGTAATAACTGGTATCCACCAGATCCTCTTGCCAAACTCTTTATACTTCACTCTTAAATGAAGTGGTTGCTAATTCAAAAGCACAAAATTTTGTGACCCAATGAGTCTATAGGGTAGATTTGAGTTGAAATTTATATTATGTAATTATGTATGCATACAAATACAGAAATACTGAAATATATAACGACTTTATTAGGGGTGCATTTATTAGGGTGACCTTCCAGAACCTGAAGGGAGCCTAAAAGACAGAGAGAAAGGAGACTTTTTACATGACACGGGGGAATTACTTCAAACTTAGAGTAGGTTTAGACTGGATATTAAGGAAGAAATTCTTTACTGTGAAGATGGTGAGACCCTAGCACAGGTTGCCCAGAGAAGCTGTGGCTGCCCCATCCCTGGAAGTGTTCCAGGCTGGATGGGGCTCTGGGCAATGTGGTCTGGTGAAAGGTGTTCCTGTCCAGGGCAGTGGTTGGAAGAAGATGATCTTTAAGGTTCTTTCCAACCCAGGCCATCCTATGGCTCTATTTAGAGTAGTTTGCCTGTAAAAGCTGCACTTAACTTACTATTGGTGGAAGTGCCATAATCAGGTCTTCCCAACTAATCTGATTGCCAAGAAGTATTTCCAGTGTCCACAGAAGGTTCTGGATGCTGCTGTTCTCCTCACACTTCACACTTATGTTTCCAGCACTGCCCTCTGAACCTACATCTTCAACTCTAAACAAGTAAATACAATACCCAGGCTTGTTCTGAGTATGTTGACAATGGCATGGAGCAATGCTGATGGATTAATAAAGACCATCCCATTAGATTTTGGTTGTTTATTAGAGCATCAGCTTTGAAAGCTCCCATGCTTTGCTCATGGCATGGCTCTGAGTCAGAGGCTGATATCACCATGGGCAGCCCTGCACAGCTCCCCTGGCTTTTCCTGCTCAACCAAGAGATGGGAGGGAGCTGCTGCCAGCCCCACAGAGCCACCTTCTGTGTGCCCCCCTCCCCAGCCTCTAAGGCACTCATGACTGCAGGGATGCATCATTTCCCTTTCACTCATCAGCCATAACCAGCTCCCTGAAGGTAGCAACTTGGAGACATAAACATAGGTTGTGAAATGCAGCCTAGTATTTTCATGATTAATGCTTCTTACTCTGGAAGAGCTGGTCAAAGTCCAACACCACTGGGGACAGCAGCATTGGGGTAGACCTCATCTCTTACCCAAAAGGCAGGTGACATGATGAAGAAAAGCTCTTAGTGCAGGCTTGTAACTAGAGCAAAGCACATTCCCAGCAACACTTGGTTTTCAAAGCCCACACATCATAAATTAATGGGCACAAGTAAACAGAGGAAAAGCCCTGGTCCTGTGCTAGGGATGCCCAAGTGCCCAAGCTAGATGCCCAACAAGGCTCTCCTCTCTCTCCTCAATAAATTCACATTTTATTCAGCAGCACAACCAAAATTGATTTTCAGTTCCCATAAGAGTTCTGTGTCCTCAGTGAACCTTCTACCTGAGCTAAGAAATTAAACTCTAGTAAGAAACTGAGAAACACTTGTTTGTTTATTGTCTTTTGGGTTTTTTTGTTGTTGTCTGTTTTTAATACAGGGAACACTGTTGTGAAAAATACAATTACTTGATATGATCATACGTAACAAAAAGTAATTCTTCTTCCTCTGCATACTCAGTCTGCTGAGTTGTATGCACCAATTCTTCAATTTCTCACAGAATAACACTCCTTGTGCATGTCACAGGGGAATGACAGGCTGCAGCCAGAGCAGCACTAATTTGACATTACAAAACAAAGGTACAAGGAATTAAATAATTAGAGCCTTAATGACAGAGTACAATGCATGTCTCCTTTGATAATCTCTTGAATTCTAAAGATAAAAGCAGGGTAGAAATGTGCATACAAGATGTGCAATAACAGAGTTTTAAAGTGTAGTGGAGCACATTGTAGTGCACCCTTCCACAGTATTCCAACATCTTAAAAGATCAGCCTTTTAGAGCAAAAACTTCTCCAAATGTCTGGGCTACTTCTGCTCCTTTGTATTTCCCTTCCAGCCTCCCCTTGGCTCTCTGCACTTGTGGGCAGCTGGAACTTGTTTTGCTCTACTACTGTTTGATAATAGCAGAAGGGACTAGAAGTGATTTAATGTTTCTCCCTACTTTTCAAGATCATTAAAAAAAATTAATATTTATCATCTATTAAGTCCATTGACTGGAAAACAATTTTTCCTAAAACTTTGCCTCCTTTTTTTTTTTTATTGCTATTTAAAATATTATCTTTTCTACTTGCTTTCATCTTTTCTTTCAGTTTCATCCTGCCACATCATCAACCTTGTCAGTTGGGGGAAAAACAAAATCAAGATCCATTCAAGCTCAAAAGAGTTTGCAGCAGTCTAAAAGTCAACTAAAGATATTACTTAGCTACTTTTTAGCTGCTTTTTTCCTGTACTCTGAAATTGAGGACAGAAACAGAAATAGTAATGACAAAAAAAGAAATTAAGATGCTGATATTTATCATGAAGGACTACTCTAGGCTGTATCAAATAGAAATGCAAATTCTTATTACACAATGCTGGATAGAGACAGCCAAATCTCAACATATTCCTGGTACTTTAAAAGAGAGAGATTCCTCTAAAGGGTAAACAAGTGACAAGCTGCCTAAGGTAGGGATTCTGAAAACAAGTTTTATCTAAGAAAAGCTTTTTTAGTCCCTGGAGTTGATATCCAATTAATGCTTCTGGTATTCTAAAGGGATTATCGCTTGAAAATAAACATAAAAATTCTGCTACAAAACTTGGTTTATGTTTTTGATGGATTAGTAAAATAGCACAGAGCTATGAATATAGGTTTTTAATTTAGTATTATTCTCCCACTTATTATCATCATCAAGGATTACTCCCATGGCTTACTGGCACTGTCATTCTTCTGTATCTCAAAATATGGGACAATAAGAAAATATGAATAAATAAAAAGAAGCTACAGCATGCCCCACTGTAAACAACCAGAAGCATTTTGCTAAGTTCACCTTATATTGCACTAATGAACAGAGCACATCCTCACCCCATAAATGTCAAAAAGAGTTTTATTACCATTCAAATCACTCCAAGAATTGGGCTATATTTTCATGATGGGGAAAAGAAGTTCATGTTACTTAATCTGCTCCCAAGACTGGCCCAATCTAGACTGTGACCTGCAGCCCAGTCTGACTTGAACAAAATAATTAGCACTGACTAAGATAACTCAGTTATCAGCCTCAATTTCAAATGCCTGTCTAAGAACATAACATCAGCATTTTGACTGAGATTCACTTAAACAGTTAACACATTTCTAGTTATAGAGTTGTATTAGAATACCAGGCAATTTTCCCCACTACTTGCACCATTTCCTATCACTTGTGTGTCTAACTAGCTTATATCTCAGTACTAAAAATTATTGCTGGCCTGTTCTCAATGTACCTTAATATGATGACTAAAGAAAAAATAAGAAAAATCCAATTAAGATTTATGGGATCTGACTCTGTGCCTTTTAGTTTGACAATGTAATTTAGCATTGCACCTTAATATTCAACTCATGTAACTAGCCATTACAAAAGCTGCAAGGTATAAAAGAATCAGACCTGTTTGATTACATGAAATTAAACATTTCTCATTTTTTATTAAGCATTCTTTCACTGGTGTCAGGCCATGCCCCAAAGAGGAGATTCTAATACTGCTTTTAAGCTATTAAGGGATTTTAAAATAGTGTCAAACTATACTCTGAATGTCCTAAAATGTGGTAATTGTGAGCACAATGTTATTTTCAGAGGCAAGCAGCCTCTGAAAACAAGATTGGTTTCCAACTTGTAGTCTGGTTACACAGAGTTCAAATCACAGACCAAGGGGAAAAAAAAAAGACTCTGCTGCTACTGTTACTGCACTTCACTAGTGTGAGTAGGAAAAATAAATAAACCTGAGAACAAGCTATTATTAGTTTTCCTCTGCAGATAAATATTATTAATGCTGTTTAGTTTACTCTCCAAGCACTTGGCCCAAAAGGAGCAGCATTCCACTGACCTTTGCCTTGGAAACTTTGAGGTTTGGTTCATCCAAGTCCTAAGAACGGGAAGGAGGAGGGAAGAGAGCGAGGTAGAAAGAGACATCTGCCTGGGGATGCCTTCCAAAAACTGTGTGTCCTATTCACATGGCTTGGGAATGCATTGTCCCTCTGTCACACAGAGCATTCCTGGACAATAAAAAGTGAGGGACTTTGGCTAAATTGAGCAGTGCAGGTAAGACTGCCTGAGCTGGGCAACGCAGGCTTGGTCTCCACCTGAAACATTCAGTCAGATATTGCTCCCTTATGTTAAGTGGTTTTAAATCTAAAGGACAAGCCCAATAATAGTGTCCTTAAATAAGTTAATTTGAATCCAATTTTACCTGTCAGTAAGAGCCAGCCCAGGTAAACCCCTCACCTTGCAGCATCCTCTGAGCACAGCCCATCAGTGCAGGGGGACTCTCACTTGTGCCAGGGGTGCCTGCACTTCACTGCACTCCACCTGAGGAGCCCCACGCTCACCTGGGCAGTAAAACCCACCTAAACCCATCTTGAACCAGCTCCACCTTCGTGTCACCACCTTTTACCTGCTGCTTCCAGGGGGAGCAGAACCTGGGATGAAGGAGAGCAAGAAGGTGACCACCAGAGGACTGGGAAGAACAATGACCTCTAAAGACCTTCTGGTGTGCTGGCAGAAACACAGAAAATATTAGAAATGTTCAATTACAAAGTCTTGGAAAAACAACCCAAAAAAACACACCTCAAATTCAATATATTTCCTTTTATCTCCTTTCACTGCACATTACAATTGGGGATCACTGTAAGCAGCATTTGTACCACTATGATCCAATTAATTTCCCAAGTACCGTGAGGATTAAGCACATATGAACCAGAAAGAAAGAAAGAAAAAACACACCAACCATCCCACATGAGAAAAAAGGTCTGGCTTCCATTTCAGGGAATATTAATAACTGAAATTATTAACAAGTGACTGACAAAAATTGTTCTGTTTCCTGCTGGTTTAACTGCTTCTAGGCAAAGTTATGATTACTG
This sequence comes from Toxostoma redivivum, assembly GCA_013397375.1. Lineage (NCBI taxonomy): Eukaryota > Metazoa > Chordata > Aves > Passeriformes > Mimidae > Toxostoma > Toxostoma redivivum. The sequence continues at coordinate 256,210 of VXBI01012222.1, read as the reverse complement.
CTAATAAGCCTAGAAATCTAATAAGCCTTAATAACAATGCAGAACAGCAAGTCACAAAATAACTACACTTTGTAGTCAGAATGGATCTCCTGCAACCAAAAATAGTGTGAAGATGGCTTGAAAGAGCCAAGTGAAATTAGCACTTGACATGCATGAGGGAAGGGACTTTGCACATAAGGGCACCATTCAGTTGTATTTCAGGTCCTGTTAAATTGGCTCACGCTGCCATATTAACTGAAAATCCAAAGATGATAGATATAAGGACAGTGTAGCTGCTTCAGAAATATTTTTTCCTCCATTAAAATTATTTTTCTTTCATTGTGAAGGATCATGGTTTGGGTTGGAAGGGACCTTAAAGACCATCTAGTTCCAACATCTCTGCCATGGGCAGTGACAACTTCCACTAGACCAGGTTGCTTAAAGCCCCATCCAACCTGGCCTTGAACACTTTCAGGGAAAACTTCCAGACCTGACAACACAATGGAAAATTTTCAGCTGTAATTCCAAGCAAATGCTTGTGACTTTAATGGATTTCTATTTTTTCTCCAAAATAGATTTTTGTGGCACAGCCCACAGTAGCTACAACAGAGGGAAAGAGACTTTTAAGTCAGACCCCTACCACAGGTCAGATCAAATTTCTGTAGATGACAAAGCTGATCTTAGCTCCAAAGTGCTGCCTGCAAGATTCACAGCAAATAACCTGTGCCAGTACTTCAGTGGAAAACATAAAGCTCTGAAATGCTCCAGCAGATGCAGATGTTTTGTAGGAACAGAGAATCCACAGATTAAGCTACAGAATGTGGCTTTGTCACTGAGCAGGAGGGGCTGAACAGCGATCTCCTTTTTTTCTTGGTAGCTACAACTTAATCTGTATTCCCCTGCTAAAAGGATTGCAATAGAACTCTTTATAATGAAAGGACAATTAAGTCACATTACGTGCAAAAAGTCATCATTTGATAATGACCCACTAATTTCAGCAAGATAAGACACTAATCGCTTATGGTAATCAAATTTGCCCTGGTAATGCAGTGACTGGACCCTGCTGAAGCAATTCAGAGCTGTTCATTAGCTCTGCACCCAGATGCCACCAGGTCACAGCATGTCCCTGATGGAGACACTCCAAGGCTGGGAGGCCTGTTCCATTTTTGTACCAGAAAAGGCAGATTCTGGATTCATCAGTCACACTTATTGCATGAGTTTCCAGCCACACAAGTACTGGTGTCTGGCAATTCAGAATATCATGATGCTCAAAGAAAGGCTCCATTACGTATTTTTTACATTATCTATGCCCAAAATAAATGACAGTCATAAAACACTGTGGATTTTTTTTCCCCGACATTGAAAGAATTATCTACAATAAAAGCATAGCCATAAGAAATCTAATCCATACTCAAGTGCTACTTAATCCCATGCAACTCATCCGGGAAAGCAAAGGAAAATTAGGTGTGCTTTGGTTCTGTCCAGCACCACCAGGTGGCAATAGCAGCCCAGCTAACCCATCCCACCAACTGCTTTATTCCCCTTCTTCCTTTCACTCAGCTCTACCCCAGCTTTTTTAACTTAAACTCAGCATCAGACTAAGCATCTAAAATAAAAAGGACCCCTACAGCTACTCCTGATTCATGAGCTAGCCCAAAGACTGGGTCCAACCTAAGCAGCTCCCAGGAACCCGTGAGTGACACTTCCAATCTGGTAAATCCTGCTGTTATTGCCTCATGCAGATACCCATCACATTCACTTGATTTCTGCAAACTGACACCCCTTCGATGTATTTTGGCTCAAAGAGAGAACAGCATGCAATATTCCACTCATTCCCTATCCAAACGCTTCATATATGCCCCAAACGACATGATATTATGGAAAAGCAGGAAAAAGAAAAATACTTTTTGATAACCTGGAAATTATAGAAGTACACCAGGATTTGAACAGAAAGCTAGATCAAAAAAAGTGGCTTTTATTTCTCAAATTTCAGTGAGTTTGTTATATAAGTGAGTTAGGACTGTATGGTCTTGCTTTACCAATCATTTTAAGTTCAAGCAAGAGGCAGAGGTAGCTTGGTGCATGGAAATTAATTGCCATTGTAAACACAAGTTGCAGACATCACCCTGAATGATGATGCTGTAAATCAAAGAGCAATCTGGCCTCATCTCAGTATCCCAGCAGTATCCTCAGCAATCTAGTGCATGCACAGATCTGTGGGGTTTTTTTTAAATGGAGCTGTAGGAAAAATATAATCCTAGGAAAATTCATATAAAGTTACATCTCTGATCTGACCTCACCAGTATCCTATCTGGAATTACAATAAGGTAAGCAAAAACGAGTCACTGATCTACACCTGCTTTTCAGACATACAGTTCTGAGTGCTCAATTACCTCAGACCACCAGGAACTTCCAGCTCCAGCCCCAGAGAGACCAGCATTCCCTCCCTAACAGCCATACTTCTGCAAGGATTCACCCACTGACCTCAATCAAAAACCATTTTATAGGACTCTAAGGTAGAACCTGGAACGATTTGCATTGTAACTACGGTTCTCTACTATGATTTTAAAATGTTAAAAGAGTTTTTTTATCAAAAGTCTCATCCCTGCACTGGGAAAGTAAATGTGACTGAAGGTGGTAGAAGAAAAAGAGGAAGGGGAATTACATTCTCCTGGCTTTCACCCATCACTGTAGACTTCTAAACCTGAGTGTGTTCATGCTTAGGATGGATTTATCTTCTGGTAGCCAAAACCCAACAGCATCTCCCTGTCAGAGGAACAGCTGCTCAAATGCAAGTTACACACTAGGATTATTTGTCCCAAATTGCTTTGGTCTTTAATTTCAGTTTCAGAATTGTCTGCAATTCTATTCATAAAGCTGAATTATTACTTGAACTGCAAAATTCATTCTAGCTCCTTCAGAATTTAAAACACAAAATCAGAATATGAAATCAGCCACTGCCTCCAGCTGCAATACATTTTTTACTTCTCATTTGCATCCACATTCATTGGAAATGTAGTTCAAATGACAACCTGAAGACTGGTTTTAATCACAACTTATACATGGAGGTTCCCCCTCCCTGCCTTTCTGTTCCTTACATCCCATAAGCACCCAAAACAATGGCATGTAGAGTGGCAGAAGAGGAGCCAAATACCTCTCCAAGGTAGCCCAAGGCACCACACCTCTGAGCCATGGGTGCCCAGCTCTGCAAAACAAAACCAGGTACCAAAATCCCAAAACACACTTTAATTTGATTTAATTCATTTGGGCCTTCAGCCTCAGGCCTGTCACCACAGCTGTCCCCAGCAGGCACTAACACCTCTAACACTAACACTTCTGCGCCATTCCTGAGCCAGGGGGACAACATTTCCCTTTCAGCCTCTTCAATAGAAGCAATGCAAATGGTAGAACCAAGCAGAGCCCCACAAAAAGGGGAACAGCAGCAACCACTGCACCACTCCAGAGAGCATGGCAAGAGCTGCCTGAGGGAAAGGCCTGCTCTTTTTGATTGCCTTTTATGACAGGGTAATTCACCTGGTTCATCAAGGGAAGCTAGTTGATGAATTCTTGGATTTTGGTAAAGCTTTCAATAGTGGCTCTCAGAGTGATCATCTGGACCGAATGCCCAGCACACAGCTGGATAAACCATCCTGTGGTGGGTGAGCAGCTGGCTCACAGGCTGGGTGCAAAGGGTGACAGTGAATGGGTGGCATCAGACTTTCACTAACAGGGCTCTGTGGGGCCCTGTGCTCTTCAGCATCTTCATCAATGACTTGGATCAGGACTCAAAGGAACACTAAGCCAGTTTGCAATGGTACAAAACTGGAAGGAGCCTGCAGGGAGGCCCTGCAGAGAGATCTGGACAAATCAGAGAACTGGGCAATCACCAATGACATGGAGTTTAACAAGGGAAAGTGCTGAATTCTGCTCCTGGGATGGGGCAGCCCTGGATGCACAGACAGACTGGGGAATGAGACACTGGGGAACAATGCCCCAGGAAGGGCCTGGGGGTCCTGGCCACTGGACAGCTGAATGTGGACCAGCAGTGCCCTGCAGCCAGGAGGGCCAGCCCTGTCCTGGGTGCATCAGGCACAGCATCACAGCC
>VXBI01012222.1:238127-252106 GCA_013397375.1 Toxostoma redivivum | reverse complement strand
AGTTGGACTGGATGATCCTTGTGGGTCCCTTCCAACTCAGCATATTCTTTTATTCTGTGGAACAGGCTGCCCAGGGAGGTCATGGAGTGTTCCCCTCTGGAAGTATTCAAAATCCACCTGGACACGTTCGGGTGTCATCTGTTTCAGGTGACTCTGCCTTGGCAGGGGGGTTGGACCAGATGATCTCCAGAGGTTCCTTCAACCTTAACTACTCTGTGATTCTGTGATAAAAGACCACATAAGTCAGGCTTTGTTCTGTGTTCAAACTGGTAAAATTTACAGAGCTAAATGCAAAGCCAACCTGCAGTAGCTCTAGATCTCTGGAAAAGAAGCTATTTTTAAACGGCAGTAGCAATGTGGACTGCATAAATTAGCATAATCTCAGCCTCCACAGATATTCTCAGCTGTTTTACATACTACAAATTAACACTGCAGATTCCTCGCTTTCACAAATGTGGTCAATCATCCATTTCATGGGGCTTAAAATCTCCTTTTTCCATCCTACAAAATCTCAACGGCCTTTTTTTACACTCCTCTTTTCCTTTTCAGAGCAGTACTATCTCAGGCTCAGGTCCCATTAAAAATCTCACAAGGTTTCGTGTGTAACTGAGGGTTCTGTGGCTGCCTAAATGCAGGACATCCTATATTTTCTCAGCTGATGATTTTCTCCTCATGGGCAGATGGCACAGAAGTGGAGTGCAGATGGAAACCCACAGCCCACAAACTCCTCGTTATAATTTGAAATAGCATTTGCAGCTCTTCAATTCTCATCTTCTCTTTAAATTATTTTCAGCAATAAAGAATTAACTGCTGTTTTCAGAAGGCACAGCCAAAAGTAATGATATCTGTTTATAGCTGAGAACCTCCTCCTAACAATGTGACTTCTATTTTCACAAGTTTTATTAAAATCCATAAATCATTATTGGAAAGGCCTTTAAATCGAGTACCACTTGTTTTGATTCAAGTATTAACTTAAGAAGAAAGATCAATAAGAAAAATAACAGATCACACATGCATGAAGGTTTAGAAGTCCCACAGTTAGCTATTTAAGGTAATTCATGGCTCCAGGTATCACTTTACCTGAGCTGCTTGGAATTATAATGGATTTATCTCTGCAGAACACCTGTGAGATAAGGGAGCTGCTGGTGATAAACTGCAGCAGGCAGCAAGGAGGTGACAGTGATACTGATGGCCTGTGGCTCACAGACTCACCCTGCACCCTCCCTGCCCTTTTAGGACTGAAACCCCTCCTGGCAGAAAGGTAGGGCTCAAAATGAGGGTGCCATAAAAACTTGTCTTATCATTTCTTCAAGCTTTTTCACAGCATGTCCAGTCTGCTGGAACTGGCTTTCCTAACCTTCTGACCAGTTGGAAAAGTCCTAAAAACAGCAAAATAAAAATATCTGTGGTGGAAAATAGCAAGGAATGAAAAATAATAAACATTAGAGGTCAAGCTTGGATCCCTGAAAAGTTTGTATTAACCAATGGAAAAGCATTAAAATAAATAAACTTATCCCTCAGCTATAAAAAGAAAACAAACAATACTTGAGACACCCAAGTGGCATGGCTGGTGAGGATTTACAAACTCACAGACAGCTCTCACACACAGCATAAATGAAAAGCTGGCTAATTTGCTCCTGTTCCAGAAGCCTGGAGTCAGACTTGATAAACACAAATAGCCTCCTTTGTTCCAAGTTTTGACCTGGTGCTTGACAACCAATTACTAAACCACACTGCTCTCTACCTCAGCTAGAAAGGAACCTTCTAAACAGTCTCACAAAATGGTTTCTGGCTATTTAAAGGATGGATAGATGTTGCTTAACTGTATCTTTGGCCTGCAAGAGTAAAGGCTTTTTCTCAGATGGCTGGATTTATTTGCATATTACACATCAAAAACATTTGTGGTATACATACACTACAACATAAATAATTTGCCTATATAATGCAGGGCTATAATTTTCCTCAGCATGTAGGCATGCTAATGATCTTACACAGGAACAACAGAAGATGAAAGAATGAAATATTGCATCACCAAAGACAATTAATCTTTCCTGCATTCATGGAAGAAGATTATGGGAGGTCATCTTCTTAGAGGTTTCCCTTTCACAACAAAAAAGGGCAATAATCAGTTTTCATTAGGGAAGACTTGTGCTTTCTCCTGCACCCCATGACCTTCCTGTCCCATCCACCAAACACAGCCCTGATATCAACCAATAACTTCATGGTACTGTCTACCACAAAGGTTTATAAAGGGTAATAGAAACACTCAAACTGGAGATGCAGCCCTTAAGGACTTACCCATGCCAAAAGAACCTAGCACAATTTTATCTCCAGCTTAATGGCTTGCACTTGAAACTGGGTCTTCAAAAGTGACCATTTGAAACTGTCGTTTCAAGAGAAAACTTAGCTCCAGCTTGACAGAATAAAGAATTTCCAGAGGAAGAGAACACTGCATTGAAAGTGCCTTGAGGAAGCCCTGAAGTCCATCAATATCCCAGAGCTCATCCGAAGGCAGGTTCAGAGTCTTTGGCATAACAGGCTGATCACCCAGGGAAAGGCAAAGAGAATTTTGGCAGAGGATGAGATGCTGTGCCAGCATTTCTGATGCAGTAAAAGTGACTCTACCACACATCTGTCTCTCTGTGAGAGGCTGAATCTGCCTGTGACAAGGTCAATTTTGAGAAAGGTTGGTATTAAAAGATTATGCTCCCTCCATCCTCTCACTGAGGTTATGCTAATTATTTCAGGGGAGCAAAGGAATTCTTTGATCCTCCAAGTCCTCCTTCCCTCACAAGGTGACTCTGGCTGCTGGCACAGCACCCACAGGAGGAGCACAGCACCCAGAGGAACCGCAATAATTCCGTAATTGTGGAATTAGCCATTTTCAACCTTGAAATGTAACCCTAAGAAATTGACTATGCAGTAATCCACATAATCCAGGCTTCTACACCTGTCCCTCTTCCAACTAATCTCACCACCCTTCACCATGACACATCTTAATTTAGAGTCCTGTCTGCTAAGGTCAGTGTGTAAGTGGATGCTCAGGAGTTTCAGCAAGTGTTTGTCACACAGTGGGACCAGTTGCTTTGTGAATTCTGAGAGATACAGAAATACCAGCAGCGAGCAGAGCCCTTTGCCAGCCGTGCACAAATGATCTTTGTAAAGGATCTAGGAAGCAGCAAGGAGAAGGGATGGATAAATAAATAAATAAATACATGTAGCACAGCCCTGGATAATGCGATCTGCTGGTATTAAGTTTTCTCCTGAAGGAGTTAAGTATATACCAGCTGCTCTACATTAAACCGAGCTGGCATTTGAAATCATGCAAATTAGCTGAGCTCCCATCCCTTGCAGCCCAGCGTTTAGCAGCATTGCTGTAAATGATGCACTGGCCAAACCAAGCCCTCCCATTGCAGCTGCTGTCAGGGAGGAGAGGAGGAGGCAGGGCAGGCAGTGATGCTGCAGCTATTCACAAGATGGTTTGCAAGAGCCTCCTTCCACCACAGGCATTGTCTGCACGACCAAAATGCACCCAAGTGCATGGAAAGCCTGGGGCTTTTATTTGTTGAAAATCCATTTATATACGCTACTAAGAACAGCTGAAAAATTATTTAAAATTCAACTATTTGCCAGTGGAACACTGAAATTTCAAACCTCTCTTTGCTGAAGGCTGCACAATAAACACTGAGTGCATCTGACGGGTCATTGGCTCAGAAATGCTGACACAGCAGCCAAGGGTGGCATCAGTCCCCTCCATCATGTCCAACACCAGTGGACATTTCTCAGATTGTGAAGGGAATAGATGAAAATCTGTGTTTACTCAACACAAACCCCTCTTCTGCTGAATCTGAGAGCATTCAGGAGGCAATAAAAAGGGCTATATTTTCCTTAGTTCACACTTGTGGCCAAGAGATTAAATTTCAGCACAAAGCTGCAATGGGGAAAGGAAAGAGAAGGATCTGCTATTAAGAAGTTTAGGAGCTCCACAAACTTTTTTTAATTATTATTTCAGGCTCCTTGTTGACTTGCTTAACAAGGAGAAGGTGGAATTCATTCTTGTGTTATACAAATAAGGTAAACTGCCCTGCTATCCAAGCTGATAAACCAACCCACCAGTGGTAGTGACCCATGGGCACGACATCCCACCACAGAATATTGCATCTTGGTGGTTGCACCACCAATCACACCACATGGTCCAAACCCTACTAGGGGAAACCCAAAAGGCATCTTATAGGCAGGAAAAGAAAATCTACATTGCTGCAGTGTGGGAAGCTGGTATCTGACTGCTTGGAAACAGGATCCTAGGCAACCACTGCTGTTCCTCTTGAAAAGCAGAAAGCGGTTTGATTCAGGGAATTAAAGCAAATTCATTACAGTTCCCCTGGAGAGGCTCCATAGGGATGAACAGGATGCTGCTGCCTCCCATTTCCAGCCCCACACTAGAGGACCTGGCACCTTTTTCCAGCTTTCTTTGGCAGTTTTCTTCCTTTGGCACGTCACGATGGAGGACCAGACTCCTGTGTGCTCCAGAGCCCATCCTGGAGGAGTAAGATGCTGCGATGCCAAAAACACTCCTTCCCAAAATAATCCATCCCACGTGAACCCCAGACAAGTCTGGAATACACGTGGCTGTCCTGAGAAGCAGACTGATCCCTGATTATTGAGCAAGAAAAGCAAAACCCATTTCTAAGCCATTGCATCAAATGGTCAATGTACATTTGATCTTGACATAACACATGGCATTTTTCCATTAGTTTTGAAGACTGAAATATCCACAGGTCTCTGGGAAAAGGAGAATAATTTAAAACGGAAACAAATCCATCTTACCAGACTGATCCATTAATTATTGTCTCCACCAGCTGCAATCAAAGTTGCACATTGATCTTTGTGGATCAAAATGTCAGTACTGAAGTTACCTGTAGTTTCCAACAGTGGACATGGCTCAAGTGGAGATGGCTAAAGAAAAAAGGAGCCTATTTCTAAATATTTCTTTCAAGATATACAAGTATAACAAAGTCTTAGTAAAATATCACACAAGCTAGATCAGCAACATGAAATCCCACCAGGGTATTAATTTTATTCTACCAATAGGCAAGTTTATAGAATTAATAGATGGCAGAAAAAGACAATATAATATTTTTTGGTCATCATTCCCAGAAGATAAGCAATCCTATCAGGGAAGATCCCCTCATTGCATAAAACAAAAAGGTATTACTATGACTGAGAATGTCACTCCAGGAGACATAAAATACATAAAATTACAATTCCAACCCATCACACACCTCTCTCACTTCTGCCAAGAGCAAAGCAGGGGTGTCCTCAGACAGCTCTTCTAGAAGATGTTCTTCCTAAACAACTCTGAAAAATCTAGTTCCTTGGGCTAAAAGGCTTTGTCAGCTCCTACAATGTTATTTGGGAGATGAAGGAGAACATGCAAATGTTATGGGAACTTGGGTCAGTCCTTTTGTTTGGACAAAGTGTAACCAAGCCAAGAAGACCCCAGCACTGAGAAGAGCTACTGCTGCAGCCAGCGAGGAAGTCAGCCTGCCAAGGGCTGGTTTAGGGTTTCTATTTATTTATGGATTAGGTATTTCATGAGAAAACCTGGATGTGCATAACCAGTTCCCTTTGTTCAGCAGGTGAGACAAACAAGGCTTCACAACCCAGTAAACCTAGGCACTTTTGGATTCTATCATGGCTGTCATTACATAAAGGACAAGAGAGCAGAAATGGACCAATATTAGTGAGAGGACAGGTGAAATGAAGAAGTTAGGGAGACTCCTTCCACTGTGAAAGAGAGGATATGGCAACTTGTAGCCACAGCTGCAGAGACAAAAAAAATCCACACAAGGAAAAGGACTTAAGAAATGTCCAAGACAAGGGATGAACAAGTTTAAAAATACAAGTAAATGAGACAATGTCAAAATATGATGATATGACAGTCCAAAACTCAACATGCACAGGGGAAAAAGCCCTGGTAAAAATGCATTTTCAAATAGAGAAGTTGCATGTTTTTTCCTTTCAGGCATTGTTTTCCCACACATTGCTTCCAATTCTAAAATAACCCAAAATTAAAATGAAAAATAATCCAAGGATAACACACCTAAAAATACTTTAAAGAGGCAAAAAAAAGGTGGAATCAGAATAAAACTTCAGATCTCAGCCTGTTTTAAAATAAGAAGTGACCTCTTTTCTCATTTATTTTAATAGGTAGTATATTTGTTTTAAGTTCTAGCAATTATTTTCATGCCTATGCTTTGCAAAACTGAAGAAACTGAGACTGTTTCCACAAACTATTTCAGAAAAAAGCATTTACAGATAAAATTAGAGGCATACAAGTAAGTGCCAAGTGTTTGACTGAATTCCAGTTCTTGGTGAATGGAAAACCAGCAGCTTCCTGTTACAAAATGTACCAACAGTTCATGTCTAATAATACACATTAATATCTAACCATTTATATACTTCAAATATAGATGTTTCTAAAAATAATATTAAAGCAGGGTATTTTTAGCCAGGTGAATTTCTCAGGAGAATGAGATTCTACAGTTTGCTGCAAGGAAAAAAATAGATTAATGGGTTAAAATTTTAAGAGCATCTCTTGATTTATATCAAAATAAAAAGTAGAAGATTTAGCTCCAAAGCTTCAAGAAGCAAAAAAAGAAATGAGAAAAAAAGGTCAAGAGCAGAACCCTTTCATTAAAGGCCCAGCTATTGCTTAATTCACAAATGTGTCTTCTTAAACAGCACTTAAAATATTTATCCTGTTGCTTGGAACTTCGAAAGTTCAAGCAAAATAACTATTGATTTAAGCACCTCCTTAATTTCTTCCACTTTGGTAAGAACAGGGAACTTGTAGGCTAGAAGCATTAAAATACTCTACACATTGTTCAGAGATTTAAAACTAGTGGTGAGACAATCTGGAAAGTGAAATTACAGAGCAGACAATGTTTCTCAAAGGACTCTTAGAAGCAAATTAAAACCAGCCAATACCAATCCCGAATTTCCAAACCCCAGAATTTAATCCACACTATCTCAATAAATAAAGGCTTTCTATTTTGATACCCTCTGGATAGGCAAAAAGAGCACAAGTGGTGTTGGTCTCAAATTATTTTTTTTTGTACTTCATAGATACTTGAAGCTTGGGAAAGGTTCATGATTTGTTTATCAAACCTCTTTATAATTAGAATTTTTTTCTTTTTGACAACCAAAGCTCAGGTTCAGCGCCAGCACATTTCAACAGCAGTATCTGTTGTTCTCCTCTGCTAATATCCTTGTACCTCTCTCTGCTTGGGTGTCACTGCATCAAGTGTAACAAGCAGAAGGTGAGAAAAATCACTTGCTAAAGCAGGGACAAAAAAAGTGAGAGTGTTCACTTAAGAAATTCAACTTGATGGAGTAAACTCCCAGTTTGAAGGACAGAAGGAGAACACATGGACACCATATGCATGAGCATTTTGAGCTGTTAACAAGTAGCAGCAAAGGAGAAAGATAATCTAGTATCAAGGGACTAGCTAGTAATTTTCTATAGAGCTGCAGACTTTCTGACCTTGGCTAAATTTCTCTATGCCTCAGCCATCCACTTAACAAATGTTCTCCAAAAACTAAGAACAATATTCCTGCCTCTAAGGGGTGCTCTTAGGTTAAGCATATTCAAATGTTCAAGCCAGATAGATCAATAGACTGTCACAAGTAAGAGGGGAAAAAAAAATTTCCAATATGATAAAAAACCAAATGGAACTTTGAACAAAGTTACTTTATGCAAAGTAACCCTTTGCATATTCTAAATTAAAACCCAATGATTAAAGAACCTCCTGAATTTATGGTGCAATGTTACACCTGTTGTTCAAATGCAAGGCTTTAGAAAAGATAGCTCTTTACAGGAAAAGACAAATCACTGAAAAATCCTTGTTAAGAATCACAGCAAAACAATTTTGGAATTGTTTCCTTTTTTTTTTTTTCAGTATTTATCTATAAATACATCAACTGTAATCATAAATAGAAGAAGGAGAAATTGGCTATGTAGTAGCCTCAAATTGCTTACAGTGTGTAAAAAAAATCCATCAAAAAGTTACAGTACAGGCCTTTTTGTAAGAAGGCACTTAGGTACATAACTATGTACATATGAATAAGCTCATTAGTACCAATTTCAAATTTACTTTGTGCTTCTGTATTTGGATAGCCAGAATCCATAGTTTTTCTTAGCTTCTCCCAACTTCATCAAAGCTATCCTTTGTTCATATCCTAAACCCAACCCCATTTGGTTTCTTCCAACTGCAAAAAGCGATTTTTATGTGAAAGTTACCAGTATGACTGGCAGTATTTCTCATCATTTCATTTATAATTAGCTCAGGAGTTGTAGCAGACCAAATTTCACACCCCTGAGGTAGCTCATGCAATGGCACTGAAACCAACCCATGTTCATCTGACTTCAAATTGGGTTCAGATAAAGATTTGCTTGATCCCTATCCCTTCTGCAGGCTGGTTCAGTATAAGAACTGTGAAACCCAGTATCACACACAAAAATGGCTAATGCACATGAGAAGGGAAGGAATCATTTCTCTGCAATATGCTCCATTAATCCTTCTCTCTATGAAGCTTCACATTAGCAAGACAGTGATACGAAGGTTTAAACAGCTCCTGCTAAAGTTAATTAAAATACAGAAAAGTAATTACTAATATCTGAACTATGTGGCTTCATTTGGATTGCTAATGGCGTGGGCACAAGGGAAGTGAGGCAGAGAAGGGAAACTGATAGCCCACAGAATTTGGGTCAGGTGTGGCTCATCAAACATTTGATGTGAGCCTAAATTTGAAGTGTGGAAAAATACTGGAGGAACCTTTTAAGTTAATCAGCTTGAGAGCAGCGCAGTGCTGACTGAAAAACTCCCTGGAACGTGCCAGCAGTGTGCCACCAACCTGGGAATGGCTATCCACTCCATTTACATTTATATCAGGGGGTTTAACAGAGCCTCCAGACCCCTGTCATTACTTGGGCTACAGAATGGGCAAAGAGGAAAAAAACAGAGATGTTTTTAACCTCAACAGATGTGGCAAATGCTTTTAGAGCACACTCCAGATGTAGATGATCTTGATAAATTAGGAAAGAATCACTAGGTGAAAAGTCTAGTGTAAGAGTAGAAAATAGGGACATCTAGAACACCCCAGAATTAGACCACCCCAGATCCAGGCTGTCCAACTCAACAAGATCTTCACAAACTGGGAAAGCAACATGAAGAAAAATCTAGCAGAGAGAGGTAGCTTGATTTCAGACAATGATATCTAACCAGTATAAATCAGTTTTAAACTGAATTATTTTTTTAAAGAGGAGTCTAGGGAAACTGAAAAGAGTACAGTAGATAGCATGAGGAGTTTCAAGAGTTCTAGAAATCCTAGGCTTTGCCTAGTGTAGGGAAAGATAAAATGAGGAAGAACATCATACCCACTGAGCACCTGCTTGCCATGTCCACCAGGAGAGGGCAACTGTCTGCTTTTCAGCAAAATAATATTGCAAAGAAGTTTGCAAAGAAATACCAATTCTTACCCCCCTCCAGCCAAATTAAGCACAATTACAGGTGATTGCTGAACACACATACTTTAAACCCAGGTTAAACAGATGTCTCTTAACTTGAAGTGTTTTAGTGGAAGGGTGGGACCAACCATTTAGCAAGGTCATGGTGCCTTTAGTGCTGCTTCATTTACTTAAGGTACAAACAGTGACCATTTTTTAGGTTCTCTGGAGAAAGAAAATCAAGAAGCTGGAGAATACAACATAGCAGCAATAGACACAGCAATTAAATCCACCATCTCCTTCAGTGACATTCACACAATGACACGGCAGCAGACTGCAAGCCTGCAATGGCATCTTCCTTCTTGCATCTGCACAAAAAATTACACCACCACCACGGACTCCTAATTGGTAATGACTTCTTTCTTAAATAAATAATGCAAATTTAGTAGCCAAAGGCATCCAACTTTTTCAGAACCACTGAGAAATACCGTTTTGTAGATGAGAGATCACAATCTTGCTATCTACTCAACGGAAGTTTCTCTGGTAACAAAGTTAAATATTTCCAAAACAATTCTCTCTAAATATGGGTAGTACAATTTATTGGTGGTGTTTTCAAATCAGACAAAATAAGCAGCAGTGCAATAGTCAGATACTGTTATGCACAACACAGGGGATTTAATATGGAAAAATAGAGTGTGTATATCAGTAACAGTAAAATAGGAATGATATTGCCATGATTCATCAACCTAAGATTTCCAACTAGCATTTACAATGGACTTGATGCTAAAACCTGCAGACCTTTCTTTGGAAAGTGCCTCTGAAATACTCTGAAGTATGCTTTTTATAAATTGCACAGCATTTTAAAAAACACACTGTCCTTATAAGGCCTTAAGGCACGAAACTTACAGTTACTATAAAATCCAGCTTACACATGTAAAACCATATCAAGAGGAACAAAATTCACAAAATAGAAATTTCCACTGATACCACATTTGTGAGTGCAACATCTTGATTTTCACCAGCTTTTTAAAAAATTAGTACTTTAATGAATACCATCTGCACTGCTCATGTTCTCTGAAGAATCAAGTTCTAAAAAGCACCAGAAAAAGCTCATGAAGCTTTGCTGTGGTGTGTAAGTGCTTGAAACATGCCAACCCAGCATGAGAACATGGCCTGGTATCCTCACATGGTGGACTATGCTCTAGACACAGCCTCTTCTTTAGAATAATCAGTGAAATAAACCACTGAATTTTGTATTATGTAGTGCAAAAAGGACCCACTTCAAAGGGATTGAGAACAACTCCCTGAAATACTCCCAGAACCAAGAGAACTGGTCCAAGTTCTGGTCCAATCTCTCATTCTCCCTCCACCCACACAGGAGGATGTCCTTCCTTGTGGGCTGAAAATTTTGCATAGGGACCAAGAAATATAGAAGATAGGAGCCAAAACACTCTGCATTGGTCCAGCTTGTGGATCTAAACTCTACATTCTACTGTAAGAATATAATTTCTCTCCCTCTCAGGTGATGCCAGGTGCCTGCCCAGTAAAATGGTGAGGGTCACATTGGTATTTCAGATAAACCACCCAGAGAAGCAAAGTGATCACCCTGATTCTCAAGATGTTCAGACTGGTGAGGTGTTCAAGACTAAACCTTACCAGGCTTATTATCAGAAAGTACTTCTATACCTGAATGCAGCTGAAGGTCTTCAAAGATAAAAGTGTTTCAGCTGCTGACATATCACCTGGCAGCTGTCCATCCATCCTGTTCCTCCTCCCTACCAAGGGAGGAATGGTAGGAAAAGGAACGAACAGTGCCCTTGATACAAACACAGCTGGAAAAATCTCCCTCTAGATATAGACTGCCATTCCAAATTACCACCTTGAATGGCAAAACCCTGCATGCAGAAGGATCAAAGCTGGATCTGTAGGAACAATAAAAAATTACTGTGTTTATTCAAGATAATAGGTAGTGAAAAAAGCCTCACTGGTTCACACCTTAAAAGGTGCTGGTCATCTGCTCAGACTGCCTGACAGAGGAGGTTACTGAGAATGCAAAGCTTAAGATTTCTCCTGCTGCTGAAGTAATTAAAAATGTAAAATCAACTGATATTTCCTTAGCCAAAATCACTCCTTGTTCAAACATAACAAGTTAGCATCAGGGCCCTTTCATCATCAGACTACAAAAACGGGGTTTGTTCCACATCTTTGTAAGGGTTAAAACCACCATAGTGCTGTTTTTACTGCTGCAAACTGGCAGATCTCTGTCAGCATAATCTGTTACAAGATGAGAAAGTGCTTCTGAATAGCAACCACTTTTTCAGCAATGTAGAATTCCATGCAGAAACCATGGCACGTGTGAGAGAAAGGGCAGCAGATAATGAGATTTTGCTGACGTTTCATACTCACAAGGACAGACTCAGGCACAAGTGGGAGAGAGCACTTGATTCTCTTGTCAGGGCAAGATGTGATGCACAGGTTGGTCTGTCTGCTGCCACCACCCTGCATCGAGGCTTGGCTGTCTCCTTTTCCTGCTCTCAGTCCCTCAGGAGCTGCTCCAGTCATATCAGTCTGGCCTGAGCAGCCCAATACGTCACCCTGTCTACCAGCAGCACATCCTGAAATCAGGGCACGCGGTCAAACATGCCCGATCAGTAGGCACACTTGTCTGAAGGGAATAGGGTTACCAGGCCACACATTGCAGAATCTAGGTGGTAGGGATGATCCATTATTCCTCGAAGAAGGAAAAAACAGGTGAGTCTCTGTCATCATTTCCCTCTCTCAGCATAATGGTATCACCTTCCGCCGGGCTCGGATATTGGCAGGAGCAGCGTGTAACATACATGGCTGTTGCCAAAACACATCTCAGGGCTGTCCAGCCATCTCTGGAGCACAGCAATCAATTGTGCTTGCTGCAGCAGCCCATCTGCTCTGCTCCCTCTGTAGCACAGTACACATGCTGTGCCCACGCTGCTGCAGAGCTCACCGGGGCACGGCAGTGCAGGGCAGCCCCAGCCATGCTGACAGCCTCACCCTGCCCACTGAAACTAAACCATCTGAGGAGTGGGCATTTCTCCTCCCTACACAGCAAGCAGCATGTATAAAAATACATTAGCAGACTGACACAGATTAAAGGGAAACCTAAAATACGTGTATTGGTGATGTGCTGCATCTATGTCATGCACACATAGCATTATACAGGCAATTCTACCTAAGTGTTCATTTCCTACATAATCTGTTCAATTTAGCTGCACTGAATGACATGCATATTGTAATCTAGCATCAAGCACTGCCTCCCATTCACTCCCCACACAGCTACAAACACGGAACATTCACACAACTAGCGCTCTGGTACAGTACATGACCGAACACAAAACACATCCACAACAGCCAGCAATCCTCCCCCAGCCCAGGCACACCAGCCAGCCCTTACACTTAGCACCTACAGAAAGCACACAAAGAAAACACCCCACAAACAGCATCTCTGCCACCTCCCTCCTGTAAATCCCCCCAAGTTCAAGCAGAGGCGACGGAGAAGGCAGCACAGGCAAGCAGCACACACAGCTCCATCCCTCAGCTCCATCATGCTGACAGAATTACACATGCCACTGTGTGCAATATAAAACATCCCACCACTGCAGACAGATGTTAGCACACACACATCCCTTCTCACACTGCTATTTACCCCAGAAAACCTGCTGCACACTCTCAACACAGAAATAAATTCTCACATCCACCTCCCCAGTATTTGGTGCCCGCTAACCTGTGTGTCAAATCCATTTTCTACCGAGCTACTCTTCCTTGCTGGGAGGCCATCTCCTGCGTTTTCTTGTCCATTGGAAGATTTGAGAGGAATCTGGCTGGAATACAATGGCTTCGTCACCTCCACCTTGTTCCCAAACTTCAGGTAGCAGGGCTGTGGGATGGTCCTGGCCGTTGGGACATGCAGGATTGGAGCAGCGCTGTGTACGGGTTTAGGTAGTCCCGATTTCATTTTGGAGGCTACCAGGATGGCTGGCATTTTCTCTTTCTGCTTTCCTAACACGTTTCTGTCAGCAGCAGCAACAGCAGAGACAGCAGGCAGGGAGAGAGAAAATGACACTGGGGAAGCTGCTCTACCCTAAAGCAGCCTAGTCACAGCAGAGATCTCCAAAATCAGCTTATAATTTAAAATCAACAATAAAACCAATTTAAAAAGAACTTTTTAAAAAAGAGAAAGGAGAAAAGAAAAAAAAAAAACACGCCACTTTCAGTCTAAAATATTCCCAGCTTTGTGCCAGCCTTCCACCTGTTTCCTCTAATTTTTTTTCCTCTATAATTTCAGTTCTTTACCACTGTCCTCTTTCCTATTTCTGCTATATAACTTGCTCCTTCTTTTCTCTATCTGACTCCTGCAATTTTCTTGCCTGGAAACGAGAGACTTTCACTCCATTATCTTGTCACTGCATCTCCAAAGTGAGGCAGCCTTTGGAGG
>VXBI01012222.1:173030-237407 GCA_013397375.1 Toxostoma redivivum | reverse complement strand
GGATGGATGGATGGATGGATGGAGGGATGGATGGATGGATGGATGGATGGATGGATGGATGGATGGATGGATGGATGCTCCAGGGAAGCGGCACGGAGCGAGCCGTGGGCCGGTTTCTTTTTGAAATATGGAAGAGGAAAAAAAAAATTCAAATCAAAACACCTGGAGGTGACTCATTGTTCGTGGCTGTTCGGGAAAATCTCCCGCTGCCAGCATCAACAGGAATTTGAATAAGCACAGTGAGTAATCCGGCCCTATTATAGCAACACTTGGCTTTGGGGAGGCTGCCGGTGTCGCGGGTCCCTCCTGACGCTGCTCGGTGGATGCCAGCATCCCTTACAAGCTCTGATCCCAATTCATTCCCGTCCATCCTGACAATTCCAGAGCCGCACATATTCCCGTTCCTGCACACCCTGCACAGTGGGAGATCCTCAGTGTGCAGACCACAGACGGGACTGGGGGCTCAGCACCAGGACAGGCAGTGCCACAGTGCCCAGCTAAGGCTTCGACTCATGCCCCACTCCGAGAAAGACACGGAGGGGCTGGAGTGTGTCCAGAGAAGGGACAAAGCTGGGAATGGAGCACAAGCCTGATGAGAAGCAGCTGGGGGGGCTCAGCCTGGAGAAAAGGATGCTCAGGGGGGACCTTCTGGCTCTCTACAGCTCCCTGGGAGGACACTGCAGTCAGGGATGGGATGCTCAGGGGGGAGTCAGGCTCTGCTCCCAAGCCATAAGTGACAGGAGGAGAGGAAATGGCCTCAAGTTGTGCCAGGGATAGCAGGAAAAATTTCTTCACTGAAATGATTATCAGGCATTGGAACAGGCTGCTCAGGGAAGTGTTCAAAAAACATGTGGATATGGCACTTGGGGACATGGTTTAGTGATAATATGGCAATGCTGGGTTAACAGTTGGATTTGATGCTCTTGGAGGTCTTTTGCAACCTTAACAATTCTATGATTATAGGGAAGATGCCTCAGAATAATATTCCCAAAACCAACATGAGACATGCAAGCAAAAGGTGCATTTAAATCACATCCTCATCACAGTACCAGTTAATTGCTTTATTTCCAGAGTAGGGCTGCTTCCTTCAGCTCCTTATTTCCACCCTCATCCACTCCCCAAATACTGAATCCCTAAACCACTGCCTGTGTGGCAAGAACAAGAGTGATCCAGTCAAGGAGAGAGTGGTTTGGATTGGATCTTATAGAATAAAAGTTCCAAACCCCCTGCCATGGGCAGGGACACCTTCCACTAGTCCACACTGCTCAAAGCCCCATCCAACCTGGCCTCAAACACCTCTAGGGATGGGGCATCCAGAGAAGCCATGAACCTACACTTGAAATGTTTGAAATACACACTGGATGAAGCTCCTGAGCAGGACAGAGGAAGCCCAGCCCCACTGCCCCTGCTCCATCCAGGCAAGCAGTGCTTGGGGAAGGCAGGCTCAATCATGCTCCATCACTCATGGCAAGGGGAGCTGGGACCTGCCTATTTAACACCCAGTCTTTTGAGGAAGTTTTAAGTGTGCAAACCTCAGGTTTTTAGATCCGAGACTCTTTCAGATAGAAAAAAGAGGCATTTCTTGGATTGTATTGTAGGTGTCTCCAGGATGAAGACAGCATTGCTGGATCTTTCTGCAGATGTCATCTTCAATGACTTATCCAAGGTTACATAGTGACTAAGTGGCAGAACAAAAAGCTAAAGTCAGAAATTGTGCTCTACTTATTATCAAGCACTAGTCTTCCTCAACATTGTAATGTAAAATGCAATTCAAGTTCCCACAGTACATACAAAGCTCACATGTTGAGTTTTGGCTGTTGCTGGGATTTTTCAGCACATTTGCTTTCACGTGTATCCCTTCTGCAGGCTGTTTTGTAGTAACTACAAAAGGGTAAATGTTATGGTAGCTGGTTTTTTTTTAGTAACTGCTTCCACCTCAATCTCTTTATCCACCAATTTCAGATGGGAAAGCACACATCTGAAATCCCTCTTCATCCATCTCATTGAGATCCTACCAAAACAAATCTTCTAATGTTCTGTCATAACCGTGCACAATGTCAGCTTAAACACAGCTATATAGAACATTTCAAAACCCTGCAATTCAATAAAGAATGTGATTTTACTATCTGAGACGACTGGTAGTTATTGCAGCAGAAATGTGTCAAATGCTCCAACACCATTTCCACCTTTCCATGCTGAGAACTCAGACTTGCTGGCTAAGAGAAGGTTGGGCTCCAGTATGAACATCTTGGAAAAGATCCAGGCCTGAAAACCAGGCTAATTTTAGGTCTGTGATAAAATATAGTAAGGTTTAAAAGCTATTAGAAGATCTAATTGACAGCTTTACATTCACTTACACCTTTTATGAGGTTCAGGCCACCAATTCCTGCTGCACCAAATTGCCAGTTTTTGTTTTTATGTTTTTATCTTGGGAAATTGGCTAGGGTACAGGATACCAAAACAGCCACAAAGTTAATCTGACCAAAAGAAAAGTATTCCTTTCATTGTTCCTTTAACAGTTACGGAATCTGATCCTTTGATAACGGTGGCTTGGATGCTCCACTTTGGACACTCAAAGTGTGATTTCTCACCATGTAGTCCAGTCTACTGAAGATGGTCTCTTCTGAATACACTCAGTCTATGATCCTGACAGTTATTTTGCCAAATCAGTGAGATGAACTCATTTTTCACCAAATAACACATTTCCTGATAACACATTTGAGGAGTGACCCAGAATTACTGCTTCTCTCTTGGACTCAGTTTGCATTTAAGAATCCTTCGTCATCTAAAACCTGGGGGAGTTTGTATGTTATACATATTTTGCTTTAACTATCTAAACATCACAGCATAATGACACTGAAATGCAAGCTGCTGTATCCAGTGGCAGTGCAGTCACAGCATGAGATCATAAATTGCATCATATTACAGGCTTTATATGCAAAGATTGGCAACATCAATTCTGGTCTGTCTTTGGAAACAACTAGTTTTTAGGTTGTCTGGATTTTTGGTTTAGTTTTGGTTTTGGGTTGTTTTTGCTGTTGTTCTGTTGTTTAATAAATTCATTTTTATCTGTTTTTAAGGCTAGGATTTTTAAAAGAAACTACTTCTCTCAGACAGTCAGAGGGAACCTCTCTCTTATCTTCTTTGAAAAGCCCAGTTTTCCCTTCCCCTGTTTTGAATCACCCAAATTTCTGTGTCTAAACTAGGAGTGTGTAATCTTAAGAAGGAGGCAAACTATCTAAACAAAAAGCAAGTGCTTCATTCCTTCCCAGAAATGCTGGGTAAGCCTCTGACTAGGAGAAATTCCCTTTCAGCTTTAAGTCTGATGAGTATCTTTGCCTGAATAACCACAACATCCCCTCCTTATCTGCCTGTAGTCCAGGGAGCATCCAACCACTCTCCAAATGGGGGAATAAGGAAGGAAAAATCCTAAAAACAAGCACTTTACTTCCCTGTTAGAAAAAAAAATAAATTAAAAAAAAAGGTAAAAAAAGAAAAAACCACAATGAAACCACAATAAACCCTACTGATTTGGCTTACAGAGCTGATTTTGAAGCTCAGAAAGTATCACTGCTTTGGATTCAAGCTGCGACTGCTCAGCACCATGGAGTGTCAGCTCAAGTGCCAAGACTCTGGTGTTGAGAACTGGCTTAATACTCTCAAAATGTTAGTGAGCAGGCTCATGTGAACTCAAGAACTTAACACACCAGAGGAAACTATTTGAATGCCCTGTAGTTCAAGAGCTTGTAGGCAAGTCAGCACATTGCCCAAAATAAAGCCAGTAAACAGAACAAAAGCCCAGGGTTGACTGCTCTTGAACAGATGATCTTTATGAATGAGAGGAACGTTTCTGGAACAGTAAAACCATTGAAGCTGCCTCCACAGCTCACACATTATCAATTAACAACAAAACAGGGTCTCTATACCCTAGTGGAAAGAAAATGCCTCTATGGATTGCATGTAGGTATTGCAAGTAAAATTAAAAGCTTGATGAAAAGTAGCAAAAGATCAGAGAATCAGACCTTCCTTTCAACTTGTGGTTAATATTCATCCTCAACGAAGCCAAATGTTACATTAGCCTAAATGGAAAAACCATGTAGAATTATGCTATCAATTAAAACACCTCATTAGCTGGTCTGGTGATTCAGAGCTGCTGATGGAACTGAACTCAAAGCTTGAAAATACCTTGATCAACATTATCCTCAGCCTTTAGGCATTAAGGGTGTATCTGAAATCCCCCAGAAAAATAATTTCAAGTCGAGGTGAATATCCCTAAAATGTCACCACACAGTGTCAGACTTGGAGGGTTTAATTGTTCTCTCAAACCCATTCTCATCAAGCTTCACTACTGCCAGGCAGCTGTCCTATAGACTGTGGGCATGTTCAGCTTTGGCACAGCGCCATCAACTTAAGTGAAGTTATGACAGGAATAAATATGGATCTATTTTTGGCACTGCAGGCATTTTGCACATCACATCCATCTTTTGTCCCTGATCAGTATCAAATATGGAAAAACCTGATCCCATCAGTACGTTCATGTTACCATTCTATGAAAGAACTCATAAGGGTGTAGAGGAGTAAAGGTGTAAACCCCATGATTTTTTGTTGTATTCCCTCAAGGGGAACAGTAGAGATTAGAAAGAGGAATGTGGATAGAAGCATTATATAATTTGGCATCCTCTCACCACAGCAATTATAATCTGTACATGTGAGTTCTTTATATAGAGCAGGGAGAAGAGGAGGAAACCTTGGTTCTGTTCCCAGTTCTTTTGACAGAAATCTTGTCTGCATTACACTAATTCTGATCTAAAATTCCATTTGTAATCCCCTGACATGCTTCTAATTCGCACTGGGTTTAATTCCACTTCATTTTATAACAGTTTAAAAATTTTAAAAATATACAAGCCCAGTTCCACCAGGACAAGAACATCTGTTCCGCTCATTTGCAGAAAATACACAGGAAATTTCACTGGCCACACTAGTGATAGAAGCAGATGCTCTTGCATGGCGACAGAAAATGGCACCATTTAAAATTAGCATCTTCTGAACAATGCTCACATTTAATCCCATTTCTGTACCACAGTGCTTCATGTTTGTAATGTAAGCCTGTAGTAGTGCTTCACTCAATAGCTTCATAAGTTTCTATTGTCACAGCAAATGCACACTCACAGCTTTGAATTCATTATGCTCCCATTGCTTTTGGATTTGTAGCCATATCAGTTTCTCACAATCTAATACAAACTGGGCTCAGCTGTCTTGAGACACTGATAGGAGTTCTGTGATGGGCTTTGAAAAGGTCCATCTCCTGACTTTGCATGTAAAGTTCATTCCTCAGACTTAAACTCATCAGGAACAGGACTGAAAGGGATGAGGAATGCAAGAACTTATCTAAATTAATACTTTCTGTGGTGGTGTAAGATTTAGATGCTTACTGTTTGTCTATGCCATGGTCACAGCAGTGACCAATGTGTAAAGCACATACACATGAATAATCTTTATGATCTTAAAAGAGGAGCTCTGTCAGGCCAGCCTGTAGCTCACCTCAACTTGTACACCTCTGTGTCTGTGACCATATGGACATCATCTCTCCATGCCACTAACAGCACCTGGAATAAATATTGCAATACCATTTGGAAAAGAAACTTGCAGATCACGTCTTCCCAACAGAGATGTGCATCTGGGTATTCTTAATCTATTCATGTGTCCTTTGTTTCCACAAGGTTAATGGTACTAGCTCCTATATTATTTTATGCCTGACTTGACATTGCCTATGGCTTCATGTGTTTGGAAAAGCAAAGATCTGTGACTAATGAGCGCATCACAGAAGAAAGGTGACGACGACGATGATGATATAAATACCACAAACTACTCCTGACTTTAAGAACCATCAAGTTAAGATGACATATGAAGGAGAGGACCTGAAAAAATGCTCTCTTCCCTCTGCTGCTATTCTCTCTACCCTCTGAGAAGTGGCATGTTAAAAACAGCCATAATTTACAAGGTAACAGCCTCACATCATCAGGTAGTCACCTTCTGTAACCTTGCTGGCACATTCCAAATGCACCTGCTCCATCATCTGGAAGAGTTGTCAGAGCCTAAAGGTAGAAACCATGTGAGAAGCAGATTGGAAGAAAAGGCTGTTTTTCAAAGCCTTTTTACAACTGGATCTGCTTAAGCATTCCAACCCAGCCTCTGCTGCCATCAGTCTCTCCCACATCAGCAGTTCTGAACAAACACAAATTGGCCAGATTATCATTAAGCAACTTCAGCTATTTTGTAAAGAGCAAAGTATCACTACTCAAACTAAGTGGCAAGGACCAGATTTTAACTTCCCCTAAATCGATGCAGTTTCTCTTCAGCCAACATCAGAATTTGCCTTCCAAATTTGAAGTATTTATCAAAATCTTCTTTACAGAACGATCCAATCCTATCAGATACTCACATTATCTCCACTCCCCTCAGTATGCACTTCCTACCAATTTGTATTAAAAAAATTCTCTTGCCTACTGAGCCCAAGCATGCAGTTCAGCTGGTGCTGCACAGTGCAGTTCGGAGCCATGGAATAAGTGCTTGTGGTGCTCACCAAATGCCAGCTGATATCAGGGAAAGATGAATAACATCCTACACTTCCAGTTTTTGCCAAGCACACTTCACAACCCAAGCCTGCAGGCAGCCACTCTTCCCTAGAACCCAAAAAAAAAAAAAAAGGGAGCATTTCCACAGGGCAACCATTCAGCAGCAGTTCTCTGCTGGAAGTCACCTGCAATGCACCATATAATGGCACTAATTGCAATATTATGAACACTAGCTATTTCTGAACATGTTACCAGAAAAAAAATTCACAAACCTAGATTGTTCACAGTTGTATCAAAGGAAACACAGAAAGTGCCCTGAAAACACATAATGTCCTGAAATGAACATTGCTTACCTCCACAGCTCCTTTAAAAAAAGATTTGTCCTGAGCTGATGTTTATGGAAAATAAAAGCACATCCTAGTCAGCTAAATTTTGGGGTAATGCTTCTACTCATATTCTTAAATCAAAAAGTTCAGTGAAATTTCTTCAGGTTTACGCAGGCATAAGTCAATCATTCAACCCAAGAGCATCACCATTCTTGAGAGTCAACACCCCAAAACCAACTTCCATCCCCACTGTGATGATATAGCAAGGGAATTTGATGAGGATTACCTAACCTATAAAGGGGGGGGGAGGGCTGGAGGGAACCAGCAAAAAAGCAATAATTCATTTTATTTTTAAAAATCTCATGTCCATTTGAGGGAGTGGTTTACTTGTACCTGCCAAACATCATACTTAGTTTTAAAGCAGAAAGCTTAAATGATCACTTTGCAAGGAAATGTACAGGAAACAGTTATTCTTTAATCTCTCTATTAATCTAGCACAGAATAATCAAACTTAAAGTGCTTCAGGGCCATTGTGCAGCCTCATGCATGGAAGGATCAAGCTTCCCTTCTTGAATTTCCTTATATTTCCTTTGTTCTCCCATTCCCCCATTAGCAAACTGATAATGAAATCTCCTGTGCTGTTCTAACACTGATTTTTTCAAGTATTTTTAATATCCACCACCCAAAACTGACATAAAAACCTACTCGTGAATGCTGTCCTAATATTTTGTTTCCTATCAAATCAAAGGAGGATCCCACTCTAATGATTAGTGACATGTTTGCTGCATCAAACAGCTTTTATGTTTCAACATTTAATCAATTTTATTTTTTTTAAAGGTGACAGGTTTCCTGCCACCCTGAGTTTTACCCATGATGCTGTACTGAACTCAATGGTTTACAGTACAGGATGAAGACCTGACAGCCTTGTATTTATTTTACACACTCCATCATATGATTTTTAATAACACTACTCTCACTGGAATATTTTGGGAAGGTATCACTGTCAAAACACCCCATGGCCATATTGAAGATCTGGCTGTTTTTCACTGGACAACAAACAACACACTGAAGACATAGCACTGAGAGAGAAATTTTCTGAATTTCACATTTCCTCTTGAAATTTTAGTAGCAAGGACACTGTAACATGCAACCTTTTTTCAAATAAATGGCACACAGACGATGGAATGATTTCCTGTGTTTTGAGACATAATCACCTCATGTACGAGAATTAACATGAGCTTTGTTTATTCCAGTGGTAAAACAACCTGTATTCAAGCTTGCCCAGCTGTCTAGAAACTCAACTGATTCCACTGTAAAAGCAGGTGTAGTCAATCATTCCTGTCACAACATTGGTACATTACTGGCTGTTGGCAAGTGGGTCAGCTTGTCACAGGCAAAGCACTGCTCAGCTGCTCTGCTTCCTTCCATCCTGGTTGGCACATGAAACAATGCTGCTACAGCTGCTGAATTTCAAAAGGCATCCATCTGCTTAACTTCCTAAAATGACTTTAAAGAGTGGGATACAACAAACACATCTGCTACCCTCAGCACATTAAAAAAGATCATCTGGAAATTAACTGGGAAATGATAAATCTTTTTAGATGGGGATCCACACTGAAGTTCCAATACACATGTAACATCTGTTCCACCTTCAATTATAGCTCAAAGCTTTGCACCTCTGGCTTTCTGAAGAAGACAAACTTTAGTTGTAACCAGCTCTATATCTCCTTATCTCACTGCTAGAGTTTGTTCAGGATCACATCACTGGGCATCCATCTATTCAATTTTGTCACTCCTGAAAGGCTTGACTGGATAAAGCCTTGAGCACTGTAGTCTGATCTCACATTTGACCCTCCCTGATTAGGATAAACTAAAGACCTCCTGAAGGCCCTTTCAATCTGAATTAGCCCAACTATTCCCAATAGAAAGAAGAGAAAAAAAAAACATTAAAAATTCCATTAGTATGTGCTGGAAGAACTCAAAGTGGAAACCAGCTATGAACAATAACCTGGTCCATCACAAGAAAATTCTTAGGCAGGAGGGCCAGCAGAAGATACCAGCAGATCAGATTTTAGGAGGAAAATGTTAGCACATGTTTAAGTGTGATCTTCCTTTCAGTTCTTCTCTCAGATCTCTCACAAATACAAATGTGTTATCACTTTGAATTATGTGAACAGATGCTTACATCTAGGATTTGCAATTTACATTAACCTAGCCTGCATTAACAGCGATATCGACACCAAATGCAAACAACAGTGCATGTTTTCACCCTAAGGTACAACATATGTGCAACCTGCAGCACCAGGACATCTCAGTAAGTTCCTTGGCTACCTGCTGCATTCTCAGCAGACTCTTCAGGATCCCAATTTCATCTGCAGAGCGCAGGCAGAGCTGGTGTAACACAGCCCAGGAGAGATGTGCATCTTCCACAGGTCTGGGGGCAGCAGAAAGGCTGGCAGGAACACAGTGAGCCGTGAGAGATCCCACACAAGGAGCTGCTGCATCCACTGGGCAGGTGAGAGGAATTTTACAGTGACACAGAAGAAAAGCAGCCCTGGGGAATATGTTAACTCCAAACTGGGAACCAGGTGAGGTGTGCTGGCTAAGGACTTGTGAACTACAGGCCAAGGCAGACCTGCAGTAACAGGAATTAGAATTTGATACTCAGGATTTGATACAGGAATTAATATTTGATTAGTATTACAGCAAAACCTCTGAAGCGCAGCACTTTGCAGCAGAGCTAACACTGTTCTGCATGTATACAAACGAGAAACCAATTTTTCTGTGATGTAAATAGCTTGTGCAATTAATAGCAGTTAGCTGTTCCTGTCTTTTTCCAATTACAGACTCAGGAAAAAAGGGCATATTAAGTTACCTCATGCAATTCTGGACCACCTACTGTTAGAAGTGCAATTTGAGGATGAGCTGTTGCTGCTAATTATGAAAATTAAAACCTGAAATGGCAATGTTAAGTTTTAAAAGTGAGATGATTTCCTATTTCAGGCATAACTTTCCACTGCTCTCCCCTGCCAACAGTTATCACTTTTGTCTGCGATTTCTGGACTGCAACTTTGAACACAGAAATGCCATCATCCAGAAAAACCTTTCAAAACATTTTGGGTCACCATTTTGGGTCTTTCAAAACAAAGCCATTTATTTACCCTTGGCTAATTACCTTTTAGTCTCTCTGCACAGACACAAAATATTTGTGTTTCTATTTTGTCTTTTCTTTTACGTTTTCAGACAGCTTCAGCCATTTCCAAAATCATCATCATGTTTCCACCATGATGTTAGGAAAAAAATTTCTCCTGGACAGTATTGCTGTTAGTACAATAAAAAAATTACAGCTGTGTATGCATATGCATGTGTGCACTCACACATGTATTGTGAGCTGAATAAAAATGTGGTGGTATCTAATTTGACCTGAGAAAACCAGAACAGCACGTCAACATAAACAGGAAAAGTTCGACACTATTTGCAGCACAGCATCACCAATTCCAATCTCTCTTCCCCTGTGCTGAACAAGCATTTCCAATTCAAAGGAGTAATTAGCATCCCGTAAAAAAATCAGAGCACTAGCAAATACCAAAGCTTTAACTTGGCATTAGCAAAGATCAATGAGAATTCATCACTGTAAGCCCACCACTAGCACTTGCTGCCCAAACACACTGGGACAGGCAGGACTGTGCCTGCACCACCCATGTTGATCACAGGAAAGAATTAAATAGCACATATCATTCTTCTTAACATCATTATCAACTTTTTAAAACCCACTGAGAGGGGGTTAAAACCCACCTCATTCTCAGCTGCTGATCATTTTGTCTGGTGTTAACACTCTTGGATAAATCACACAATGCCAGTGCCCACCTCAGGCTGGAAATTTTGGAATGCTTTAGCCAAAATGCCAGAACCAAGGTAGAACCATATGTCATCACTCAGCCATGTCCAGAAAGCACCAGTGACCTTTGCTTCAACAGCTCAGGCACTCCAGAGCTTTGAACAAGGAACTAGGGATTGGGCAAGGTAGTTCTGTTTGTGCCAGAATAAAGTTTAACGTGTTTTTTCTGAAAACACACACAACACAGCTGATGTTAACATCACTTCATTTTGCACATGCTCCATTAGAATGCTCAAATTCAGCAGCTGAGGTCTGCTGAGCCTGTGCTCCTGAGCACTACACTGCTCCCACAAGGGAGGGACCAGCCCAGGGGAACCAGAAGAAACAAAAGCAGGGTTCTAAGCAGCAGGAAGGATAACAAGGCTCAAAGGGAAAACCGGTATGTGGGGCTGGGTGCATGGATTATGGAAGGACATGGAGATGGAAACTTGTTCCAAAGAGGAAGGTGTGAAGAGCAGAGCCAGTGATGGTAACAGGACTGGGATGAACACCCAGAGAGGAAGAGAGAGAGCATTAGGACATGGAAGTTTTGAACCTATAAAACACTACACACTGTATGCCCCCAAATCAGGTTCACATTTCATGCATGAAGTTAGTAAAATACTAATTTTAACTTTCCCAGTGTTTCAGGCCCATATTTACATAACAGAGATCTATAACCCACCAGACCTCATCCAGAGATCAGGTGAAGGCACATTACTGCCAATACAGTGTTTAGATATTAAACTGATCAGCACTATGCACTGGGAAGCACACAATAGGAAAAATCCATGAGGGTGTCAGGAGGGAAGAAAAATACAAATTTTGCCATTAGGGATGAATTTAGTTAAGTACAGTAAATAAAGCTAAGAGTCTCACATACCACATTCTGTTCTTCCTTAATTAAACATACTATTAAATAACTGGCTGCTAACTCACTGCTCTATAAGGCCAGCATTGGAAAACACAGTGTATGATCATGCCCTTAAAACTAAATCATCATAACAAATAGGCTTTATGTCACAAAATGTAAAAAGCAAGCATCTGGGATATTTTGTATTTGGCATTTCCTAAACTTTGAGTTCTTAACCTTCATATTTCAGCAACTGTAATATTCTTTTAACACTTTGTTTGTCCAACAAGTTTGATATTGTTTACTAGTGTATATTGGATGATATATCAAAGAATTTCAGACTCTTGCACAGATTTACAGTGACTACTTGCATCCTGGGAAACCAGCAGGTCTGCACACAGCCCACACCCTCCATCCCAGGGCTCCATACAAATACCCCTCTAGCCTGCCCCAAGCCTTCCAGCACAGACAGGATCACAAAATATTCTGAGCTGGAGTGGGACACTGAAGTTCAGCATCCCACCACAGGCACAGCAGCAACTGCAAGGTCATCTCTGCACAGTGATGCTGGACGAGTCCCACACAATTCTCTGTCTGGAAGAGGAGCAGGCACAGGGCCAGCTCTGCCTGCCATCATCTGAAGAGGGAGAACACATTATCAGCACAGCCAGGATCCCCCACCCAGCCCTCAGTGCTGGGGAGGCAGCAGCTCTACCAGTGCCCATCACACCCTTCTGCACAGCTCCTGTCCCTCTGCTGACAACCTGGTTTGCAGTGTCACCTGCAGATGGGTCACCAAGCCCCTGACCCAGTCCCCAGTCCCCAGTCTCCTCCACATGACAACCTGGCACCCCATCAGCCAGGCTTGGCAGGCAGGCTCCCTGGATAATGAGCAGGCAGGGAGGACAAACAGCAGATGGCTTTTCCTATCTTCCCAACAATTTAATCACGGCAGTCGTGACGGCACTGACGTGCTCCTCACCACATCCAGTGCCCTGCTGCAAGGTGAGCAAGCTGCTCCTTCCCAAGGGCAGCCCTTGGGACGGGCCAGGAAGTGTCTGAAGTGCAGTCAGGACACAGGCACACTTACTCAACTTGAACTTCCTAACAGGAACAGAGTAGGACAGATCTGACCAGTTCAGGCAAAAGGGAAAGCACTTGTACTGCAGGAGAGTTGTGACCCTGCAAGTCAAGGATATGGGATGAGTGCCAGTGCCACTCCCGAGCTCGCCTGCAAATGTGGGCAAGCTGGCCTGACAGCTTGGCAAACGCCTCAAATCAGGCTGCCCAAAATAGAAACAAGGAAAATTAGTTGCTGCTTTGGAAATGTATTTCTTCGTTTTCTCTTTATGAACTGTAAAACCAGACAAAAATGTCTGCACACTGTCGAGGGCAATGTGACAGCTCTGTTAACAGAAGCACCTCAGATACTGAGATGTTACCAGACAGAGATTTAATTTAAGTATGGGAGAATTCTCCACCTTTGTAATGAATGCTGATCTACATTTATGCGACCCAAAGCCAGGTTTCTCTGCACTAAAGGGGATGTGGGGATGCCATAGCTGATATGTGAGCAAATCCAAAAGGAAGGCAAAGGCAGCAACTATACTCCTAGTAAAGAACAAAGACTATTATGTGTGCTGTCTTTTCCCAGCCTTGACTGAAATTAGGAAACAAAGAAAAAAGTTTAAATTGGTTGTGTTTTGCTAAGTTGGTTAGAGCATGATGTTGATAACACCAAGGTTGTGGGTTCAATCCCTGTATGTGGCCATTCACTTAAGAACTGGACTCAGTGATCCTTGTGAGTCCCTTCCAACTCAGAATATTCTGTGAATCTGTGTTTTCAGCTCCTTAACAAGACAAAACTACAAACCCCAGTGCACAATAGTTGATTTTACATTTCCTGAAGGGTACAGCTAACATCAATTCTCCACGCTAGTCTACAAACTTGGGCTCTTTGACATATCCTGGGGACTTACACACATGGATGCAGCAGCAGCTAAAGAAAACAGCTGTAATTATTCCCAAATCTGTATAAATCACAACAGGGGAGCAGTTGGAAGCAGGGATAGAGAGCCAAAGTTTGACAAATGGAAAAGACAAAACCACTGGGAAAAACCTTTTGGGATGTGTAAGCAAGCTAATGAAGAGTAGAAATAAATAAAGTATAATAGATAGGTTATATATAAAAATATCTGTAAAGCAATCTAAAATAACAGCTTTCTCATTTGATGTTACTATCTGTTTGGAGTTAATGTTTATGGCACTACCAAGCCCCAAACAAATGAGATGAAAAGTGGGGAGGGTTATGCAGATAACATTGTTAGGGAAGGAAGAAATAAAGGAAGGTACTGTTTATCTTTCCTCTTACTCTCAGTGTTTTGATTCCCTGTCCCATAAACAGGAGGGTGAGGGAACTCTAAAGCTGTTTGTGACTTCGAAAACTTAGTTCTGTTCCCTTGATCCAAAAATTCCACAAAATGTTCCTCCTCCTCTCCATATTATGCTTTACCACCTAGAGCCAGAGCACAAAGGGCAGCAGTTTCCAACATGTGTGTGCACAGGCACAAACCTTTGTGTGGCAGAGCTGTGCTGGGAGCAGATAATTACAGCAAATAAAAGACAGCTCTGGATATAACAATGTGGAAGCAAATCCAATTGCTAAGGACACTGGCTGAAAACAGCCCTCAGAAACAAAGAACCAGCCACATTAGAGCAATCTTTCATACTTGTATAAAATAAGTAATTGAGTCACAGACAGGGTAAAGCCTGGGAGCACAAAGAAAGATCACAAGTCAAAGCTGGAAACTGTCCCAATGGTCCCATATTTCAGCTCCCTCTCTGTTTGCTATTCTTCCCACTCTGGGTTTAAGCACAGCATCAAAGCTCGTTATTAGTCTGTAATCAAGGCCATTAGAGCTCTCAAATTCAACCTGAAGACACACTGGGCAAAACCTGGCAAGGCAGCAGTAATGATCCCCTCTGAGTAATCAGAGTATTGCTCCACATGATGCTGATAGGAAACGGTCCCCTCGTGCCCAGGGGCCTGCCAGAGGGCTCACTTGAGAGAAAATGTTATCTTGCGCACTATAAATACGTGAAAATAAGATTAGAGGCAGCTGTTGTGACAGCAATTTGCCATGTCAATACACCCCCTGACACTCTGCCCGCGTTTTTAGCTCTTCTAGCTCACAGAAGCAAGAGTGGCATTGCCAAACCCACGTCCCTGCGTTTCCCTTCCACTGGCAGGATCCAAGGGCTGCCCTCACCCTCACCTGACTGCACTTTGGCTATCAGAGACAGAGTCAAGCACCCCAGCACTCTTTGGGAGCTGTGCAGAACACAACAGCTTCTCTAATTGCCCGAGTTTGGCCCTGTAATATCACAGCCGACGTTAATCAGGAGCAATGTTAACATTACTAAAGTCTCTTACAACAGAAGACATTTGAAGCATTTCCACCGAAAACTAAGTACAGTCACTTATCAATTTTAACTCCTGCCACATTATTACATATTAATAAAATTCCTCAGCATTCTGTCAGATAATTGTCTGCATTCATTACTTCCAGTAAGAAAGAGGCTACTGAGCGGGAGAAAAATAACCATTTTGTTTTTACATTGCTCCGGGTTGCATGTTTAATAGAGCTATTTCCCAGATAACCCAGTGGTTATTTCTATTTATACTGTGTGTAGTTGTCTTTGCTATAAATGAAGATACAAAATGGATGGCAACTATCATGTAGCTGCTACAACATGCAAGAGATGCATAAGGATACACTGCAAAATGTGACTACTGGCCATAAAGCTACAATTGATGGGCAAACTATGGCCCACCAACTTCCTAATGAAAAACAAAAAATATTGGCATGTTAGCTCACCTCACAGTCAAAATTTGGCTGGACACTCTCAAGGGCTAAGGGTAATGTATTTCCCTGGGATAAAGTAATAAAAAATAGAGGTAATGGGAGACAATATCCAGATTTGAATAAGGATGTACAGAAAACCTAAATCGAGACGTTTGTGCTTCCATTAGTCTTCTAAGCTCAGTTTCTGGAAGCACTTCCCAAGAATGACTCAGTATCTGTAGAGTAATTGTTCTCTGAGATAACCTTGGGGAGATCCAGCAGGCACCGAGTGACTGTGACAGAAGTCTTACATCCTTTGTACCTGTTATGAAAGGCTTGACTCCAGCTGCAATTCCTGAATTACAGGGGCTAGAGGGGTCTGGCTGCTGCCACCCTGGAGCAGCAGCAATCAGCCAAAAGTCCTGGTGGGAGGGAAGGAGGCAGCAATGCCACGAGCAGACGGCAGTGCCTGTGTCCCTGCCACCTGTGCAGAGCAGGGGGGAAGCCTGCATCCTTCCAGGGCACAGCCCTGGCACTGTGCAAAACACACACTCCCACTCACAGATGGCCTCCACACAACCCTTCCAACGTAAATTATTTTAAGATTTTAGCAATTAAGCCACAGAGCCCAGATTTTTGTCTTGCAGTCAGGAGTGCAACTCTTTTTTTTAAAAAGTCAGGGGAAAAAACATGAACAGACAAACAGCCCTGCCAAATCAAAAATAATAATAATAAAATATTCCTGTTTCTACAGCAAGTCTGAAGCATTCAAAATACTGCCCATGAGTTTGTTCTGGTGACAGCTCTGTGTTTACACCTGCTGCTTTTCCTTGTCCTGAGTGCGGCAGGAAAGAAAAGCAGGAATGGAAATCATCTCTGTGCAGGCAAGTAGCTGAAATTAAGGGGAGCAAGAGAAGGAAAAGTGCAACAAAAGGCACATGTGATGTCATCCCAATTTTTATGGTTGCTTACAATGTAGAAGATTGCACAGGCACTCCAGTAATTCAATGGAGGTGAAAAGGCAGCTACAGAGCTTCAGCCTAGTTTAGTGATGAGTTCCCTTAAGCTCAAGAACCTATAATTCAGGGCACTTTCTTCTCAAGATATTGATATTGGAGCACATCACCACATCTACCCTGCAAATCTATGTACTAAAGAGCTGGTTTTGCTTTAAACATACTGAAGTGAGGCAAGAAACACGGTGAGCTGCAGGAGGGAATTTTCTCAATTTCTCTCCTTCCTGGAAAGAGAAGATTGGGCTAAAAGATTATTCTGATAAATTGAACTGTGTTGGAGATAGGGACCAGACCTTATTAAACCCTCAGGTAACCACTTGCATTGAAATGCCTGTAGCAGTAAGCTCTTGGCAACATAAACATTAAAGAGACATTTCTGAAGCCTAGTACAGAAAGACAAGGGCTTTTATGCTTGCCTGCCTGCTTTTAATAGTGGACATACAATCCTTATATAATTTACAATTTTCTCACTGAAGCCTTGAAAATCGTTATTGAAACTTCAGTAACAATCTGCATTGTCCATCCCATCCCATGACGCTGACTCAGAGACTGGAAAAGTCACCAGGATCAGCTGTGTGCCCCATTCCCAATGCTCATGTGATTCCAACTGCAGTTCAGAGAGAGCCATGCACAGGCAAAGGAAACATCTGTGCTGCCCTAAACCAAAAGAGCCCATCTGACCCGCATGGCCCAGCCTCTGCCCAGTCACCTGAGCCACCCCACCCCAAATGGGGCTGGAGCCATGACCCTGTGCTGCTGCCAGCATCAGTCACCCCTGACTCACAGTCTGTGTCAGAGGATGCAGGCTCCCATCCTCCAAAATGTGCCCTGCTCTCTGACCAGGCTGCGAGTCACTGGAGCAGCTGAATCACCCCCTTCCAGCACGGGCTGTTGTCACTGTCCCACCGTGTCTGACTGTGTCCTTGCCCTGGTGTCCCATCACATTGTCTGTCCCAGTCTGACTGTTCCTTGCCCTGGTGTCTCACCCCACCGGCCTGTGTGGAGCTGCTGTCAGAGCTCCTGGAATCCATTAAGGCTGCATTACAGGGAAGGCTTTGGGATAAAGGGTGTGAGCAGAGCTCTATGGGCAGTCATTACCTGCAAAATAAGGAAAAGTCAACAGACAGCCTAACTTTACCATGAGAACAGATGCTCCTCCAAGCCTGTTAAAAGCAAATAATTTCTACTGGCTCTGTTAACTTTAATAATTAAACCCCTAGGTCAGGCTTTTGAGAAGGAGGCAGGTCCCAGTTCTCATGCTATCTCAGCAGTCCCATGGTACAGAGACAAGGAGCAAAAATAAATGTGAGTGACAGATTCACATCTGAGGCTGACATCTAGCTATAACATCAGGTAAGTGCAGGATCAACATGACTGAGAGGCATCAAAGGAGAGGAGATATTGTGCAGGACAAATTCTTCTCTCCCTCAAAGGCAAAAAGTATTTTTAAAAAGGCTCAAGAACCAAAGGATAAAAAAAATCCAGGTTATAATGCTTTAAAAAAAATCTCTATGCTTTTAAACTGGATGTTATGCCTTGTGACACTGAAAGGACTAAAAATGGCACAACTGATAACACACAGAAGTCTCTTTTCTATATTCAGCTCAGCCCCACAGTTCTGTATACCAGATCATTCAGGTTTTGTGTTCTCCTACCTCCAAGGCCCTTTGCTCTTGCTCCTTAATCTCCACATAAATCTCTGATCCTCATGCCATGCTGTCAGGAACAAGTGGCACAAGGCTGGGCTAACATTTATTTTCCTTTCTGGCCTGCAATTATACAAATCACACCTTTACAGCTTTTTCCATCACTGCTTGCCCATTTATTTCTCAATGCACTTTACCCAGGCTTTCCCGAAGTTTCACTTCCTGGCAGACATGAATAGTGAAGTGAATCAAATACCAGGCTGAGAATATTGCAAAGAAATGTTTGAATACCAGTGATTTTTGTGAATAGTGAAGTAAATCAAACATTAGGCTGTGAATACAGCAAGGAAATGTTTCAATACCAGTAATTTTTGCATTCGAGCTGAAAAAAAACCAGGATGGAAAACACTTATTGCCTGAGTTCTGCAAAACAGTGTGACTTCTCTGTGCCACCCTGAGTGTAAACCATGTATTTTGGGAGCAGTCAGCTATTTCCATTGCTCTCAGCTGGTATTTTTCATGCCATAACTCAGCCTCTGCTGAGAAGTTTGCTGACCTTGCATCCTGTTTAAAGCAGTTGCTGTGTCAGTCACTGTCATCAACATGGCACAGCAGAACCACCACCATCACTTTTTGCAAACTTTCTCCTTTTTCCCTGAAAGCCCAGAGGGAAGAACAATGTGCTGGTTCCTGCAGCTCAGCAAAGGGCGATTTCTAAACATTAAAAAAAAAAAAAAAAAAGACAATGCCATTACAAATGGCCATTTTGGGGCATAAGCTGGAGTTGGGCACATGAGCAGCATACACATTCTGGAGAATATCCATAAGAGAGATGGGAGTCTGGCCAAACACAGGGAGGGCCTTTGCTAAGATGACAGGATGAGGCGCTTAATCGTACGTATTTGAAGATGAGAAGGCTACAGGGGGGATCTTCTTGTGCTCTGTAAGCACCTTAAGGGGGATCACAAGGATCTGGTGGATGGATAAATTTGAACTAAGCAGCAACAGAACAACATGTGGACAATCCCAGGCTTTAAAATAGAAGTAATTTATATTAAACAAAACCATGGTGGTTTAGGCACAGTGGGATGCTATCTAGCCATGTGGGATTTTTTTTGTCCAGGAGATTTCTGCAGCATATAAATAATGCATAGTCAAGAAAATAAAAACAGATTGCTTTGGATAGCAGTGATATCTATGGATATGTATGGGATTAGATGCTCAAACATGATTGTTTTACTCATGCATAAAGGGTTTATGTTTAGCATAAGTAAGGAATCTCGTTTTCTCAGGTTACTACATGGAGTTGGAGAGATAGCAGCTTGTGGTAGAAAAAAGTGGATATAGCCTTGAAAAAACAGATGATGTGGAATATTTTTCTAGCACACAATTGTACAGAATAATTTCTAACACACAGACAGAAGCATCAAAGACACACTTATTGTATCATCTTGAAATGGCAGAATAGGAGAGCAAGAAGGTAAAGTGTCTCTCACCTGCCTGCCAAAGTCTAAACCTCAGGGGTTCAAAGACCCCATCACACAGAACCTGATGGCTCACAGAGGGCCACTGTCCCCTCTGCCAACACTGAACATTGCAGCATGATCAAAACACCCCAATCTTTCTTTACCTGCATCTTGCAGATGTTCCTAATACACTTTCACTGAATGCTCAATGTCCAGCCTGTGCTGTGGAGTAAAAGCAGAAGAAAATCTTTAAGCAAAAGAAAATCTTTAAGCCCATCATAAGGGCCAATGGTTTTAAACTAAAAGGGGGCTGGCTGGTTTAGATTACATATGAAGAGGATGCTTTTTTGTGATGAAACACTGACACAGGTTTCCCAGAGAGACGGTGGAAGCCCCATCTCTGGAAATATTCAAGGCCAAGTTGGATGGGGCTCTGAGCAACCTGGTCTAGTAGAATATGTCCCTTCTCATTGCAGGGGTTGGACTAGATGACCTCTAAAAGTCCCTTCCAACCCAAACCTGTTATTTTTCCCTCTCAAAAACCAAAACAGGCTGAGAATATTATGTGCCATGTGCAGAGAGACTTACTGGAATCCCTTCTGAAGAGAAAGTCTTGTCAGTGGCCAAAAGCTGGTGTTTTATTTTTATTGGACTGGGAGTTTTATGTCTCCTCCCTGCACCCGTTGAGATGAAATTTGAATCTGCTGCTGCTGTTTCACCTCGGGTGCCTTGACTTTCTTGTACTAAACAGGAAGCCCTTGTCAATACAAAACTATTTGCACTGGCCTCCCTAGCCTGTGCTGTGTCTAGATAATTCAGCCTAATGAGGGATTATTTCCTGTGTTCGTGGCTGACAACACCCAAAGACATTCTGGGATTGTGTCGTGATAAAAACTGAACTATATTAAGCATGGAGCTGTTAATTTAAAATAGAGAATAGAAGAGAGAATGAATACTGCTCCATGCCATCCAAAAGTCACTGAGATTTGTGCCTGAGCCAGGAAATTAAAACAAAAACAGGCTTTCTGGTTTAGAACTGACATCATTAAACCCACTGAGCTCCATAAGCTTACCTATGTGTTAGAATGCAGAGGGGTAGCAGAAGCAATGTGTGTGTGTGATTACAGGCTAATGAGAGCATGACTTTTGTCTTCAGTGGATGCAGCTGAACTAAAACTAATTCTATTCCTAATATGCAGCTGCAAAGGTCAGTCCAGATAAAAGGTAAGGATCAAACCTCCAGCAGCTTCTTGGCAGTTTCACCCCCAGGGAGCTGCTGGAAGAAACAGGAGTGACACAGGAGTGACACAGGCTCTCTCACAGACACCAAAGGCAGTTGAGCCCAGACCTAAGCCAGTGGATTTAATAATAATTATCACATATTATACATAATATACATGTTAATATCACAATTTCATTTCTTTCCCCATTTCAGAATATGGGCCAGTTTTCCAGTGTCTCATGTGGACATTATGGATGACTCGCTTACCAGCAATTGAATCAGGGCTTGAGCCAATAGGCTGCAGCCTGTAGCATATTTATAGCCTTAGGGATGTACCAGTGAGCCATCCCTCTATGGAGCATAAATACCCACTGTGCTTGAAGAAGAAAGATGGCCCTGTATAAACAAGTCTGTGTATGTTCCAGATGAAGGAAATGGAGAGTGGCAATGCAGCACCTTCCTAGCTGTCAGTCCAGCTGGGAAAAAACAGGATCATAAGCAAGCCATTTTTTTCTTGTGCATTTATGCACAGAAGACATTTTCTTATCATGATTTGTTCCATTTTACAGTATCATCATTAAAATATGCATTTTAGTAAAGCCAAACCAAATACTTCAGTTATTCTCCATCCACATATCCTCTTTACTGGTCTTTACAGGGCAGATTTTGAAGGCTACCTATCATTTCCAGCTGCACTGCTGTTCACTTCTACAAAGAAACAAATAGAGAGCTGCATGAGACATAGATTAAAAAATCCCAAACCCTAAACTTTGTAATACATTGTTGGGCCACCTCCTTGGACCAAGTACAGTGCTTCAGACTCCTAGGAGCATCTTCATCAGGTCTATTTAGAAAAGAAGGGGAATCTGATGGCCCAGCCTCCAGGCATGCAGCTGGGCAGCTCTATTAAAAATACAGTTACCTTGAGGAGAACCTGACAGGTTAATGAAACAGGAAAAGTGGAACAGCCAGGGGAACACACAATTTCATCCCACCTCCCATCAGCTGTTACTATGCAAAACTGGCACTAAAGCTAAAAAAGCACCACATAAGCTTAATTACTTCCCATATTTATGATTGATGTGACTATTTCTTTCAACCACACAAGACATTTTCTCTACTTTTCTTCTGCAGTTTCTACACATCAATTCTCTAGTTGCTGTTTCCAAGGCAATCTCACACTAGAATTTCAATGGTTTGAAGGAACTCAAGGGGTTCAGTCATACAAGGCAGGCTGAGTTGGTCTATAATCCCACTGCTGGAGGAATTATGAGTGTGAAAAGCAGAAAAGTGAAAGTATCAAATAAAAAATAGCACGAGTCTTGTACTTTCAAAGTACAACAATAGATGCCCAGGATGCTTGAAGGCTTTATTAGCTGAGAAGTTAGCTTGAGAAAAGATCACCTTGGATGTAACACAAATCAATCTAGGACACAGGGTGGACACAGAAGGAATGATTATTTGAAGATGATATGATTATGCTGAAAGCCAGGACCAGTTAAAACTCCCTTTGCCATCAAAGGGGAAAAAACAGCACTGCTACAGCACACTGAGGTCATCCAACAGTGTGTACCTATAATAGTTCAGGTGAATCACATCCTAAAAATGCATATTTCTGCTCTTTAGCTAGAAAAGGAGCCCTAAGGCAGTCAGTCCAACTGCATATGTGTATACTGCAAAGGTTTAAAGAAAGATGCATTCATTTCTCGCTAGAAGTGATTCCATCCAGAATCATACAAAGTTCCTTAAGTTATGCAGCAGTGAGATATCTGAGGAAATTACTACCCTGAAACTGGAAATGGGATCTGCTTTCTTGATAATAAAAGTAGCTATCAGACTTCTTTGTCCGTGTTTTAAAAAATTAAATTATCACAGTACTGCTATACCAAAAAGACAATTATCAGTATGTAAGAAACCAGATGGCTTGATTCTACTGAAGAAAAATTTCCACTCTCACAAAATAAATGACAGGGGTTTCAAAGGAGAAAACAGAACAATATTCTGTACAGCTACTGACTGTTTCTTGAAGATAAACTCAGTTCTTAATGCAAAACAGTGCACCTCACAATAAATACAGATAAAAGGGTAAGTGAAGAGCACCCAACAATAAGTCCTAGGCTCTACAGCAAGGTCAATGACTGTGAAGAGAACACTGATGCTGTTCATGCTGCATGTTTCAATCCAGTCTCCAGATCCCAAGCCTGGTAGCCCCCACAAGCATTAAATTTCCCAAGTAACAGCATAATTTAAAAATGCTACTAGGAAGGAAAATACACTTGACTGCACACACTTGGTTAATTCCCAGAAACCCTGCTTCTCTCTATTACTTTTTGGATGCTGGAGCTGTTCCTGTGATTCAAAAGTAAACAATCATTCAGGAAGGCTGTTCAGGCAGGAATGGAGCTGCAAGGAGCACACACTGGTCCGTCAGCAGCTCAGCAAGGCTCTGACTCATGGGCAGTGTCTGGGCCAACAGGCAGCACACACTTTCATTTTCACACAACTGGAAAAGCATCCAGCCCCTGCACATCAAAGCAGGAGCCTTGGAATGATGAACAGCCACCAGCAGCCTGCTGACAAGGCAGTCAGCTACAGATACCAAGTCAGGCTTAACCTAACCCAGCTGGGCTCAGCCCAGGGACCTGCTCAAACCTCTGCCATCACCAAGGACTTTTTCCTTCTAAGGGCCTGGCTCACCTCAAGCAGTTTGTTTGATGCTTTTCCTAACTTGTAGGAGGAAGGAAAGGGTGGAAGAGGCTTTCATCTCCTCAAAACAATAGACTGACCCAACCAGAATATCTTCTATTTTAGCAGAGTTAAAATGATGCTCCACGCAGACAAACAGAAAGTGCAGCGTTCTTGTTTCAGTCTGACATAGCAGAGAAAGGACAGTGAGGACTTGGGGAGCCCCTGCCAAGTTCAGTCCTTACTCCCAGGAATTCCTAGGCAGCTGGCAATGAGCACACTGACCCTAGGCAAGGAAAGAGAGGTGAGATTTCCCTGACATTGCTTGCACAGGCTAAAAGCAATCAGCTCCTACTTCTATTCTGAGCTCTTCCAATCCCAGCTTGTCGTGGGCTGCCTGTAGAATCACTGCCAACAGCCCAAAACTGTGTGAGCCTGTCATG
The DNA here is from genome assembly GCA_013397375.1 of Toxostoma redivivum. Taxonomy (NCBI): domain Eukaryota; kingdom Metazoa; phylum Chordata; class Aves; order Passeriformes; family Mimidae; genus Toxostoma; species Toxostoma redivivum. Next base: position 213,453 of record VXBI01012222.1, on the reverse strand, counting down.
ATAGATCACAGCCTGGGAGAAGCTGTGACAATGGCTGCTCTGCAAAGAGCCACAGAGGAAACCCTGACTGCAACCCAGGATGGAGGGCAGTACCCAGCACCTGCAATGCTGCATTTTTAAGTACCAATGAATTTCCATCTTGAGCAGAAATTGCCCATTCACTTAAAGCTGCTTTCTGTCTCCCTGGGGACAAGGAAAAACCAGACCCTGCCAGCTTTATCTCTGCTCATGAATCACATCCCAGTCTTTCTAGTCTCCTTGACTACAGCTAAATAAAACGGGCAGGAATCGTTTGCTGGCCGTTAAGTGCCTGAAATAAGGCGACGACTGCATTGCAGCTGGGAAGTTTTATGGCAAGAAATATTGGGATGTGTGTTTTGTGCCCTGGGTTGTGGCATAAAGGGCATCAAGGGGTGCCTGAGGCTTCAAGATGTGTTGAGGCAGTGCTAGAGGATGGAGCAGGATGAAGGGAGCCAAGGAAAACTGGTCCTTGTTTGATGCTGCTGCAGCACAGCAGAGGGTGAACTGCCCCAGGACCTGGTCAACAGGGGGGATGGACAATTGGCTAAGTTCACTCATTTATCAGTACAAACATAGCCTGCACAAGCACAAATCAATGATCCTTGCAGGTCCCTTCCAGCTCAGAATATTCTGTGAGTCTGTGACCAAAAAACCAGACCATGTCCCTCAAGCTGGACTTGATCTCTATACATCCCTTCCAATCAGGATACTCCATGTTTCTCAATCTGAAGATGAGACTGATGGACATGGAAACCTGAACTCCCACAAGTGATGATGAGCAAGGAAAACTGGCTTCTGAGTTAACATCTCACCCCCTAAATCCCAAAGTAATTTTTGCTTAGTGGACTAAGTAGGTCCCATTGCAAACACTGGCTTGTGCAATGCTTCAGTTTCATTTCAGGGTCTCATCAATCAATTAAACACACATGAAGAACAGCCTCCAAAGTCTGAGGTGACAACCACCCCAACCCTCAGGAAACAATCATCTGAAGCAGTATTCAGATCACTGAAGGGGCAAAATACTGTTTCCTCCTGTTCTGAAGCTGAGTAGTTTATTCCTATTTCAAATAAATCCAAAAGAGCAAACCATGTTTTTGCTGAACTCCTAGGAATCAATGAACATGAACTGAAAGTAAGATAAAGCTACTGATGCATTCTTTTAACCATTCACATCAGTAAGTCTTTGTACACAAAGTAAATGGAGTATGTAAAGCCTTGGAGCAGGAAAACAGGATTATAAAGGAATTTTGGAGGAAAACTAATTTCTAAGAGCAAGTTGCACACAACTTTCCAACACTGCCCTTGTGTAATTAAGTCTGTGTCCATGGAAAACTAGTACTGCATGAATGAAGCAACCTCTTGAGAAACAATCTCATGAAGACTAATAAAACAGGACATGTCAAAATTATTGCCAGGAAATCTCTAAATCTTTGCCATATATTTTACAGCGTGTTTGCCTACAGTTGACCCCAGCGCAATATTTATAAAATACAACTGCCAGAGAGCTACAGCACTTCCTTTCAGCAATCCCAAGGTGGTATGCAAGCTGGGGTTTTTCAGCTCAGTGTTGAATCCTGGGACTTTGGAGGATGGAGTCGACCCACAGGCAGTAGAAATATATTTTAAAAGCCTCCAGCAACAACAATTTCCTCCCCAGGAACATTTTCAAGTTTTCAAACTCTGACCTAAGGCTGTCAAGGCTGTGGTTTCATCAGTCTACAGTGAACAGACTGATACAATAATTTTGAATATTAACTGATTCCTCTAATTTTTTTAATATAGTTTAAATCCACATGTTCCAGAAGCAACAGACCCCCATGGCAGCACACTGAGGTATTTACTCTCAGCCAACAATCTTACTAAAAAGGACAACAATCTCATTTAAATGCCAAAGGGAGCTATTTGTCACTAGAGCTCATTGTGAATGCACAGAAACATGGAAGTTAATTTTATCCTGAAAACTATCCCAGAAAGTGTGGATCCTGACAGCCACTTTTGGCACCTGACATGCTCAGAGGGAATGCCCTGCCTTTATAAACCAAGTGTTGCTCCTGGATCCCGGTGCTTTTTTTTTCCAAGTGAAAGCATTATGCATTCAGCAGAAGCAGCTCACTTTTATAGCTAAAATTAACAAAGGTGTCTCATGTAAACACAGGCTCCATCAAATAAATACTCCCAAACTGTTGCAGTACAAGTATGATCTTCATTGAAAGAAATGGAAGTCTTTTCTTGCAATAGTAAAAGATAAAATGTTCTGGGATGTCATCCAGAGGGTTTGGAGGGATCATGTATCCAGGTTGCTGGATCTAAGTAAGGTTACTCTGGTTTTCAAAAAAATTAAAGATGATCCAAAAGAAATACAAATTTTATTAGGTCGGAACTCCCATGTTCATGAAAGAAATGTTGAAAACTATATAGTGCCTCAGCCACCCATAATTCTTATACTTCTTAAAGTATAGCACTGTCTCTTAGAAATTCAGAGGGTTTTTTAGAGGAGTGAGCATAATTTTGCCAACTGTAAACGACCAGCTACAAAACCCAACTCAAGACTCAGCACTGCACTAAGAGCTTTGTAATTGGTCAGCGTGCATTTGCTGTTCAGCTGCCTAAGCACTGACAGTGAGAGTGCCTCCCACAATAATTCTCTCCAATGTTGGTTCATTCCTGACCAGGTAGGCAACTTTTAATTTCTCAGCAGGCCATCCAGGGTCAACACTTTATCTGGAAATATCTTTTCTAGACTTATACAAAGATCAAGCTCTTCTTAAACTTGTATTTTTCAAAATCTGCTTCATGTTACAAACTCATTTTCCACACTGTACTGCGTGTTTCCGGTGTTTGTTTAGAGATCATAAATGCAACAGCTACAGCTGCAATAACAGCCATGTAGCACCTATATAGACCTAGGTAGAAAACACAGTCTGAAGGACAGCATTCTCTCCAAAGCACCCTAACAAAGTTCACAGTGCTGAAGGTTTTCAGAAATAATTATCTGGGTTAGCAGACTTTTTTCTTTTCCTTGTGGACTTTATTGTTGGTGTCACAGAATATGAGGAAATCATCACCCATCCTGTAAGTGAGACAAACACCAGGCAAACAGACACTAATCCCCTTCTCCCTTGGGGGTTCACAGTGCCACCCCTTCCTCTCCCCCTCTGCAGCTCACACATGCAGGTTGAGGTGTTCTCCTGCACCTTTCAGCACATGCACCAGCTGAATTCAGTATCTACACCAAGTCCTTAAGGCTGCCTGAATGGCAGTAATTGTATTACACTGAGCCTGTTTTCACCAGCACCAAGTGTGAAATTTTGTCACCCGATTAATACGTCCCTTTGCCACAGGAATGAACAGCAGTGCTATTGAAGATGTTTCCTAGAGAGCAGAGGCTGTGTCAGCTGCAAACTTCCCTGTCTCCATCCCCAGAGTCAGAGGCTGGAAGCGTTAGCTCATGGAGCAACAGGGACTCCTAAACACATGGTGAGCCAGGTCATCCGAGGGCAAGTCTGTTCCAATTACTTTTTATTTTAAAACCCCAAAGCCCTTTGCTGTGCAATGCTGTACTTTCTGACTTTGTCACAGCATAGCTGCTACAATTTCTAGGTCAGTAGGACTACAGCACTGCCCCTGGGCTGTATTTTCACAAGGCTCAATACAGTTAACGTGTCAGACACACCACAGTAAATAGCTCCTATTGTCTGTTGCTTCAGGGAGCCATTGGTTTCACATAAAAATATCACTACTTTTATTAACAGATATTGATAGAGGTCTGGAAAGGGTCATTCACAATCTGAAATGCATCTGCCTTGCTGAGACAATGAGAAAGTAAGAAATTAGTGACCCGTGCTATGGCATCTGCTTGACACGCACAGGAGCCAGACTGGCAGAGCACTGCAGCAGCAGAGCTGGTGTGAAACAAGGTGGGAACTGCAGCTCCTCAGCACTGCCTTCCACACACACTGTGTTCAGCCTCAGGGCTGAGCTTACAGCAGGAGATATGAAAAATACTGCTTATATGATATTGACTTTTCTCTTTCCCTTCTCTCCCTTTTAAATCAGATTAAACTAATGGGCAAAAGCCCTCATTATAGGTGTCATGTCTGATGCAATTCCCAGAGTAGCACTGCACTCTTCCTCCCTAAAGGGAAGAAAAACACACATTGTGAGGCACTTAGACATGATTCCTTTGTTCACTGTTAGTACATTTTCAAAACTGGACTTCCCCTTTAGCTGCTTTGGGAATTTATCACATCCAATGCATGGGACCAGGCTTCAGTCAGTTTAGATTATCTTTCAAAATCTCCACAAAGCACCAATTCCCAAATCCCAGAGAAGAAAATTAACATCCTATGTCTATTGCTGAGACACCTGGAAATGTTAAGAGATGGTTTCTCAAAAGCTAGGACATTCTTCAAGCATTTCCCCTTCATTTCTTTCTGTCCCTTGTTACTTCTCATCTGTATTAATCCAAAGATTTGAAAATACTGAAGAAGAACCTCTTCCTTCAAAATATGGAAATATACATGGAGATTAGGATCATTATGATCATCCAAATCACCAGAGACAACCTTGCCAGAGCTAGGTTTCAAGGAAAGCTCATCTCTTGATAGGCAGAGTCCAGGCAGTAATTTGTGCCAGGGCTGATTTTAGTCAGGCTTCTGTTTGAAAACATCCAAATTATTAATCAGCTCATGTACAAAGAGTGACAAAAAAAACTCACTAATACATGAGCTCTGTCAGAGATCTTTCAGTCAGGGACTAAGTTGCATCCCACCAGAGAGCAGATCCTCATGTTTTTAACATTTATTTTACTTTCTGATTAGAAAGAACAGGCAATGACATTCTACTGCTAACATCAGATTTTAGAGAAGGAATTCTAGCAATTGTTTGATTTCCTTTCCCTCTTCTTAGCTCTCTATTCGCTCTTGGAAATTCCCAGAGTGATAAAGAACTATTTCCAGAATTAATTCCAAGAACTGTGCAACAACTCAAGTCTTTCTTGAGGATTCCATGACATGGAACACAAAATAGGAGAAATCAAACCTGCAGGAAGGCAAAATATCACCATCTCTATTCCAAGCTGTGATACTGTTCCCTTTGGATCTTAAAGAGAACAGTTAACCACTTCTTCCTTTTACAACAGCGTCTGAAAGCTCTGGGCTTTCATCCTATTCAGCTTGCTAAAGGCAACACATTCAAAAGCCAGAGTGACATGTTTTTAGGTATGAAGCTGAGTAATTAAACAGCTGAAATTCTTTAGCTCATTTTAAGTCAGTTCTTTCAGAGAATCTCAATTTCACTTTGAAACTGAGGAGCACTGTATACTGTGTGATTTACTAAATCACCTCTGGTTCAGATGTAGGAGGCTTTTTGGTTGATAGAGCTGCAGTTTTAAATCATAATACCACCCTGATGTGCTGAACTGCAGATCTGGGATGCACAGTTGGGTGGGAAGATGTGCCATGGGTGGAAATCCCCAGCTTCCAGCCTTTCACACACACCAAAGCAGAAGGGATGAATTCCTGATGCAAACCCATCAAATATGTATGTGTTTTGCTAGGAGAGAACTGGAGCAGAGAGGCTGGAGATGCAAAACGAGCCAAAAGGAGCCAGCACCACCACTGCTACCCCTGCACTGACAGCAGGCTGTGTGCTGTGGGTTTCCTTTTTAAAAGACATCCCCACCTGTGTTTCAGGGAAATGTCTAAAAGAAAAGACAATGAAGAAATGATCTCCTGGTTTGTTACAGCAGCTACATCAAAGGGTCAGACTGTCTCAGCAGTCTGCACACACAGACACACACACCATACGTTCCTCCTCCTCTCACATCATGTACATGACGTATATATTTACATATGTAGAGACAGATTTATTATACACATATTAAAATGGGGGAAATGTGCCTCTTATGCTGTGTCAGTTGACTTGGCTAAGCCTGCTGAAGGCTGCAGTTCCTATTTAATGGTTGAAGGAGATTTAGGTAATGAAGTCTCTGGATGAGGAAGCAATGGTATTTATGAGACTAAAAAATACTTGGGCTTATCCAGCTTTGAAATGACTATAATAGGACAAAATAGAGGAGTCAAATGGGCAACTGACAGCAACAACAAGCACAAGCTTTCACAATTCAAGCTTTAATTATGTGGAATGTATTGGCTAGAGAGGATGACCCACAATTTCACTAAATATTCCACCACATCACCCTTTCTACTCCATGTCAAAAAGGTTATTTCTGCTCCTCAAAATACAGTACCAGTAGTTATTTTCTGATTACTTCAAGAAAGAAATTTCCTGAATCTGATTTGATATTCAGCTTTTCAGCTTTTTTTTCCCTCCAAGATGTTTCTTGTTTACTTTACTTATTCATTAGTAGTTTCCTTACACACTGCCTAGATTATAAAGCAGAGAATGGCAAAGCAAATAAACAGCAATTAAATAAAGGTGCAGTAAAGTTAGGTCTTTAAGAACTAAATCCAACCTCTAAACTGCAGAGGCAACTCTTCAAAAGTCACACTAAGCAGAGTATGTACATTTGCAGTCCAACTTCCATTTAAAGTGGATGACAAGTTTAGCAAGGATAATACCCTTCAAATGCTGGCTGATTGGAGAGGCAAGGACATTTGCTCAATTTGCCCACAGTATTATCCTCCTGGCTTGCTGGGAGTTGATGTCCTGCTGTGAGCTTACAATAAGAGTTTTCCTTCTGAAGTCCCTGATGTGGGAACATTTTTCTTTAAGATCATGGGAAAGTTTGGGGGGTTTTATTTTAAACCACTGCAGCAAAAAAGTAAAGAAGATTAACTGGGTTAGCTGCACAATTCACTTCGCTGCTTTTGGCTAATTCACATCAGTCAGAGTATCCTAGAAGACAGCCTTTAAATCTCAGATATGTCCTTGTTAATTATTATAGCATATTATAAAAGATAAATATTTTTGGGTGCTGAGAAAAAGTGGTATAGCATTTTAACCCATATACACTTTTTTTCTCCCCAGATTATTAATCTAGTGTTAATCTACCTTCAAATTTATACCCAAAGACAAACTACCCTGCTACTTTTCCTCCTGATTCCCAATAACTTAACAATCAAGATGCACAGCAATGTGTTGATCTGATCTAGCACTGTTTCAAGTGCAAACTCCCCCTTGCAGCAGCAGGTTCCAAGCAGATGGTGCCTGGATAGAGCCAATTGATGCCCAAGTAAAGCAGGGCATCCTGACAGCTCCAGCCAGCAGGCTGCACAACTCCCAGAGAGCTTACGAGGCAAAGCCCAGTCTTAGGGAAAGGCTAACGCTTCCCAGAGAACTTGGTAGGACTGCTAGCATTGACATGCTCATGGTAATCAAAGCCCACTTGCACTGTGACTTGCAAAAAGCACAAAAGAATTTCTGAATGTGGCCTATCAAAATTTTCCTGCAATTAATAATTAGGTAGCTCATTACTTGGCAGTGAGAGAGATCAGATATCTGATTTTCCTGACTGGTCACAAAACAGGTTAGCAATTAAAGAAAATTCCTACTGCTACACAGGGATACATTATTAATACATCTATTTTTTCTATATATAGTATTTACTATTTTATTACTCTACATCTTGTATTACAAAGATCATTTTCTCCCTTTTATAGATTAACTAACCACATGCTGGTTTGCAGCAGAACATGATTCTTCACTGTAAAAGCAGAGGCTAAGAGAAACCATGGGCAGCTCCAGGCAGGGTGACACCTGGAGCACTCCAACCATCTCAGCTCCTCTCTGGAAAGCTGCATTAACCCCTCCCTGGGTCAGGCTGCCTCTTCCTCCCACACTCCCCAGCACAGCCCTCCAGCTCCTCTGCTGCAGCTCCAGGGAGATCAGGTCACCAGGGGCCATACCTCACAGGGACAGGGATGAGGTTTATTGCACTGAGCTGCTTTTTCTGCTGTGGAAAGGGAAGGAGCATTACTGGAACCAGGAAGGGAGCAGGACGTGGCCCAGAGCCAGAGCCCAGCTTGGATTTCTGCCCCACAGGTGCTGGGGCAGGACCAGCCTGGCACTGGGCTCCTCCCAATGACCTCAGCAGCACAGGAAAACCAAAAAGTGGGCAGCACCTTTATTGCATTCATCTGAACGATCTGCACTCCACAATACACTTGCTAAATATTTTATCCCTTCTGATTAATTGATGGATTTTTAATTTTTAAATATATTCATGTTTAGTTCTCAATTCTTGGCAAGAGACAAAGGACTGACACAGTTTAGTAACCTGCACTCTGTGAACACTGTACCCATCTCTCCTTATAATCAAGACCATCACCTTCCAAACCACAAGAATGGTTTCAATTAATTAAATTTTTCATTGAAGTATTCTAAGATACTTGGTATTTCTGAGGCACAATTTGCCCAAGATTTCTATGTATGTTACAAACATGAAGGAATGTCTGCAACACTTACTACATACAGTAGCTTGAGGCTCTTTCACTCCACAGCACAGGGAAGGTAAGATACAAAAAAAACACTGCTTGTACATCCTCAGCCTGCACAATTAATGAGCTGAGACTAAAGCTCCTCTTAATCCCCAGTCTCGTATCTGATTGAAGTACACTGGGGATAATTCTTTTTTTCTTTTTAAAATTTGTTAGTACATACAGCTAGGATGTATCTTTTTTTGTAAAAAAAGAACAAAACCAGCCAAACAAAACCCCACAGAGTAGCAAATGAGATCCAGTTTCCTTCTGTTTACCACCTTACTGTGTTCCAGAAGGACTGAAAGAGAATTAATTTATTCTATGGTTTGGGGAGAATTGGAGTTGGCTGCTGGTCCATAACTATATTTATGTCGACAGCTTTTGGGAACTCTCTGCAAGGTCTGCTGAAAAAGAACCAAAATTGATAAACAACCACATTTACATTCTTGAACATCATAATTTTGCAGGGGTTTGTTCGCCTGTTTTTACTGACAATTCCTCCATAGAAAACAGACTCTCCTAGGATAATCCACATGATCACAGCCTCAGCTGTATGGCTTTGACTAGTCCTTTTATGAGTATTCCTGGAGATCAGGTAGGATTTGTACACCTGGTAAGAGACACCATCAGCCACAGCATGCAGTGTGGGCAGACACAAGAGAGAAGGGATGGAAAAGCAGGGTACATGTCCCTGTTGTAGGGACAGGGAACAGAGAACTGTTCCTGCTGAGGAGCAGCACAGGGATCCCATTCACCTTGGAACCAACCACTCCTGCTGATGTTTGCCACAAAGCAAGCGTCACCCAAAGCATCAGCCACAGCATCACCCAAAGCATCAGCCACAGCATCACCCAAAGCATCACCCAAAGCATCACCCACAGCATCACCCACAGCATCACCCAAAGCATCACTCACAGCATCACCCAAAGCATCACCCACAGCATCAGCCACAGCACCAGCCACAGCAGCATCCACAGCAGCACCCACAGCAGCACCCACAAGCAGCCACACTTTCTGTGTCCTGCACTGTAACTTTCAGGTATTTAACTCGAGTTCCTCCACTTTTACCACGCTGAGTTGGCTGGCAGCATCCCACATCGCGTGCTGAGGCAGAGCATTCCTGCACAGCCCTCCCTCCCTCCCTCCATCCATAGCCAGGCTGGTGTGCATGGCCCCCCGGGTGGCAGCCACTCTGATCCACCCTACATGAATAGAGAAACATCCTTTGACTGAGAAATGAAAGCTGACAGTAAGTCGGACTCCTCCTGTACTCATCTGAACAAGCTTTCACATCCAATACTGCTTCAAATGCAGAAATTTAACTACAGGGCTCTTAACTTTCATTTGGAAAATAGAGCTGCAGCTCTGTATCCCTGCTCTTTATTTTGAGGCTGGGTTTGGCAGAGGGGTTTCTGTTGTTCTGTCTTACTCAGGACCTCAGCAGTGCACTCCTGATTAACTGCTCCAGATCCAGCAGCACAGGCTAAGCAGGCGATTTCCTTACTGCAAAACATGCTGCTGTGATGGAGAACAGTGATTCCATCTCTCTGAGTTTATGGCTGAAGCATTTTGGAGACAATTCCTCATGTCCCTGAGGACAGATGAAAACGATTCTTTGTGTGAAAGTGCTGTTATCCCACTACCACCACCATGCTCTTACTTCACTAGTAAATGATGTTTGGAGCAGTGATAATGAACTCTGAAACGAGCTGGTTCACCTATCCCTTGGCCAGGACAAGCAGGAAAAAGGTCACTAAATGGGAAGATGTATGAGGGGCACAAGAACTGAGGAACAGAGCAATGCATCCAAGCAAAAAACATCTCTGCAGCCTCTTCCCCTGATGTAGGAACACTGAGATGCTCAGAAGAGTGCTCACACCAAAGCAAACTGCACAGAGCTCAGGAGTTCCCATCAAGTGATACAATGATCCCTGGGCAGGCTGCCCTGCTGAGATACCAGGGATAGAGACCCAGCTGCTAGGAAACCAGCTCGATTTGCTGCACACTTCAACCAAAGGAGATAGGAAGCAGAAACATATGCTCCATCAAAACCAGAGTCACAGCAGGACTCAGAAGCAACCATATGGTAACTGCTTTTAAATATAAAGTGAAGGGCATTCTATTAATGCTGATGTAATGCTGTAATCTCTAGTTTATACCCTTATTGATCTCGGATGCTTGTAAAAATAATTGAAGCAACGCTGAATATATTTCCAATTTCGTTGCTCACTCAGCTCTGTTTCATGGTTCTTTGTAGGCAGCTACAATTTCTATGCATATATTTCTTATCAGATGTATGCTTTTCCCATTTGCTCATCAATTATGTGCATTAACTCCTTAATGACTTGCAGCCTGAAATCTTCAAGCCCTGTTTGCCCTATTTTTAGTTTTGATTGGCACAAAGAAGCTGCAAAGTAATAACATTAATAAAGATTCATGAAATCTGCAAATGAAATTATTTAAATCTTCATCAAACAAAGCTTTTTTACTGGACTGTGAAACATATGTAAAATCTTAGCACACTCTAGAAATACATACAGCAGCACAATTATTCTGTAGATATAAATTGACTGAGCAGAGCCACCTTGACTTTGATCACAGAATTACAGAATAGTTTGGGTTGGAAGGCACCTTAATACAGATTCTCTGGCAGCTCGTATTTCTATCAAAATGCTTTCATCAATATTTAGCAGTTAAAGCAGCCACTGTCACAAAAACATGTAAAAATGGATTTGTACAACCTGCAAGGATGATGCAGTAGCTGAAATAATTCCAGGGAAAAAAGAAATCCTACATCCCAAAACCAGCTTTGGGCAAGGACTTCTTTCCTCTGTGGCAGCAAACTGCTTAGAGGGAGAAATGATTTCTTGATTTGCCAACATAATGCTCCTGAAGGAATGAAGCTGCAAGCTGACCTAAAGGGAAAAGTCAGCACGAGTTCATGCACCATTGTTTGAAGAGCAGACCTACTTGCACAGCAAAACTGCTGCTTCAAATCCACAAATGGCAGCCAGACACATGCTAACACAGCAGTTTTATAACACAGGAATACATTAACATTTATCAAACCAAACCACAATTAATTGGGTGCCACCAGAAAAAAAAGTTTCCCTGCCCGCAGTGGAACAAGAAAAGATCTCATGTGGATTTGTGCCCTCCATCCATACACACACACCTCCATCCATCATCAACAGCCCTTGCTCTTTGTCTTTCTCAGGGACGTTCCCAGTAATCACTCCCACTGCCTCATTCCCCATTTCCCCCAAACCCCTGAAGACTTAAACCACTTCTCTACTACCTTACTACTCCTGTTGTATCCTGTTGTATCCCTGGCAGTATCTTTATTTCCCTTAAACTATCCAGCATTTCTTCCACATGTTCTTGAGCAACCTCCAGGGTTCTTTACCACAGCCTGAGGCTGCATTTCCCTCATGGAGAAGATGAGTTTGAACACCTTCCCTCCAGCCAGCCAGTGACTTTCACTAGCCTCACTGAGCCATTTCTAGAGATTGAATGCATCTGCTCTGCCTTCAGGTGGATTTGAAACTGGTAAATGGGTCCTAAAGGTACTGGAAGAAGGCAGAGGAGAAAAGATGAACTAGCAGGAAAAAAGGAGAAACAGAATTATGCTAAACAAATTTAAATTCCTTATGAAAGTAGCTTAAATACACAAAAGAGGGTGAAGTGAAGGTGAATCAATAACACAACACTTCCCAGTAAAACAAAAGCACATCAGGAGAAGGGAGGCTCCCTGAGCACGAGGCTCAGAGAACTGAGATCCCAGAAACAAGATTTCCTGAGATTTCACATTCATTGCCCTGAAGAGTATGACTCCTCCCCAGCTCCACTGGATTTAGCAGTGTGTTGCTGTACTTCCTGCATGCAAAGGACAGAGTATTTGCAATTACTAACTTTGCAGGTTTTGTCTGCTTTTACTCTAAAATATTCAGCTTGTTCAGCAACTTTTTTTGTCATTCAGACTTATCTGTTCTGAAGCAGTGAACTGTGCCTATCTTGAATCTTTTCATCATCTTTCAGTTCAGCTCCTCATCAGCTGAGGAGGATTTTTACTGGAGGAGATGGCTTGTGACATCCCACAAACTGGCAATCCCATACATACATCTCTGTCAAGGTGCAGCTTGACAAAGTCCAGCTCTTGATCCTGTTTCATCTCACAAAATGGAGCTGATGATAAGAGAAGGGCAAGAGGAGGTTTCTATTCTTTGGCTACTGGCAAGTAAAATCCAAAGGCTTATCTGGGACTTGTCAGCCCCCGTGACTGTGCACTGGCTGCTGCCTCTGGGCACGATCCAAAGGCACTGCTGGAGTCACCCCCGGAAACAATTCAGCCTCTGCTGGCACTGAAAACCAAAACCCATGACAACAGTGGGGATGGTTTTGGGTGCTCACAGCAGTACAGGAAAGGGAGTGAAATCCAAAAATTAAGAGGAGTTCCTACTGGAGTGCTCACCCTTTTTCCGTCTGTTTGACTTCAGAGCACAGACCTCCACGCTTTGAACTCCAACGCAGAAAACCACAGCAGGAATTCTTCCCTGTGAATGGCAGAATGCCATTGCTGGTGGTTGTCTGGGATTAGAGCTGGGGTCTTGCACATCTTTCTTAAAATTACCTACTTATGGTTTAGATTTACATCTAACAGTCTTCAGCAGCAAACTTTTCTATAAGGTTCAAAACCCATGCATTAAAACAAAATAATCATACTACTTTAAATGCATTCCCAATTGCATCAACTCACTGTTTACTTTTCCCCAGCTTAGTTCCCCAGAATGGGCTTAAAATAAGAAGGATTTATCCAGGTTAAAATGCTCCCACCTTACTGATATGGGGCCCACAGCATAAGAAGCCAAGGACCCTCTTGGAGCGAGTCCAGAGGAGGCCACGGAGATGATCAGAGGGCTGGAGCCCCTCTGCTGCAGAGACAGGCTGAGAGAGCTGGGCTGTTCAATTTGGGAAGAGTCTGGGGATACCTTAGAGCCCCCTCCAGTACTTAGAGGGGCTACAAGAGAGCCAGAAAGGGGCTTTGGACAAGGGGGAATGGCTTTAAACTGACAGGAGGTCAGTTTAGATTAGATGTTAAGAAATTCTTCCCTGTGAGGTAGGTGAAGCCCTGGAAGTATTTTGCCCAGACAGGTGAAAGTGTTCAAGGCCAGGCTGGACAGGACTTGGAGCAGCCTGGTCTAAGAAAGGTGTCCCTGCCCAAGGCAGGGAGTGTGGAACTGGATGATCTTTAAGGTACCTTTCAACCCAAACCATTCCAGCATTCTGTGATTCTATGTAATTGAAGAGTTTGCGTGATATGCTCTACCTGTAGGATGCACTGAACTTCGTTGTGAGCCTGTAGACAATGTATATCCCTTCTGTGGCACCCTGAATTCCCCAGCAGCAGCACATTTTACTAGGCTGACTGTATCAAGCCATGTTTTCTCTGATCATTGAGCAGCATCAGCCAGAAGAGATGATGTGAGCTCCTGGGTATCACGAGCTGTGAGACTGCTGGCTTCAACTGGGAGCCACCACCAGCTTAACATGACAGCCTAAAGGGAGGAATATATTCTTTCTGTAGGAAGAGTTTCTAAAATGCACATTTCTGAAAAGCCAGGAGGCTACTGACGTGTTTGAGGGTGTGGGGGAGAGAGAGGGGTGTCAGCAGCAGCAGGAGTCCAAGCTGTACCTGCATTCCATGTGGATGCACTCTTCCCACGCTGTCCCTGGGGCTGGCTTCTCCTGCTGCACTGGCAGCTGCTCAGCACAGCCCTGCAAGGAGCCAGGCTCTGGCAGCAGATGAAACACTGCAAACACATTTCTGTCAGCCTGGGGCTCACCCCAGCACAAATACCCCTGCTATCACTTCTTGTCCTTGCTCCTGCTACGGCAGCACCGTTAAATTGATTCTTAGTGTTATTAGCTCAATACATCCACAGGTTTATATGACTGGGAGGAGGGGAGGAAGGGCAAGATAGGAATTATGGAGAAAGAAGAAAAAGGCTTTTCATTTATTGGATTGTTAGCTTACTGTGAAGATAAAATATGCACATTCTATATTAGGCCTTTGTTGGCCATGCATGGAGCACAAAGAATGAAAAAAGCACTAATTACTGGGAGCTAAGATTAGTCTCTCCTGGCCTCTGGTAATTACAAAGGTGAGTTTTCATAGCAGAGCAAGGAGATTAAGCAACATGAATTTTGACAAGAGCCATAAGAAAAAGGCGAGTAAATTACCCCTTATGATCTAAAAATATAAAATGAAGAATTCATTATGGCTTCCCATTAAAAAGCCACAGCTTCTTTCTTCATAAAAATTCAGCTTAGGACAAAGAGGCACTTATCACATCTATTCTGCATTTGCAAAGAAACACCACACTGATCTCCAAAACTCCAGAGTCCTATGAACTTGTGATCAGGAAAGGCATTTGTTAAGTATTAGCACTGCTGCCTGAGTCAATACCCTCTGGACTCGTGGTGTGTGTTTCCTTTCACTGCCTGGGTTGTTCCACTGTGTCCTTGCACAAAAATGCCACACAAGAGGAAAGCTCATGGCCTACCTCTGAACATTTCCCTTCTAAACACTTATTGTTTAAACTGAAAGAGCTCAATCATACAGAGCAAGCATAGCTAAGAACAGCCATAAATATATGCAAAGGTCTCAGCACAAGGGAAAAAGGCATGTTTGTTATGTGGCTGTGCAACAGCTCTGGTATAAGGAATAGCCAGACATAAATCTATATAAAAAGCATTTTAGAGCCTTAATAACACCTTGCTTCTAAAAACTGCCATGTATGACAAAGTTCAGCAGTTTTGGAGAATCTGAGCTGTGCTAACCTACAAGCAGATGGAAGCAGAGCTGGAAGCAGGCTCAGCAGGGTAGGAGAGAGGGAGAAGCAATGAGGCAGGTTGCAGAAGGAGAATATTCTCATTTTCCAGCAGCAAAAACATTTTTTAGCATCTTCACAGATGTTGGCCAATTTACACAGCTCATGAGAAATGTAAGTTAGAAAATACTTTGGAGAATTTGGAACAGTATTCTTGTGTATGGTGTTCATTTCCCTTTGAGTCTGTTCAGTAAAGTTAATGAAGCACTAATGAAGCTGGCTGCCTTTGGCTTTTGGTTTATTGAAGGAGTTCAGTAAAGTATGAGCTTCCTTTAACTTGTATTTTGCTTGTTTTTACATGGTAGATGCATTTGCAGGTTTAAGAGAGAATGGGCTCCTGCAAATTTTTTTGTTCGCAAAAAGAACTAATGATAGAGAGCTCACCAGGGACTTAAAGGCTGAAGTAGGCTTAAAGATAAAATAAAATAGATTTAGAAGGTGTGAGGAGGACTGGGGCAGGGAGGATGGAAAAGGCAGGCAAGCAGCAGCAAAGACCACCAGAGTGAATTAAACTGTGCAAGTCCCACTTCCCTAGATTATAATGGATGACTCTGGAAGGGATGCAAGGTGATAATGAGGAAAGCTGAAGGAGATACACCAAATCCACACATAACTGATGACTACAACTCAAGGTGAATACAGACAAACGTTTTCTAATTCATGATTATTACAGGCTAAAATAATTTGTCTCAAAAAAATTTGTCAATTGGAATGCTGGGTTTTTTTAAATGGGCCATCATTAACAGAGAAGCACATTCAGTATTATTCACCAAACTTTCAGTGGGGAAGATTTCTTTCATGTGGCTACAAGAAATGAAGAGAATTCAATATCGCTGCAATCTTTCTGTGGCTTGCTACTGATTTATAACATAAGGCAACTGAAGTTAAATCTTTTCATTCCAGAGCTCCCAAAGCAGTTTTCTTGTCTAAGTCCAATCAACCTCATTTAAAAAACCTGCTGGCTTTGCTTCATTTTTGTTCCCACCAACATGATGTTCCTCTGAGACAGAAAAGCAAAATGCAGCTACTCAAGGCAGAACATGAGCAACAAAAGAAGATTCAGCCTGAACCTCACCAAAATGTCTATGTCCTCACTAACATTCAAAGTATACACAAAAGGCAATAAACACCTAGCTCAAAAATACCAAATAACCCAAAATACCAGTCAGCTCTACACAGCCAGGAGGCCAAAAGATAGACTGGCATGGAACAGATGAAAATCACTTTGGGATAAAATTGTGCCTTCCTCATAGGAAATAGAATTAAAAATACAATTTTTAAAAAATCAACCAAAACACCTTTTCTTTCTTTCAAATATATACTAATGATGCTTTCCTACATTTCTCCTCTTTAAATAGCATGTCCTTTGCATGCACTCACATTATGGATTTCCTGCAAACAACCTCCTTCCTACAGTACATTCCTGCTTTCACTTCTTTCCCCCCATGAAATCTCTCTAAAAACTCATCACCTGGATGATTTTGAACCTCACAGACTGGAGATAAAACTATCTTAGCACAGTTGTCCACTGTGCCTACCAGACAAGAAGATGCCAATCAAAAATTTGCCAGGCTCACCCCTTTCTTCAGCTGCCTTGCAGATATTTCCAATTAGAATAAAATCATTGAGTTCAAAGTTCTGCCTGGCTTTCTTGGTTCACTGAGATGTTTTTGACATTCACAGGTTTGACCTGCTTCCATTTCTGCACCTCTTCCCAGCTACAACTTTCCAAAGACATGAAGTGCATTCATTTCCATACATTAACCAGCATCCTCTGGGTAGTATTCTGCCCCATGAAATTGATTTATTAAAACTCGCTACCAGCAATTTAGTAAAAGAAAGACGTATTTGGGCCACAAATAGGAGAAGCAAATAACAGCACAATAATTCTTCTGCCTCTTCATCACACCTTTCAAAAAAACCCCAGAGCATTCATCATACAAAGAATGTGTCCTCCCAGTAACAGCATATTCTTTATATATATGCACACTTATTCCAGACTATAGTTAATTATTTCCCCAGTAAAATTATTTCTATGCAAATTTAAATAATGTTCATAGCTTAGTGAAATGAAACACATGCATGAAGAATAACTGTAGTCCCAGATAACCAGATCAGATGCTAATATTTCTCATTTGTTATGAGAAAAATGGAAAGTGTATTGCAGAAAAAATAGAGAAAACGACAGCATTTCTAGATCTCTAAGCCTGAGTAGATGCAAGAAGTCCTGAAACACACAACTGAGGGGCATCAGACCACTTTCTTATGAAATATTAAGGTGATGCCCACATTGCAGTTCATAAAAACAAACACAATCCCAACCCATAAACTCCTCACTTCTGGAAGTCCCACTGCAAATGGAAACCTGGACAAAGTAGAAGGGAAGCACTTTGTGTGAATCTCCAATTATGTTAAACATTTTTTCTTACAAGTCTCCTTCATACAGGTGCTCACAATTTCACTGCAGTAAGCACAGCCCACGCTAGAAAGCACTGATGATGGTTGCTTAAATACATGTTCTTCCAGCAACTGCATAAGAGGAATTAAAGACAGAATTCTTCAAGTGATTTGTGATTCATTTCTGCATCTCAATCTAAGCACTGAAAAGATTCAGCCCTCATTTTTCTCAACAAATGTGCAATTTGATGCATAAATGAATATTCAGCTGATGAAGTGAACAAAAGCATCTTAGAGAACACCAGACTGCAAATGCTGCTCCATTTTGGGAGCCAGAGAGTGGCAGATAATCACTTTCTCAGTCTGTCATCACTGGGGAGCATGGGCAAGGCTGGAGACAACACAACACCCACGCCAGCAGCCACCCCAGGGCACAGACAATGCCCCACAGACCCAAATGCCACTGCATTAAAAAGTGCATTAAATACTACTGTGCCAGCCCCACACAGACTGTGATTAACCCGTGACTTCTGACGAAAATGTGCATTTTTAGTTAACATCCCAGTGATTTGGCAGAAGTAACAACATCCTGATTTACCCCTGCAAGGCAGGGAGCACTAATGCCAAAGAAACAACTTTCAGCAGGAAATCCTGTACAACTCCATATATACTTTCCAGTTCCTCCTGGGATGCACAAAAATGGTTTTTAAACAAAAGTCTGACCAGAGACACTGAAATTCTGCACGAAGCACAGCTCTACACAATATTTACACCCAAGAAGCACATGGCAGATACGCAGTGTAGTAAAGGAAAAAGTAGGAAGTGATCTTTAATTAAAAGGCTTGAGACAAAATTATTCCAGCTGTTGAAATAAGGTTTAATTTTATTTCTGTCATGCTGCATTGGATTAAGTAGCTTGGAAGTGTTCACACTACAAGGTTAAAAAGAAAACAGCTTGGTCAGGACAGTTTGAGTCTTTGAAGGTGTCAATTACAAAACTGGGAATAATTTTTTCCCATCAACTCTTCTCCATATTGTGTCCTTGAGGAATTCCCCAGAACACACACCAATGAGCAAAGCAGATCACTTTGCTTCATGTTGAAAACCAATTCAAATTCTAGGAGTATCTCATGTACTCTAGGAGACAACATAATTAATGGGGTTTGCCTGCCTTTCAACTTGGAAAACCTTGAGAGTGCAGGTCCAGGCCACACCAAGGGCACACTCTATCATCAGGACTTTTAAAAGCACCTCAGATTAGACACAGATAAAAAAATCATCCAATACTAACAGACATTGCAGGAACGTTTATATGTGTGTGTGTGTGTGTGTGTGTGTGTGTGTGTGTGTGTGTGTGTGTGTGTGTACTGCATCTTTGAACATCTCCCATTGGCAAAAATGGAGAATTTGAGAAAACAGGATCAGATTTTATTAGGCTGGTCCAATACACAGGGACTGGTATAACAACCTGTATTACTGTTATGTGGTTCTTGTAACAGTTCTGGAATGACCCAGTGATTATTAACAACATTCTTTAATTCTTTATTAACATTCTCCAGATGGCCTAAAAGCCTATTCTTAGAAGCATGAAGGCAGATTTTATTTATTTGAACTCACTGCTTCTAGGCCTAGCTTATGCATTTATCACAAATGAAGGAATCTTTGCTAAGTGATGATATGGACACTAAAAAAAAAAAAAAAAAAACAACAAAAACAAAGGAAACAAATCAAGCTTGCTCTAAATCCTTGTAGTTATTTAGCTGCCTCACCCTCCATGAGTTTCTTAAATGCTGTAATTGCCATTGACCTTCCCTGTCATTTAAGGCTCTTAAATGTGCAGGGAAGGTCAGAGCCAGTAAATTGCCAGCACCCTTGACTGAAGCACATTGATCAAGGCCAGTTTAGTACTTGCTTAGTTTAGCAGATAAAGTGTGGCAGTCAGCATTTCTAAATAAATTATAGGATTTCCAGATAGTGATGTACAATTTTCACAAACATGATGACTCAGCATCCAAAAGAGAGGAAAACTAAAGAAAATCTCAGGAGTTTTGAGAGAAGACAAAGCATAAATTAGCCTATCTTTTTATTAAAAATTCCATAAAGAATTGGGTAAAAAACACCTTGAAACAGCATCAGTAACAATCAGAATTATCTGGCACTGACCAAAGCATACAAGTTGCATACAAGCACAAGAGACTGAAGTTTGAAATGCTGCTGTGGAAACACAAATGCTCTGTTCAAGTATTTGATCTGATGCTATGTTTAAAAATTATTAAAAGATGAAGATCTGAAAAAGACCTTTGAAGACTCACTTTTTTACAAGTGACAATTTGCTTTTCTTTTGAATAGATGAGCTTTAAGATCAGGTGAATTATGAAAAAACATTGTGCTTTCTAGTTTTATCAGGCATGTTTTTGTCAGTGTTTCCACTAGATGTATCTCCTGTTACCTGTCACTGTGTGGTACCACACTCTCCTCTTTGTTATGATAGCCTGACCCCAAGGGAGTATCTAAAACTCAACCCTTTAAAAATTTTACATAAAAACAAAACTTGCTGTAACTTTTGAAAACAGCTCTGTTAGCACTGACAACCATTCCCGGCTGGCACCAATTTTCCCTACACAGTTTTCCAGCTCCTGCCTGGAAATTTTGCTTGAATTAAAGACAAAAAAGGAGGTTTACTAGCCAGGTTTAGCTGCTGTGCCAGCAAAGCCCCAAACATCAAGGTCCAACAGGGTTCATAAACAGGAATAAAACTCCCACCAAAGACTGCAGCTGGAGCCACACATATCAGGCACCAGAACACAGCTGTGAAGGCTTCAAAAACAGCCAAGAAACCATTGCCTCATTTGGCACCAGAAAATCCAAAGATGAGGTGAATCCAGAGAGAATCAGGCTTGTATTGCTCTGCTGCTCACATGAGGGCTCGTTTTAATGGGCATTCCCACTGTTCAGATCCTGTATCCCTTTAGATCTGCCCATCTCACCAGCCACAAACCAGAGGATGGCAGGGACAGGATGTCCCAGCATCCCTTCATCGAAGGAAGATGCTGTGGTGGGCATGGCACACTCTTAAACTTGACTGATTCCCCCATCAGAGGCACCATTTTAGTGTTAGGCACCACAGCCTAACAGGTAGAACAGAAACCAACTAAGAAAATTAGCTGAGAATTTATTTGCTGAGAATTTAATCTGATAAAAGCCAAACTGCTTTACTTCTTTGTGTCAAACTACCAAAGTTATAGATGAGAAATGTTATTTAAGAACATGGTATACTCAGGTGCCTTGCAATGACCGTATGCTACTCATACATAAATGAATTAAACAGAAATTGTTTCTTGGTTGCTCCTTAAAATCTTAGTATCTCTTTATTTCTGTGGCAACTACTTCCATTCAGTAAATTCTGCAAATTCCTGTCCCTTTCAGCTTGTTTGACTTGATCATATAAAAGAAACTGCAACTTTTATTACTCAGGTAAAGGGGCAATAATGCAGATAATTTAATTAATTAATGTGTTTCATATTGAATTGGGGATACTCACACTGATCCTCTTAAGCCTAGTGGTTTATTCCTTTCCACCTGTAAACCATTTATCAAAATTTCCAAAGCTTACTGCACTTGCAGTAATACATGACCAATAACAGAAGGCTAACTTTAAGAAAAGAAAAAGTGCATCTTGCCTAGGACTAGATGAATTTCACACTTTGCAGCACCACCAAGTCTGAAGAAGAGTGTGGTCCTCACTTCATCCCTTCTTCTCGAAAACGGATGCTTCAAGAAATACTGTCAGGATTTACCTGTGTGCCAGGCAGGAATGACAAGCAGTGCCCCTGCAGAGCCAGGTGTGGCATTTCTGTGATGGTCACAAAGGTCACAGGGAAGAAGGGAGCACTGCCCTCCTTCTGAGGAAGAGATGAGGCCACAATTCAGGAATGCACTTGAGCACATGCTCACTTTTAAGTAAATCCTCAAATACCAATTCAGTTAAGAGGAAGCAAAAGGTGCAGATGTGCTTCACCAAGCATGGGTAATATTTCCTTCCCAAAGGTCAAGTTTGGATCTTTTCATGCTTTTTAGCTCCACTGATAGCAAATGTTTTTTCAGGCAATTGCGTTTAATAATTTCGTACAGTGAAGGGCTGGAATACAAACTTGCCGTATCTGCTAATTTCTGCAAGGTGCCCTTGCTCTTGGAACTGCAGATACCACATTTCAGATACAGTAAAGAAGAAAAAATAGTGCTAATAATGAAAAGAGTATCATTAAACCATTACATTTGAAGATTCACTGTCATTTGACAGGATGCTCTTCAGCAGATGATTAAAATCTAAGGGATTTATCAGACACTTGAGGGGAAGACTTCTTCTCACACCAAGTCTTAAGAATGGGAATAAACCTAAGATTAAAAATCACACCCAGAAATTTACAAACCTGTGAACATTTGGTCTCAGTATTTGATGAAGAGGTTTGCTTTTATAAAAATCCATTTAATTCAAATCTAGAGGCAAATCATCAATGTTGAAGTTTCTCAATGCCTGGGTTTTCTTCAGACAGGTTTTGATCACTGTCTTTTGTCAGACATGGAACTCACACTCTGAAAGATAACATTTTTCAAGACAATCTGACCAGGTATTAAGCACTCAAAGTGGATTTTGCCTACAAGTCAACAAGTCATAAATAAGAAAAAACCAGATCAAATACTACAAGCAGTAAAAATTCAGTTTTAAACTAGTCAGATTTCTTCAACGTGCAGGGAGAAACACAACGTAGTTTTCCACCTGGGGAGGTCAAAGCTTATCTTATCCTAGTGACTCCTCTGCCTCCTGTTCTGAACAATGTAAGAGCTGCTATACAGCTTTCCACCTAGCAAGGGATGGGCCTCAGAGAACCCCAGCCCCTTAAAAAAAGTTATGATTTACCAAAAAACCAGAAAACAGTCTTGTTCAGAGGTGAAAAAAGCCACATCAGACCCCCAAACCTGCAGCAGCCCTTCACACAGATGACTGAGCATCAAGGAGTCAGCAGCACAAACCTGGTGCAGCTGCCAGCTCCCTCCTTATCAACACCAGTACATGGATGCTCCAGGATTCCAGATAAGCCTCAGGGAACATCAAGATAAGAAAACAGCTCTTTTCCTCCCGAGAAAACCTTCTGTCATCTTGACCACAGAAAGCAAAAGGTTCTCCATGGACACCCGAATATTAAACTTTAACCGGGTAGCGAATTGAAAACTCAACAAACAGATCTGAATATTTACATTTGGATATATACACCCAGTGTATATGTATCTTGGAACAGATTTATAAATGTTTCCACTGTGTCCTGCTTGTAAAATTGCAGGGTTTGGAAAAGTGCCCTGGCTGCTACGTCACTGCCTCTGCTGCCAGGGTAAGAAGGGGGCCAATAAAATAAGCATTAGCAGGAGAGCACAGCATGAGAAGCAAGTTTGGTAGAAAGGAGGCCACCCTCAGGTTTAATGCTTTTCAGTATCAACCTCAAAAGGAAACAAGTGGGGAAGAGGAGAGAAGAGGAAAGGAACAGCAGGTGGCTCGAAAAATGATGTATTCAGACCGATGACAGCTTTGCACAACAAAGACATCACAACTAGAAACAGAGATGCTGAAAGCCCAACTTATATTTTATTGAACATCTGCTGTGAAAGATGTTCTTCCAGCACAATTAAGATATATTTTTAGAAGTCAATTTTTAATTAAAAGACCATAAAACTCACGGGATCCAAAACTTGAGTACGGCATTATTCCATGTTTTGATTTTTGTTGCATTTATCCTCATAAATGTTTTCAAATATATATTGTGTAAGTAGCTGTGCAAATGCAGGAGGCAGCACTGGAAGTTACCTCCATTTCAGTCAGGATTATGGCTGTGAAGAAGCCATCAGCATCTCTTTAGCCCCCCCTATAACCCCACTTGGCATTCTCTTTTCCTGATAAAATTAAAAACCACCATTTCCAAGCTTCCAAACTTTCCAAGTTTCCACAGTGTGTGGAGCAGTGCAAAGTGCTCTGCTTGTGCTGGGTGGAAGTGGTAGCAGATTCTCACCTGGGCAGTGAGGTTAAAACAGGCTTTAAGAGTTGACTGGCAGTGGTTTATTCCTGCAAATAAGAGAGAACTCCAGGACAGCAAAGCTTCATCTTCCATTCATCCCAAATGTGTTAAAAACCAATTTTGTCCTCATTTCAGCTACACAAGCAAATTGTGACACAGTGTATTGAAGACCACACAGTGTTTTGTGAAAAGGATCCTTAATTCAAATGGGCAACAGATAGAAAAGAGTCTTTAAAGTTTCTAAATTGTTTATGATAAATAACTATGTGCCTGTACAAGTTCATTTCATGATAAAAAAAAATTGGACAAATCAGTATAGTTGCACAAGGAAGCAAACATCATCCAACATATATACAGAGGCCTATCAGAAAATTTTCCTCTGCTTTTCTACACCCACTCACATACAATTAACTTTGTTTTCTTTTTAAGCAAGGAGAAAACAGCTACAGAGATAGCATTAATCTTTGCTTGACTAATTTCAGATCCATAGATGACCTCTGTACACACTTGCAGTTAAATCTAGCATACCATAAACACAGTAATTTTACAGAGATTTATACACCAAAATAAAACCAGAGGTAAACCATTGGAAAAAAGACTTCTCTTAAACAGAGTTGCTTCACTGTGTCTGCAGTGTGAGAGGATCTACACCACCAACACAGAAATGGGATATTAAAGCCTATTTCATCCAATGACAACGTGCATTTGTGGAGCATTATAAAGTCAGAGAGCTGATGACTCAAACCTGGAAAAACAATAACACCTGGACCACAGCAGTTTGCACATGGGTCACTACCACCCCTCACTGTCCTGCAGAACATGAGACTTCAAAGGCCACATCTTAAACCAGCAACTACACCTTTAATTCTTTATTCTCCCATCACCTGGGCCAGCACAACCATCACCCACAGAACAGATCCTGTTTCCTCAGCCCTTGTCCTGCCCATTCCCCCATCACATCAGCACATGGAGAGCCAGGTGGCAAAGGCGAGTGGCTAACTCAGCTGAGGAAAGACCAAAACACAAAAATCCAGCAATTTCTCTGGAATTACTGTTACCTTGTGTCAGTTCCTCAGCCCATGTCAGTGCTCAGCTGCAGATACCCTCACGCTGGCACAGTGGAGGAGGCAACAGGAATGTGAACAGGCTGCCAGGGAAGGTGGGACTGTTTCTCTTGGCAACAACACCAGCTTATGCCAGTTAGGAGCAACCATTATTTAAGGACATAATAATTTCAAGATGAAGTATCTTTTGAGATGTGTTTGTTTGGCTTCCTACTTTCGTTTTAGCCAAAAAGAACAGAAAAGTCAAATTTTAATAATACTCCTTCCTTTGAGTTACTTTAAAATCAGACACTGCTCTTTCAGCCACCACCACCAGTGTCCCATGCAGCTTCCCTGGCAGGATACCTTGAGGAAGAACAGCCAATCTTCCCAGCTGTTTTTTAAGCTGCAGAAGTTACTTCAACACCAAAAGGGACCCCTCATATCACAGGAAAGCCACATCTCAGGGCTGTTAACTGTAACTGGAAGAAAGGATTCTTCTGGCATCAGAGCAGTGGCAGGAAGCAGTGCCAGCCTTATCCTGGATGGGACAACAAAACAGATTAACAAGGTTCCTTATGTTCTCTGTGTCTCACGCACATTTTATTCTGGGTGTTGCAATACCACATCACTGCAATCACTGATAGCTACCTAACTCCAGCTGAAGCAGTTCCCTTTGGAAATAAAGAAATTAATGTTTTCACAAGCCAAAAATTCTTACCATTTTCCTCAGGAACACAATTCGTTAGAGAGTCACTTTTAAATCCGTGAATCAGTTTGAAAAAATATTTACTCAGCTTTCTGACACTAATATTTCCTATGCAGGCATGTGTGCAAGAGCCATTCCCCTGCAGCCACACAGGCACCGTGACCTGAAGTTGTCATGGTGTGTCCATGAGCACAGAATAGGCTGAACTGCCACAGCAGTGAACACAAACTTCGTGCTCAGCAGCAAAGACAGGTATTTTGCTTTCTCACATTGATGGCGGCTTTTTGACGTGGCAGTAACAGGGAGATGAAGTCGTCATCTAGTCTCAATGACAATCAAGAGTGACATCAGTGACTTCAAAAAAAATCCCCAAATTCCAGTGGACATTAACAAGAACAGTACCTGCCAAACTTTACCCATTTCTAATTATGTTTCTTGCCAAAGTCTTCCAAGGACTCTAGCTCTCAGAGGTGACAAGTTCCTTGTGCAAAGTAATAAATGTTTCTCACTAATAAAGAAGCAAATACTCCTCTCTTGCAGTGACAATACCAGTGAGCCACGGTCACAAAAAAACAAAGAAGCATTTAAGTTTGGCAGACCTTGGATCTTCTGTGACCTAATCAAACTCTACCATCAGCAAACCCTTGAGAAGAACAGGGGTCTGACACAGGTGTACCAGCAGCCAATGCTCATCCCAACCCAAGGCCAAGCTTCCAGTGGGTTTTTAGCCCCAATAAAACACTTGTGTACAACAAGGCATCGGGCTCTCACACGAATTATGCACCCCCATCCCTGGCAGAAAGACAGTGGGGAGCCCAATAAGCTGAAAAATATAGAAGTAAAAACAAAAGATAAAAATTCAGGAAGAAACTACTAAATTCTTCAAAAAATTGCCTGCCTCCACAAATGCTACTACCTGCAGAGCAAACATATTTTCCATGGTTTTGTGATCCCAGTGCCTCACCCGAACATTCTGTGACTAATGGGCATCTGGAAAATCATGTCCTATGTATCCACATTTCACAGATACAGCACAGCATGTGGAGAGGTCTGATAACTGCAGCAACTCCAGTGTTTACCTTTTAGCTTGCTTTTAAAAACCATTTCAGTCTTCCATTAGATAATTACAGGTTTCATATTCTCACTTTCAAGGTTTATTTTCAAAACACTTCTGTCACTAAAGCAATTTCTAAGTTATCTACTTGCCAAAAGCAATTTAGGGACTTTCACATGACAGCAGTGAAGCATAGGAAATATTCCCTCTTGCATACAAAATAGTGGTATTTAACTACTTTTTCCTCTCAATATTATAAAAATAAGCATGTAAATCAACCTGCTATTTTAGAACTAGTGAGAAAGTGCCTTACTATTTGTCCTGGTTTAGGGCAGATTTGGGAGGAAACCAAACTACTGTAATGACATTCACTCAAGTACACTCAAGGTAAATGAGAGATTTTGCACATTCAGTACAAGGGTTCATGAAAGCATGTAGGATGCTGACAAAAGTAGGTAACAAGGTGCAGAGCTATTAAAAACAATATTTAGGTTGAAAAAATGCATCAGAGACACAGGACAAATGCTGCAATTGTATTCTTTTTGTCATGATGTTTAAGGAGCAATACTGAGATACTTGGTTAGGATTTTTCCCCCTCTCATCTTTTATCATAAAATATCAGAAACTTTAGGTCAATATACTCTCTTTTTTCCTAGAAACCTTCTTAACAGTAAGCTTCCCCAAAAAGCCTTGAGAGAATTGGTTACATTCAAATTGAGCTGCCTCCATACTCATCCAACCTTTCAGTGAACTGTTCTTCAGATACTAATATTAAAGAGGAGAAAGTCCCTCAATTAAAACAGATATCCAAATAAAGACCCTATCAACTCTCAGATAACTTTTTAAAAATTTTTAAATAGAAGATGAATGTTACCTTAGGATTGGGGTATTAACAGACAGAAAACTTGTTAAAACCCATCTTCAGATAAGGATAAGGCTGAACATTTCTTGTTAAAAGGACAGGAACGTTCCAGATCAAAAACTGATTTTAAAAATAAACCCCAGGGTATTTCTAAAGACATGTTTAGGTTGATCAGTTCTATCTAATCCATAATAAATCAAATGCAGACCTGTTGGGGTTAGTGTGTTTACAGTATGGGTATATATGGGTTCAGAATCATCAGGCTGACATCTGCTCCATCAGGGAAACACAAAAACTGCCAGCTCATGGCTTTGATGGTGGACTCAGAGCTGGGAGGGTTGTTTGAATGTCCAAGAG
This sequence comes from Toxostoma redivivum, assembly GCA_013397375.1. Taxonomy (NCBI): domain Eukaryota; kingdom Metazoa; phylum Chordata; class Aves; order Passeriformes; family Mimidae; genus Toxostoma; species Toxostoma redivivum. Next base: position 185,614 of record VXBI01012222.1, on the reverse strand, counting down.
CCCCCCCCAAGAAAATCAGGTTAGACAAGTTCAACAACCATCAGTTAAAATCCCCAGTCTGGCAGAGCAGCTCCACCTCAGAACTATTACACTTGGAAAATTGCACCTTTTTTGCCTCTTCTGCATTTCTGGAAAGCAATTCTCCTAGCAAGTTTAATCCATGTACTGTCTCTTGGGTGGGATGAAGACCAAGCACTTAGGAAGAATGTCTGATATAGACAACTGAGAAGTCACCCCCTGCTCCACCTCCAAGCCTGCAGGAAAGGTTATTTATTTCTGGGGAGACAATGCAGTGTGAGCTGAGAGGCACTGGCAGTAGGGGAGAGATGGAGCTGCTCCCACCACAGGCATGAGCAGGAAAGGAGCAGAAAGCCTGAGCAGGTCTCCTCGAGCTCTGGCTGCTCACACTCCAGACAGGTTCTCTGTGCTCGAGCCAGGGCAGCTGAGCATCCCCTGGGAAGCAGGCAAGGTGGGAAAGCTGCTGTGACTTCTGCCAGCCCCCTCTGACAGCCCTGCAACGGGGCAAACCTTACCTAAACCTGAGCACCAGAGGGATGGGGGTGGCTGTAGCTGCTAGGGTAGGGTGTTAACCCTTTAGATGTGGCAGAGAAAAGACACAGCTACATGGTCATCCCTCAGGACAGAAAGGAGATGAGTTTATTCAGAAACACCTTGTTTAAATAGCATGACTCACAACTTCAGGGGCAGAATAAAGATGATTGGTGCAGAGAGAAGACACCCCTTTCCCAGGCCTGCTCACACACCAAGACAGGTGTCCTATCTTTGTTGTTAATTCCACTCTATTTTGACCAAGTTATCATCCTGGGAGAATTCCTCCCTGACTGGAGCTACAATCAGCCTATCAGTCTGAGAACAGAGCCGAGAAGCTCTGGCCTGGAATATTTTCCAGGCTGCTCTCTTAAGTGAGTGTCCACAGGTGGCCACCCTGGAGGACAGACACCTTTGCCTGTGGGGTGGTGAGGACTGAGGACCACAGTGCAGGTGAACGCTGCTGTTCTCCCTCCCAAAACCCAAGGTACCAACTGTGCCTGCAGCAGGGACCCAGTCTGCAACAAACAACTCCAGCTCAGAGGAAATGGTGAATCACATTTTCTGTATTTTTAGCTGATATTTGTTTCTTTTTCTTCAATGATTTATTTAAAGCTGTTCTTCAGTCTAAACTTTTCCACATACTATACTAAAAACAAAAACCAGACTGCTGTTCTTTTTATAATGGACATCAAATTTCTTTTTGCTATCTTGGTTTTAAAAAGCCATGAAGTTATTAGTTTTTGAGGTGATGCAAAACTAAACATGCTGCTCTGAAAAAGCCTGTAATTAAGCAGGCTGTAATCATTTTTCACTATCTGGCTCCTTTTCAAAGCACACGTCATTCTTTTGTTCTTCCTGCAGTATATTCTCATGGCAGCAGCAACCATGCTGATCCTAGGCATTAATTACTATTTAGGAGAATGGAAAGGAGGAGGGCAAAGAGAATGGAGAGAGCAAAGCAAACAACACTACACATTTCCACAAAACACCTCATGGTGATATTTGGAAAAGCAGCTTACTAACACCTACCCACACAGTGCTTGTTGGAGAATTTATCTGCTCCTTTTAAGGACCTAACCTTGTAACAATGATCTTTAGTTGCTCAGTCTAAAGAAGATATTGGCATCAAAATCTATTTTAGTTAAAGAAAAAATAAAATAAAAATCACAGCTAAACTAATATACATACATACATACATATATATATATTTACAGAAACTATTTGCCTAGGTTATTTTGAAAATCCTCCAGAAAGGTCTGCTATTAATCTAAATTAAAATCTATTTCTACACGAGAGAAAATAATTAAAATTAGCCTGGGTATTAATAAGTTTCTAATGCAGCCTCTCCAGGTGCAAGTGACAATTTTTAGACATGTAATGACAAGGTATTTAAGGCACATAACAAGCCACAGACTGCTAGCACGATCTTCTCACCATGAGCTACATCCTAGAGGTTTTCACACGAAGGAGCTGGAATCTGTGGAGTTGTCTTTTTTTAAGTGTATTAATAGCTCAGTAATTATTAGTGCAGAATAGTAATTACTCAATCACTCACTAAGTCCATTTCAAAAGATCCCCACAGCAGCCAATGTTTCCTATTCTATTCCACCCTCTGAATTGCTATTTAACTTGAATTGAGCAATATTCTCTTTGAGGTGAAGGTTGGAATCAGGCCTGGGAAAAAATGATTATTTGAAGAACATAAAAATTTTATGTGTTTGGCATTCAAAAGAGTACAGAATGATCCGAGGCCCCACAGGGTGGGATTTATGCTATCAGTGTTTGTGTTCCACATTCAGCTGATGCTCAGAGCCACAACTTGCCTGAGCCAGCTGAAGTTCAAAGCTGAGAGCCTTGGCTTACAGTCTGAGGTACAAAAACGTGCTAAAACAGCCATATATGTGTTCTAAATTGGATCTGCCTCACACTTAACCAGCTCAGAGCAGGTGCAAAACAAGCTAAAGGTTACCTCTGAAAAATCAATACAGAATTAAGTTATTTATACAGATGGTTATAAAGAAGATTTGGTGACCTTTTTCAGTGGAGGAGAACTGAAATTTTAGTGACCATACTAAATTACCACGCACAGCCTTTAGATGCCCAAACTATACAAATGCATATATGCAGTTATCATATATCCATGCTAGGATTATATAACTTGACTTAATGAGAGAAACCATTGGCACACGAAGAAACGGAACAATCCAGAGTATCCAGGAGAAAATTCTGAAGGAAATATCATCCAAAATTCTTTCACATCTCCAGCTGCTTTTCAAGGGACACTACAGTCCAGAATCTGGATTAAAAAAGAAACACAGATGTAGAATGTCTCTGTATAAATACTTCAGAATTTGTTGTTGCATGTAGCATCCTAAATAGCACCCCAAGTCCCAGACACTGCATGCACATATGTATAAAAGCACAGATGTGTGTGATCACAGACAGCCTTTCAATCGAGTCAAATGGAAGCTTTGTACTCTTTTGTACAGCCTGGCTTGTTCCTGTCTCGACTTTCACCCACCCTGGTGTTTAGCAGAAGGATGTCTGAGCTATTGGGAGCTCTTGAACCCTGATGTCTCTTGGTTTTGCCAGGCTCCTTCGTTTCATCTTCAGGAAATTTAATCATGTTTATGGGTAACGCCAGAGTAACAAAGCCTGCAAGGCAGGTGACAGGGGCTGTGAATTTACATCACAAGACAGCAGAAGGACATTCTGCATTTCCTGAGAGCTCTATATATCTCAGTAGTTTTCATCTGAAACAGATTCTAACACAATATCACCACAGCATAAAGCAGCACTTGATTTACAATCTGTATTCCTGTGATGTGACATCCATCAAGGAAAAAAAGACATATTTTCTAGGATCAACAGAACAGTTAATAAGAGCATAAATTATAAAAACATTCATCTAAGCAAGCTAATCTATCATGCTAATCTTAAAGCATTAAGTGTAAAATACAACACTTAACAGGCCAAGAATGTCAAACATGCAAACTGATAATCATTTGAGCCAGTCTTGCTATGCCAGATCCAACTCTGCCAGTTTTCCATCAACCATAAAACATAGATAGAAACTTAAATAATTATGGCATGCAGAAAATATCGTATTATTTGTGTAGATAGATTATATATTAGCATAGGAATAGGTTTGAGGAATAAAAATTTCTGATGGAAAGAATTCAAATTCAAAACAATTCGTATCTGCTCCAGACTTCTAAATCACTTGCAGCTGGTAAACACTATTACCAGCAGTACAAAGATACCATAAGGCTTTGTTCTGAGGCACTAAAACCTGCTATTGTGAGAGAACACATAACCAAATCGATCCAAGAACACAGACTTCAGAAAACAAAGAAAAAGTCAACATTTTCCTTCACAAGGTACAAAATCCTAGAAAAGATATGATGTAGCCCAACACTGTAAAAGAAACTGATTTTTCTTAAAATGGTATTTGCTTTCCAGTCTTCCTCTACAAAGGACACAACTTAATTCACTCATTTATCTCTTCCCCTTGACTGGGATGGAAAATTCTCTTCTTCCTTGAGGAGACTGTAGGCTAGGGTAGCACTTCTCAGTCAGTCACAGCCCCCAACAGTTTGCTGGCCATTTATTGTGTGATTCATACCCAGACTCTTATCAAACATGGGTATGAATCAGTAGTTTAGGGAAAGACAGAAGGAACAAAATTTTAAATATTATTTACTGAAAATTCAGATATTTTTCATAGATAAATTTGCATGAAAAAAGCCAAACAACCTCCAACAAAATGCTATTACTGGAATATCTCTGAAGTAACTGCTGCTGAGAAAAGGTTGTTATTCCCCTAAAAGTGGAGTCACTGTCTTAGTCACCAACCCTGGGCCAGACCCAAGGGGCCAGACAACTGCATTCAGGTTAAAGGCCAATCCAAACCCACTTGTGTGTCAAGATTTGATCCTGGAGTCACAATTTCATCTGCATTTCTTGCAATGCAAGTCATTAACAGTGGAACAGCTTATCAGAAACCTGGTAATTACTCTTCTTCTCCCTGCAGCTGAAAGAAGCCTCAAGGGCTCAATGTGGTGAACTTTTTTTTTCATGTAGGAATGAACAATGAAAGAAAGGCAAGGCTGTTGTACTGAGGGAACTACAAGCAAGAAAGCTCTGTGTTTCAGTGATTGACTGGGTTTTGCCATTTTTTGAGGGGGAAAATATAGAGGGGAATGGAAGTTCATATGATGCAATAACTTATTTTTAACTGTATTTCTACCTAAAACAATACTGGAGACTTGTGAAACAGCACTGGAGTATCCAACTCATCTGTGGGTCCTGTGCCTCTACATCCCTTTTTTGTCATCCTAGGTTTTACTCATACATGGTATATGAGAATGCTGCCTCTTGACATTTTAGCCATTTACTCTATAAAAACAGACAAACACACACACACCCCTCCCCAGATAAGCAGCACCCACATGAACTTAATTCTTGTTCCTGTGATTGCTTCCTCGGTAGCACAGGTTCAACTCCAAGAGACATCCAGAAGCTTCACACATTTCAAGCAGCATGGCTCCTCTCAGTGAAGCAGTGAACAGATTGAAGGTGTCCTTAACAATTTAGAATCACAGAATGGTTTGGGTTGGAAGGCACCCCCAAAGATCATTCCTTTCCAAACCCCCTGCCATGGGCAGGGATAGCTTGCACTATCCCAGGCTGCTTAGAGCCCCATCCAATCTGGCCTTGGACACTTCCAGGGATGGGGCAGCCACAGCTTCTCTGGGTAACCTGTGCCAGGGCACCACCACCCTCACAGGGAGGAATTTCTGCCAAATCTCTGATCCAACCCTGCCCTCTGTCACTTTGAAGCCATTCCCCTTGTCCTGTCACTCCATGCCCTTTTCAGAAGTCCCTCTCCAGCTCTCCTGTAGCTCCTTTAGGTGCTGGAAGGCTGCTTGATTCTCCTCCTCTAGATGAGAGTGATGGGTGCGTTTCAGACCAAAACGGGTCGAACACCACTTGGCTGCTCACCAAAGCACTGGATGTAAAGAGAGAAGCACAACTTCCAGGAGTTATTTCAAAGGACTCTGTGAGCTGAATTCCTCACACAGCTCATCAGTACAAACTGCAGGGACAGACACAAACCCTTCACCAACAGAGCTGCCCTTCCACTCCACGTAAATCGAATCACAGGAACGTGTGTGCATTAGAAGGGGCTGGTGAATCACAGAGGGTAATTGCTCCATCAGGAAAAGTCAAAATGGAGACTTCATCAAATGAGATCTACAATCAATCAGTAGTTTGGAAATTATTCGAATTGTTGGTGTAGAGGAAATATAAAAAGGTTTCATGGTCTTCTGATTGCAACATTTTACTACTTCAGGTATAACACAAAAAGGTATGAAAATGAAAATGGAAGCTTCATTTTACAACTCCAGCCATTACAATAGCAAATTGAACTATATTCCCCTCAGGTTTATTTCATCATAATTTGATTTTTAAGAGGAAGACACTAAGTATTGCTCATGGATAGAAACGCTCCCATCAACAACTGAACAACTGAATGTTTATCCTAAATGTACTACGCACGTAAACACTGTCTTGACAGTCTTTGCTCTTCAACTCATATACATCATGGCTAACCTTCAGCATTAAACAAAAATAATTAAATAGTATGATAAAATTATTTTCAGACAGCAAAATTAACTTCACCTCAAAGTTTTCAGAGGACCTTACATTTTGTATTTTGTGTATGAAGAAAGCCAAAAGAAATTGAACCAGCTTTGCACATTCTTTGAAGATGACTCAAATTGAATAGATCACACCACAAGTGTTATTTTATAATGTTAAGTATTACAGATATTCTTGAATTTTTTTAAAAACTATTTTGTTTTTATTTGAGCTTTCTTTCCCTTAAATATACACAAGAACATATGTACCTGCCTAGTTAAACAGGAATATTATGTAAAACAAGGAGTGCTGGGTGATGGACATGGTTTTAGTGGTGGACCTGTCACTGCTGGGTTCATGAATGGACTTTCCAACCTGAGTGACCCTATGACTCATGAATTTACTTGTCTGTAAGGAATGTTTACATATTTACATTTAAATTCATAAAGAAATGGTGATGGATAGTTACAGCTTTGTTAATTGAAGCTTAATTCCCTCTTTCTGTCATTTCTGACTTTTAGAGCAGAGAGAGCTGAAGATTCTTTATAAAATCCCTTATGGGTTATCATAAAACACATGATACATTGTAAGATGTTGGGAAGCTCAGAAATTCATGCATTTTCATGTCTGAAGAATAAACAAGTGGAAAATGTAGTAATGAAGCAAGACATGTAAGTGAATTATCTTAAAGGTCACTGTATTTATGGTGCTCATTATATATTAATGAAATATGCTTAATGAACATCCTTCCAATTATGACTGCATGATGTCCCACAGCAAAAGCAGCAATCACAAATGTGTGAATAGGATTAAGGCTCCCCATAAATTCCCAAATTAAGCTTGTGTGTGAATATTGTATCAGAGCCAGATCAGGGCATTTAATACTGCACAAGTACACTTAATTCAACATTACAAAATACTAAATGAGTTGATAGTATCTGTGGGCCTTAACTTAGACCTATTAACTTATTCTTTCTGAAATCATTAGTAAAATGTGGCATTAATAAAAGTCTCAGTGCTTTGCAAACAATAAATGACTCATGATGCTTGCTATCAATTATAACACTAAAGAATACTCTGAATGTGTAATTTTCTTTAAACTTAATATCTGTAAAATTCATTCAGAAATCTATGTGGCCCATTAGGCAAGGCAAAGAAATAAAACAGGAAAAAAAGAAGATATTTTTATCTCTTCCTCCCTCACTCCACCTGGAAGCTTGGAAAAGCCAATTCTAAGAATTTGCTATTTCAGATTGTGCAGGGCTTCCTCACGGTCTTTAAGAGGTATTTATCACATGTGATATTTCTGTTCAAGTCATCCATGCATAGGTTAAGGGAGGTTCATGCTAAAACTATGCAAGTGAAACAAGCACAAGTATTTGCTTAATAGGAAAGGACCTAAAATCCAGAGGAAGTTTCAGCTTAACACAAATACAAAAGAACTCTACAGGAAATTGTTTCCTTACTTGAGACTGGAGTTAAATAATTTAACTAAGAAAAGACTCTTATTCCTCAGGTTACTTGACTTAATTATTAAAATTTCACAGTGAAGAGAAATAAATTAATAAATTTCCCCTCATTTAAATAGAAAACAGCCATTTCTTTAAAGAAAACCCACTATACTTGCTGTAACTTTTTAAAATTGGAGATAATATAGTAAAAATATCTGGTCTAACCCCATAGTTTTCTTCCCCAGGAGAAAGTATTATATATTGAAACTCCAGGAAACAGTTCTCAATACGCATGAAATTTGTTCAAGATCACATTTTCTTAAATAAAAAAAAGAATAGCTTCAAATAGTTGAAAAAATAGTCATACTCTTTCTCTCTAGGTTTGTTACCTCTTTGAAAGGATACTTAATAAAACACTTGCTTATAAATAAAATGACACTGACTTGTTCGAATGCTGCACTAACAATTGCAAAAATTAAAACACTCACTGCCTGAACACCAATTAATTTTTCTTTTGTTCCCCAATGATGCTGAGCAAGCAGCTATAGATTAGGTTAAGAAAACTTCACATTAGCTTTGTCAGGGATGTCCATTTAGGAATCCAAACTACAGGAAACAGGCTGAACTCTGAGGGAGCTAAAAGGCAATTTAATTGCATATACAAATCCTGTAATTCCAAGCACACATAATTAGCTGCTTTCAAGCCTGCACCTCACTGCTGTCAAAGAAACGCTGGAATGCCTGCAAATTCAAACCATTTCTAAGGGAGTCTCTCTGAAAGAAAATAGAAGATAATTATGTGTATGGGAAAAGAACCCACTGTGTGCAAGCCATCACAACAAGTGCAGCAGCCCCTGTGCATGGGGCTGATCCTCTGCCACAGCTCTCTGTCATGGCCAGAGGAGGCAGGAGGATTGTGAAGGGTCTGGAGGGGAAGTGTGAGGAGCAGCTGAGGGCACTGGGTCTGCTCAGCCTGGAGGAGACTGAGGGGAGACCTCATTGCAGTTAAAACTTCCTCGGGAGGGGACAATACTCAAGGAAACAGCATGAAACTGAGTCAGGGGAGGTGTGGGTTGGATATCAGAAAAAGGCTCTTCACTCATAATGTGGCTGAGCAATGGAACAGCTCCCCAGGGCAGTGGTCACTGCACCAAGCCTGGCAGAGTTCAAGAAGCATTTGGACAGTGCTCTCAGACACACGGTGTGACTCTTGGGAATATCCTGTGCAGGGCCAGGAAGTGGATTCAGTGATTCCTGTGGGTCCTTTCTGCCGTGCTCTGTGATTCTGTGATTCTGACACGCACCCATCATCCTGCCAAGCTCCCATCTCCTGGCCTCTATGTGTCATGGCACAGGGGACACAATGATGCACCTCTGGTTGACTCACCCTTTTGTCTTCTTACTCTTTAAGAGTAGAATAACATATATAACCATTATTTGGCTCAACCCATCATCCCTTTACCCCATCAACAAGGAAGCAGACCAGGACAGACAGCCACATACAAAGTGCAAACACCTGGTGGTGCAGCTGCTGCTGAGGGGGTGGCTATGTCAGTGCCCCCTCACTCACTCACAACCCACATCTCTGAGTAGCACAGAAAAAGCACAACTGTCCCTGCCACTCACCTGAAGCTCTCCAGCTAAGCTAAAGCAGCCTCAGAAGCTGAAAGACAGTGCAAGTTAAAAATCTGACAGATAAGGTTCCTTCAGCCTCAAGCATCACTTACAGACAGACACTGCTCGGTCTGTGTGCCAGTGTACCAGCCTTTTAACAATGATTGATCCATGTAAAGAATCAGGTACTATTACCAGCTAATTACACATCTCCTTATGCTTTAATTAGAGATATGCAAATACACCAGACCTGACCGATGCTACATGAAAAGCAGAAAGTGCTGTTTGAACTATGGAGTGCTGCAGAAAACCTGCAGGTGGGATGTGCTGAAAACATGGATCTGGTATCAGTACAATGATCAATAAATTAAAAAGGAGGGAATGGTTTTTAAATTACTTAATCTTTTCTCTTCATCCCATCCATATATATTCTAAGTAGTACCCCGGTCCCAGTTCCATTATCTGGCAAAATACTCAACTGGAAAACAGTTATGATCCCCTAACCCAGCTCTACCCCAAAAGGAAACCACACAAATCCAACATGAGAGTTGCCTGGGATGTTACCAAGCAGCAAATACCCTACAGCACATCCTCCTGTTCCATGTGCTGCCTTTACATGCACAGCCCTGCCCTCCTCACACACCCAGTGCTCCCATTAATGGTAAAAGCATTTGTTATTTGGTGTTGATTGACTGACTCTAATGGAAATACTTATACATATCGTGAGAAGTACACATACCAAAGCTTTTAAAAAAAAGATAGAGCAAGGTCCTCTCAGGACACTGTGATGGGAAACAGACTAAGAGACCTAGTTTGGAAACAAATGCACTGATGGCAACCAGGAACTTTTAACAAGTTGTTTGCCCAGACTCTCTAGTAGACATCTTTCTTGTTAAAATGTACCTGGGATTAAACACTGCTAAATATATTGCCAAATCAAATCAATTAAAAGTGTTGAAAACATCATTTGTAATTTTGTATTACAGTACATTTGTATTAGTCTAGTCCTCTATTGCTCACTTTGGTCTGGTAAGAAACCTTAGGAATCTCTACCCCCTAACTTTAATGCTTCCTTTACATGGATTTTGCTTGGAATTCACAAGGCAGGTTGAAATCATTCATGATAACCTGGCCCAAGTTACTATTCTATACCTACTGACTTCAAAATTAACTTACCCAGAAGCAGAATTACTGCTAATTTGAATTTCCACAACTTGCTCTAATAAGCAAAGTCAAAGAGCCCTGTCAGCATTCATTCTTAATAAAAAATCACTTTCTGGTAGAAAGGCAGCAAACAGGATGTGCAGACAACTTTCACAGATCAGAAATTCAGTCTTGAACTGCAAAACTTTGGATCTTAGCAATGTTAAATAGTAAATCTATCATTTTAGGTACTGGCAGACATTTTTCTAAACACTGATATTATTTTCTGTAGTGTTTTCTGCAGTGCTAAGAAGTCAAGAACACCTGATGTACCCTTTACAAAAGGATTTTCTATTTATCCATGATAAATTTTTTAATAGTAAGAGACAACTTGCGAAGTTCATCCACAGTGCTGCTCTTTCACCCCACAGCTGTGATACACACTGATTTTCTAATAATTGATAAAAAAAACAGTGCCATAAAGACAAACCAGATCATTCAGCCACAGCACAGACCTTCTTATTGATAGAAACATGTTACCTAATGATCACTGAAAAATTCCAGTTATCAAAGCTGCATGATCTCTTCAGCAAATACATTATCCATTCAAACCTAATTTTGGTTAAGCCACCCCTGGTGATGATTTTGAAATGAATACACTAAAACAGCATAAATTTTAAAACATGATTTTTTCACAGGCAAATCTAGAAAACAAAAAATGTGGCAGTGGTGGTTCTGGACTCCCCAGTAGCAGCACAGCTCCAACTCTCTGCTGGCCCCATCCCAAGCTGTTACTGGAACAATTCCTTGCACAAGCCTGCGAGTGTTGCAATCACTGGATCTCAGGGCATGCCAAAGTGGCTCCTCTCCTGTTGACAGGATTTCATTCGACTCCAGTGTCTGCTGGCTATGGCACCCACCTGGAGGCAAGGTGGGAAGTTCTCACACCAGGTAGAACCCCAGATTTTTGTTTGTCTTCCGAGGCTGTAGAAAAGGAGAGGCTAGTGAAACCCTATCCTGAATACTGCATCCAAATGCTCTTGGACAACTCTAGCAGGTGTGAGTTCACACCTCACCTTTTGGGGAGTCCCAAAACAGGTTCTCTGTCACTGAGAATAAACATCTAAACCACTAGAGTAGTGACTGGAAATCTTCAACCTCTCATTTTTCATGAAAAATGGTAATTGCGGCATCATTTGTTCAGATTTCCAAACTGGAATTAAGGCAATTTATTTATTAAAGAGAAAGATAAATCTTGTTTTCTCTTTCCTTCACCCCTTGCCTTCCCCACTCAACAGAGCAGATTTTAAAAAGCATGCTTTAATTGTTAACCCATGGCACAAATTATGTCAGCTTTCTTCCAAACAAGTACCATTTGTTTTACATCCTCTAGATAAGAGACACATGCTAGTGCAAAATGGTGATAAAGCTGGTAAGTCAGCCTCTTCAAGTTATAAGTACTGGCCTTCAGAGTGAGATTAATGCTGAAATAAAAAGAAATATCCAGATTTCCCGTGGTTTTGCTAATTAATTTGATCCTTACCACCCTTTAGCTTGGCGTATTTCACAACGTGACAACACCAGTGACCACTGTGAGCCATAGGATGCATGTGGGAAGTAGATTTGTAAGTTTAATAGCTCCCCTTAGTAACACTTTCAGGTCAGATGTTTGATACAGAGAGCCCTCTGTGGTATGAAACACACACCAGTCCAGATGACAAAGCACCCGGGTATCAGTAAAAAAGATAAAAACACAAGCAAAGCTTTTAGTTGCCTGACAACTGAAATCCCACTGATATTCCAAGGTTAGTCAAACTGAACAAGGGGCAGATCTTCAGCTGCAGCTTAAACAACAGCACTAAAATCAGCTTTGATTTCTCCCTGGGCTAGCATGTAGGTGCAATTTGGTGTTCAATGCAATGAGAAGATCCAAAATTCTCAGTACAGATAGAAGCTCATTCAGGGGCTGGCTCAATTTTGTCTCAAACTGCTCTGTCCTGCTTAAAAGAGACAATTTAATCCTGACACTCGCTATTAATTAATAGCAACTACCAATTACAGAAGTTTTAATTTTACAAGTATTAATCCTTCAAAGCCATAATCCTATTGCAATCAAAAATATCCAAGGACAATGTCAAGGCCTGGTTTTCTTAACATTAATGCATGCAAAAAAAAAAAAAA
>VXBI01012222.1:110073-173025 GCA_013397375.1 Toxostoma redivivum | reverse complement strand
AACAAAGTCTTTTTTTTTTAAAAAAAAAAAAAAAAAAAAAAAAAAAAAAAAAAAAAAAGGCATCAAATGCTACTGAGCCAAAAGACAAAATGATACCTCAACATTTCCACTGAAGAGTTACTTTCAGGTAACCATCTTTGTTTCATTAAATCAAGTCAGGTAATGTATGCTATTATATCTAGAAGAATAGAAGATAAAATTAGTAAGTGAAACCCATTGTTAGAGATTCAATTAAAAAAAAAGGCACAAAATGCATATAAGAATGCTGTGATCCAAGATAAAGGTGAGTAGTAAGAGCATGGCATAACTCAAAGGTGTGAATCTAGGGGAAGAAATGGAAAACAGCAACAGAATTCTTTGTACTGTGGGAACAGATCAGGCTGAACACTGAGAACAGGGGAACTGCAATAACATCACACCAGCTCCTTTGATTAGTGATGCTACATTTCTAAAGTTAACACTCAGTTACAAATTAAGGTAGTAATGTAGCTGAAGTTGCAATTTAAGTTTGGTTTTAGAATTACTATCCTCACAGCATCATCACTACAGCACCAATGCAACAATGCTGAATACAAGATTCTCAGTAAGGTTAACACATGTTAGACATCTAATTTGTAATTTTTCTTCAAGAGTAAATTAATCTGCAGCCAAATTATTTCAAATGACCTTCAAATACAACTGCAGTCAAATTAACTTCTGACAGATTCCCAACTCCAACTCCATTCCTAACTCCTGTGATCTCCCTTGGAGTCACACCTTTTAGTTTGGAAACCCATTTTTCACAGTCAGCCTAAATACCAAATATGATGCATCTTACATTTTCAAGGTAGTTACCAGGCAATTTCTGAAAAGCACTGGTCTCAAACCCAAGACTAGGTAAAAACACAACAAAGGTTGGGTTTCTAACTCAACAATTTTAGAACTTGTATTACATATGCTTCTTTATTCTCTTCAAGGCAATCATTTTCAATAACAGAGCACCCAAAAAATTTGCTTCTGTCTTAAGGAAGCTTATCAGTTTGCATTTCCTTGGGTCAGCTTCTGTGTGTTTAAGAAACTCTGGAGTTTTTTTAATATGTTAAATTTATTTTTTTAATACATTAAAACAAATGACCCAGTAACAGAGATAAAGAGTAAAACATCCTTACTCCAATTTAATGCTAAGTCCTACAGTTAATGCATGTCAATGTTGTATATGTCAATGTTAACTTAAGCCCTAACAAATTGAGGATGTTTAAAAGATTAAGAAGTGCTTATATATTTTTCTTCCCTTTATAAAATAGTTTGACATATGATACACATTCTTCTAAATCAGTACCTGCTCTGCTGCTACCTAATGTATTGAATTTATATAAAATCTGGGGAAAAGAATGGCATTTTCTGGAAAAAGCTTTCAAGATTCAGACAAGTGCTCATTCCACCAATGCACACCTATGTAATTCCCTCCTCCACATACCTATTAAATTTCGAGCTATTATAAATTCAGTAAACCTCAGTAAAAAAGAACAAAAGCTCCCTGGGAATCTTGACAAAAATCCCCCCAAAAAGGTATGAAGCAGAACAATTACTTTTCTAATTGATGGAGCAGCATGCAAAACCTTTCAAAATTATTGAAAATATTAAGCTATAATAGACCAGCACAAAGTGATGCCTTGGGTTTTAGCTTTTAGAAGAATGTATTGGCTCAGTTGGTCAGCATGCTGCTGGTAACACCAAGGTCATGGGCTTGATCCAGTATGGATCATCCACTGAAGAGCTGGACTGGATGACCCTTGTGGGTCCCTTCCAACCTGGAACATCCTGTGATTCTAGGATCACGTTTGCTAGAACAACAGCAACACTGGTCTCCATGTTCTTTCTGAGCAGACAGAGAATTTTTGGGAGATTTTTCAGTCCCAACTTGTTCACAGTGATTTGTTTTTTTTAAGACAATACATCAGAATCTTTAAATACAGTAATGACAGGTCCATGCCACAACTTCCACTCTTGCCCTGCAACCTTCTCCACCAGGTACTTAGATAAGAGGCACTGTCACTCTAAAATAACTAGAGGGAAATATATCTAAAAATCAACAATGAGCATCCAGGTGATTGCACAGCCAGCCAAACTGGGAAAAATAGTGAACTCTGCTTTTTGACTCCTTGAATATATTGTACATTCATAAAGTTTAGCATTTTTTCTGGGGTTGTTTTTTTTCCTTTTCTTTTCCTTTTTTTCCTGCTCTGCTTTTTCCTTCTCGAAGCCTCAATGCTGCTGGCATAGGAGCTGTTTCATGGTGTTATAAATTACTCACCACAATTGGGTAGCTCGATCAATAAGGCAATTTATTAATTTGTTGATAAGGGACGGGCAAGCAGCGCTGGGGACACAGGGAATTTGTTCTCCATCAACACATCCGGCTCACCTTTGGTCACTGCCCTTTTATAGGCAGTTTTTTGTTGGGCTGTGCCATGCCTACTGTGCTGGCATACAAGCCCAAGCAAGCCTCAACATGTTGGCTAGCACTCAAGCAGCAGTGGCTACAAGGCCCCTCCAGGTCTGGACATGTCAGGTTACACTCCTAGCAAGCAGGTAACAGCAGTGACAAGCCTTTACATGTTCGCATATAATTATAATGGGAAAAAAAAAAAAAAAAAGAGAAAAAAATACATAAAAACAAAAGCAAAGTGATTTAAACAAATATAATGAAATAATTATATTTTCCTGTTTCTCATGTCCATGCTTTACCCTGAATTCAGTATTCTTGTTCATATCGATCCCATGGTGTATTTCCATGATGACTGTGTAACATCTCTCGATGGGAAGCAGAAGAAAACAGGGAAGGGTTTCTGCAGCCCGCACCCCAGCTCCCAGCAGTGCCAGGAGAGCTATTTACCCAAGGAAACAGCCGTGATAAGGGGACCAAAATAGCCCGAAATGATGGAAAGCACGCTGTTGATAGCTGGGCTGAAGAGAGGAAGCGGAGCTGTCGGGAAGGCGGAGCGGGCAGCGCTGGGGCGGCAGGCCGGGCGCACCGACGGCTGGGCCGGCTCCAGGGCGGCACACTGCCCTCCACACCGGGCCTGCCGCAAGCCTTACACTGCCTTACATCACCTTCCATCGCCTTGCACTGCCTTACACCGCTGTGCCATCCATCCCGCTCCCAGACCCTGGAGCAGGACTGGACCGCACCTCCAGCCGCACCGCGCGGCCCCAGCGCACCCGACAGCCGCACCGCGGACCCGTGAATTCCAAATAAACGCGTCTGTGCAGCCGACAGCTCGGGAACAAGGACACTGACACCGCTGTGAGCTGCTTTTGTTGGCATTCCCCTGCCTCTGTGCAGGGACCAAACCAAAACAAAGCCACGCAAGCCCCCGCAGCACACAGAGACAGAAACAGGTGCTTGCCTCATCTGAAATTAAATCCCTTGTCTTGCCTATTAAATAGTATCAATGCCCATATCAGGCAGTCAAAATATTATTTTTTTTTATCTCTTGTTTCTTTGAATATTGACTTTTTAAAGGTTCAGTATATTCCAGGAGCAATAGCAAGATCCATTTATTGCAGCAGAAAGGAAATAGCAGAGTGCCTGCATATTCCAAGGGAAAACAGCACAAAATACAGCAACTACTGACTGTGAAAGAGGGCAGGTCTCGACTGGAGATTAGGAAGAAATTCTTGCCTGTCAGGGTGGTGATGCCCTGGCACAGAGAAGCTGTGGCTGCCCCATCCCTGGAATTGTTCAAGGCCAGGTTGGGCAGGGCTGGAACAGCCTGGAAAGGTGTCCCTGCCCATGGCAGGGGATTGGACTAGATCATCTTTGGGGATCCTTCCAACCCAAACCATTCAGTGCTAAGATCCTGCTGCTCCTCAATTAACAACTTGTATTGGTTGGGAAAAGTGCTTCTATGGAGCGAAAGCCTCAAACAGACACCAATTCCAGCCAAACTGGCACTTACTCATTCCAAATAACTTCAGTGTGACTTTTTCACCCATACCTGAGCTGCTGGAGATGGTCCAGCTGCTCAAGTCAGTGTGCACTGCACTGATTTAATGAAGGTTTGCATGATATCTGTAGTAGCAGGGTCCATCAGTGATATGAAGTGCAGCAAGGCAGTAACTGGGAAATGGAGAGCTGGATACTTGACATTTTAATAAAGAGAAGCCATGTTTAGACAGTGCATGTGGTAGGTAAGGGGATATGCTGCTACCATTTCTCCTTTAAAGTGAGAAGACAATATTAGAGCATAATCTAAACTAAATTATTTACATCACAATTTTAAATATGACAGAAAAAGCATTCTGTTGTGCTGTTGCTGCCTTCCTTTCATCCCATAAGCAACTGTACAACAGATAGTCTGAGAATAGGTTTTTTTTTGAGCACATGTGTGTAAGCACGAACTGCAAAAAAACGTTTGCAATTTTTATTTGCAGTCATTTGAAGTAGTAAAAATTATTTTGGGAAACACTGTCTCTTTTCTGCTACACAGAGACCATGCAAAAGTTTAGATGTTAGATGAATATTGTCTTCAGGAATTTATGAATAGTAGCTGTATTTTAAACAGCTACTACACATGCTATTATAATTTCAAAGTGATTTCCCTGTAATTTCTGCAAGATGTGGCAGAATTTTAATTACAACTTCTAAGGGATTGATTTGTCCATCATAACATGTAGGTAATTTGTCTCCCTCCCATTTCAGAAAAATGAGCTCTGAGGCATTCAAGTGTGGGAGCTCCACATCCTACTGAGGGTAGGTAGCTCTGCGATACAATCTCCCCTTAAAAGGCAGGAAATGAAAGGACATTGCACATGGGTTGAATATATATAAATATATATTTTTAATATGTATATACATGCACACACACACTGTTTACCACCATTAAAACACTTCATCTATTGTCTGGCATGATGCATTGCATGGAGAGACTGTCCAGATGAAAAAGAGTTGCTTTCCTAAGCAGAAGTTTATATTGTATAAACATTTCCATATAAAGAACGTACATGGAATTTCCAATGTCTTATTCTAAATGAAGACTGCCCTTAGCCATTGCCTTAACAATGCCCCTAATAATTCAGCTGGGCTCAGCTAAAAACAAAGAAGTCCATGTTCTGACAGTACATCAGACATGCTGGGAAATCCAACATAAAGAGAGGGAAATTCTGGACCATGGAGCACTGTGTTACCCATGAGCTGTTACAGCTCTGACACCTGCCAATACCTCCCACAGGTGATTGTTCATATACATATGAATATGAAACTCAAGCCAGGAGCACTGGATCCACAGAAAAGAATTAATAATTTTAGAAAAAGCCTTCAACATGTGCAGTCAGTCTGTCCCAGAAGCAATGTGTTACCTTATCAGATCATTATAATATTTAAGAAATATTACAAGTACACCCTCAAATCTCTGCTCTACCCCTTTAAATAAAATAAAGCAAAAATTACAAAGACCATTTCAGATGCTTTAATACATTTCTTTAAGTGCAGTAGAAACCAGGTTGCCACTTCATCAGCATCAAAGTCCAAATTAGATCAAGGAGTGTGGAGGTAATAACAGCAGCAACAGATTCCCTTCCTACTCCTTTCATGGTTAAGTGAGGTTTGTTCCTTTTTTATTTTCTAAGTATGGTTAGGCGCCTCAAGCATGCCTGTTAGGATGGAAAAAGCGTGCAAATCCCAGACCTAGGACCCTGCCAAAAGTCTCTTTAGACAGTCAAGGCAGCCAGAAGTATGCTGAGAGCTTGCCAGAGCCATATTGGGTGGCTAAAATTAAATAAACAGTTAATAAAAAGATTTTGAATCAACCTAAATAAATACAAACTTATAGTTTAACTGCCTTATCTGCTTTATAAAAGAGGATCCAAGACAGCAACCAAGCCTTTGAAATGCTTTGACATCCACAAGTTCTGGACAGCAGATTTAAACAGAGGAGTACTTGCTATTATCTCTTTCATAAGACAAGGCTCACATTTGGAATAAAAAAATAACCATTGACTGCTCTAACAGGGATTCCTCTTCCTTTAAAACACAAACTCGCTCTGCCCCCTGTTGTCAGCAAATTACACCTCAGTCCAAGCAGCAAGAGGCCAAGAGCAGGTCTCCAGAGCCAGAAATACTCAGAATTAGCTAAAACAAAAGGCAGCATGCAAAAATATTTTAGGAATACATTTCTGCATAGTGAAAAATGTCCCTAAATCATTATTTACATGCTTAAGGCAGTTTGTTTTCTCTGCTCGGTATTTCATTATTTTTGGAAAAATATTACCATGAACATCTAGTGTACACAACTGGCTGGTGTTTTTTGGATATTAAAAAATATTAGCTGCTCTAGGAAGAAAAAAAAATGTTTGAAGAAACAAAAGATGAGCTTTATGAAGGTTTAGAAGCCTTTCGTTTCATTTTACCTCTGAATCCTTATACTGAATAAAGATCAGTGCTCTTGAGTTCAGCCATTTAGCTGCAATTACTCTTCTTAGCTGCAATGTGAGTTTACAGCCCAGTTTTGATAGGCAAAACGAGTGCACTAATTTATTACTGATGTTTTTCCATATCACAAAATCATGCAAACTCGCTGTGGCCATCCTGCAGTGAGGACATCCAAACCAGATCTGCACCCATCTGAGGAGAACTCAGGAAGCTCCCCAGACTTCTCCTGCCTGCTGAGCTACTGAGCTACTTAGACTTTCCCTGGTACCTGCATAAGATGAGGATAAGTAAGGGGAAAAGAACTTTTGGGTGATCAAACATGACCCAAGTGAAAATGAATAACCAAAATCTTAGATCACGGCATTCCTAATGAACACGTTGCTATCCCTTCAAAAATAAAGAGGCTGATAAAACAAACTCACCAGCGACAGAAATACACATTTCCTACCTCCAAGTACAGTTAACAATAATATTTGCACTCCTGTGTCCTTCTTGGAATAAAATTGTTTAAATAGGCAGAAGGAATGGCTTAGTGGGCTAATCTCAAGTGAAATACTCCTTAAATCCACAGGTTTAAATGCCAGTGGGGTCACTTACTTTTCTCCTTTCCAGGACAAAACAGATGAACGTAGCTCAGGGATAGCTGTGGCTTCCAGGTGGTGCAAATGGAAAGAGAGCCTTTTTTAGCCCACCAGAGCAACTAGGAATCAGTTACATCTATCCTTAAAATCAACATTTGCCTGTTACCCCAGAAGTTATTTTCCAGTTGCAGGCCTTTTCCCCCTCAGTATCCTTCCTTCCCTTAGGAAACAGTTGCAAGTTATTTACTTTCAATACTCAGGCTCCATTTTCTACAAACACTTCTAAATTTTGCTGATCTGTTCTTTTTAAAGCCATTTGAATTCCTCATTTGAAATCCAGAGCAGGACTAGTATCTTTATATATTTATTTACAAGCATCCTCACTAGCTGTGCTTTGGCAGTGATTTTGATCAACCCTATTTTGTTTGTGAAGCTGTACCTAGCAAAAAAGAATAAATAACACAATCATAGAAAACAAAATGAAATCACATTGGAAAAGTTAGTGATACCTACTTTCTGTTCATCTACAGTTATCTGCTTTTAAACACCTTTTTGTGCATTTCAATGTTTCCTCACAGAACAGGAGAAATCTAAAGTATTATCAAGAAATACATTTTGCCTTTGTCTGTTGTATTGAAGTGTCCATAAATATCAAAACTATAGATCCAATAGCAGTTTTGGTATTTATTTCCCCATCCCCAAAAAAACCCTGGCAGGAGACTGAGGCCCTTGGCACCTTCTAGCTCCCCGAGCAGCAGGCAGAGTGGAGGTGGATACATAAATTAATGTGTGAGTCCATTATTTGAATAAGAACTAAGGATTTTTTCTCCTTTATACATTTTCAACTAAAACACTCTTTTGAAGTGAGTATTTAGAAAACATCTGCAGCATAACAGGCAAGAGCTCTTCTGTAAACCTGCTCTGTCACACAGTTAATTCGTGTGGTTTAAAATACATGTTCAGCAAACTGTGCTTAATACATCAGTCTTTCTATATAAATCTGATTTTTGGAAGCTACTGCAGAGGATAAGGAGGGTTCATGAAGGGGGATGATTGAGTAGATATTCCTGATTACATGCAGTCCTTAACTTTAATTGCAAAACATCTGAATTACCTTAAAATCTGCATTATGAATCTGGCAAAAAAAAAAGCACTGCACAGATCTTTGTCTGGCTTTTCCTCATTTGGACACTTGGACTAAAAAATTTGAATGACACCCCCAGGCAGGGAATTAGAAAGGGACACCTCTAATTTTGATGCTGTAAACCAATTAGTTTACCACATTTGTAGGGGAAATATTAAGCTTTAAAACTGTGTGGCTGGTTGCTATATGGCTTCTCATATTTTGTCTTATATACACTTGTATTAAGACTACACTACCACTTCTTTAACTCAGTTTAACACAACGCTGCTAAAATACATTAATTAGGACTTTAATAAGAAATCTCTTTCTGTAGCNCAGCACAAACTGCACAGCCTTCAGGTATAAGATAAATTAAGCAAAATAAAACCAGAGGATGGTAAAAAAAAAAAAAAAGAAGTTACTTTTTAACACCTGAGCAGCAGTTTTCCAACATAACTAAGCCAATTTAACAGTGTGCAGGAGCAGGACCAGCACAGCAGCTGCTCACACAACATTTCACAGTTCCTTTCCTGCTGTTTTTACCTCTTGTGCAGGCTCATAACTGGCTTGGACAACAAAACCATCACTAGAAGGAGTGTCAAGAGCTATGTTTCCTGCCAGAGAAGTGATGAGGGTGGCTCCATCCCAGAAGGGAAACCCTAGAGCTGCAATGGATGCATACACCTGGTTTGATTAGCAGGTCATCAGCTCATCACACAATCCTAGAATGGTTTGGATGGAAGGGACCTTAAAGATCATCTCATTCCAACCCCTCTGCCATGAGCAGGAGCAGCTCTCACTATCCCAGGTCACTCAGAGCCTCATCCAGCCTGGCCTTGGACACTTCCAGGGATCCAGGGACAGCTTCCCTGGGGAACCTCTGCCAGAGCCTCACCACCCTGACAGGCAGGAATTTCTTCCCAATATCTGACACAAACCTGCCCTCTAGGATGAGGGCTTCACTCCAATTCACCATAGGAAAGCAAAGCACCCTTCCAGCTTCCAGGACAGGGAGCACACAGCAACCGTAATTCAAGATATGGGAAAAGTTTTTGAGAAAGAAATAAACTAATATAAAAACTGATTTTAAATGCTGGTTGAAAACTACCTGCTATTAGATTTTGTGACTTAAGGGTACCACAACTCCAGGACAAACAGATAATTTCAGAAGCCTAAAATTCAGGTATTTCCTGTCAAAAGCTTTGTTTCTGATTAGAAGCATTTTAATCCAATATATGTATTCATTTACTTGTTTAAAACCTTTCCTCAATGTTTCATCCATATTTTGATACTCTTATTTAAATTTTCTAGCATTAGCTTGGCCTCATTTCTGAGTCACTCCAATACTGGGCTCAGGGTGTGTTTTTGTTCCTGTAGCTGCCAAAGGCAGAGGTAGAATCAAACCCAGCTCACTGTGTGTTGCAGAGAGCCCTTTCAGCACACTGTAATTTCCCAACTGCAATTTTCTACAGTATTTATCAAATTAACTCAACAGAATAGCTTTATATGGGATTCCCAACATACATGCAGCCAGGATTTGTACATTCCCTTTGCCCTGCAATGCTATTTGCTTGTCATTAACTCCTGTCCTGGGAATAACACAGAAGGCAGAGGAGGAAATGATGCCTCGTTATCCCTCCCCACAGCGAGGGGCCAGAAACCTTTGTGCTGCTCTTAGCAAGTGCTGTCTCAGTCCTGCAGAGACCAGGCTTCATCCTAAAGAGGCACCACAGCTCACTTCTGCATGGACCACTGCAAAGACTGAGGCAACCCTACAGACATGGGGCCAGATGTACAAAAACAGCATACAGCAGTTTAGAGACATTATCACGGTGTTCTAAAGAGACACTGATTTGATGAGTTGGTCAAAAGATCCTCTTCAGAGGTCAACCAAACTAAAACTAAATAGAAACAACATCTTTCAGCAAGTAGAAAAAAAAATTAATTCAGGAAAGCCCTGAATTCTTCCCTTCTTCTATGTAAAACCAAGTTTAAAGATGTAACACCATAAATCAGCTGGCTAGCCACAGGCATCAGTTTTGTACTGCATGCTTGGCTGTTTTCCCTCCAGGAATTTAGGAGGGGGGGAAAGAAAAAATAACCAAAACCAAACCCAAAGTTCAATAGCACTCCTTAAATATCAAACCAGGCTGGATTTGACTTCAAAAGGTCATTTCTGGTTACAAGTCAAGTGAGCAGTGTGATTCAGGCACCTCAGGAGAAGAAGCACCTGCAAGAGATGAAGGCACCACCCATCACAGGTTTTCCAGAAGGAAAACCTCTTTCCCATGAAGAACAGCTGCTCTTCAAGCCTTTGGCTATTCTTCCCCTTTTAACCTCTCTTCAGTTTTCAATGGCCTCTGTTGCCCTCAGCAATGAGTTTAACCCAACTTTTCACACAAAAAACCCACAAGCCTGCTCACACAAAGGAATTACCAGACAGGTAAGACCTCAGGATGGGACAGTCTCAAAATCACAGGATGGTTTGGGTTGGAAGGACTTTCCTAGTTCAGCTAGCTCAGTGTTTGCAGGGATGGGGAATCCAGCACCATTCTGGGCAGCCTGTGCCAGTGTTTTACCCCTCAGTGTATGACCATGACCACTGTAAGATAATGACAGCCCAGAGCCATTCCTAACCAGCTTTCTGCTCCTAACACCTCACTTGTAAGTCAGGCTCTGCACAGTCACTCCTCTGAGTTGCTTTGGGTACATATATAAATTTTTACAGGCCTTTTAGCTCCAGCATTATACAACACCTTTCAATCCAAAGCCACATTAAAAACTCACCTCTGATTGCTGTTCCAAGTCAACATCTACACATTCTAGTTAAAACTTAAATATCCAGGTTTAATCTGCAATTTGTAACACTTATCTCTGAGGCACCAACCATGTTCTTTTCTGCCTGCTCATTTTCAGTGAGTTAGTTTAATGTATTTTTTAAAAGTCAGCATGCTGAAATACAGAGAAATAACTCAACAAATTTGGGACAGACTAGCAAAAGCAGATTATAGCAAAATACACATTTTTTAGTCTTAATGGGAAGTTCTGTAAATTATGAGTGTATCAGTACTTGCAGAACCCAGCAGAGGGCAGGTTCTGCCCTTCTAAACAGTGACAAAATCCTATCGAGGGCAGTCTGCTGCCATTCAGATGGAAAATGCCCTCAACTAATAGATCCACCTCAACAGGCGCTGGAAAAGGAATTATAATTTAAGATTTCCTTTTACAGCTCAATACCCACCTGGAGCTACATTCCAGCCGATTTACAAGACAAACTGCTCACTTCAGACCTGCTTCAATGGGCTTGTGAGTCAAACCAAGCAAGAGCCACAAACATTGCCTGATTCAGCTCTGATATACAGGCAAATTATACATCCAAATGTTAATTATAAATACATTTACCACATATCCTTCCCATGGAGAATTCTGGGGGCAGGATGAAGGATAGGCATAGCTTCCCTGCCCTGTAACCTTTAGCAAGAAGGAATCATTTTTGCCATGTGCCATCACAGTTAAAGCATTTTAATTAGGTAACTGATATATTTTATAAGGAAAGACAATCTCCAGTTAGATACTCATAGGATGTGCCTGGGTGAGGGCAAAGAGAATTAATACTTAATATTAAAGAGTATACATCTCTCCTCACAGACTCCTTTAAGGGTCTGTCTAAGGAGGTATTTACAATATTTTAGCAATGTTTTATATGCTATGACTTATACTACAACATGAAGAAAGCAACTGTACTAACAGGGCAACTCTGTCCAGCTTGTTCAAGTCACCTGTCTCACACCTTCCCTCTGACACACAGAGCTCACCAGGCTTTGCCTTTATCAACACATTTGCACATTGAATATCCCAAGAACAGTGCTATTGAGAAAAAGCATCCTGTAGAAAATGCAAAGATGTTTTATAAATCCACTGGATGAAAACTGCCAGTCTAGATACTTCTTCTTCGGGTGCCTGGGTTAGTATTTCTTCTGCAATTTCAAACAGATTCATAATTACTTTGAAAAAAGAAAAAAAAAGGGTTTTTTAGCATGCATTAGTAAGTATTAGGACACAAATTCCACTAAGAAATTACTTCCATTTGAAATAAATTAAAAGTGTTAAGTATCTGCAAATACCTCTAGAATTACTGAAACACAGCTGTGACAGGGCTAGGGGAGAAAGTGACAGACTGTGCTTCAGCAGACAAGTCAGAACAGGCTGAGTTCTGCTTCAAGAAGCCTTGGGAAGCACGCCAGGATAGTCACAATGATTATTTCAAGCAAACAAACCCCTTAGTTTCAATACTGAGAATACAACCCTATTGAGGTGGGATAGCCTTTGGGGTATGTTGCCTTGGAAGAAGAAAGAGCTGAGTCAACCTTCCTGGGCACATTTTCTCCTGAATCAGTGTATTTAGAAAAAGCAACAGCTCTAATCTGAGATTATGCCTTTTAGCTGCTGACTCCTTTACTCCTCTACCCTTGAAAATAGCCAAAATGACAGAAATTCAGTGTGAGCACCTACAAGAGAGATAAGGGAGGGACCAGAAGCCTCCCTCTCCCCTTTCATAGAGATCACACAGTAAACTATGGTACTTTTAAACTAAAAGCAGCCTTCATACACATTATCAAGTGTTAACAGCTACCAAGGAAGTCTATAAATTTATAAGAACCCTACAGCATTAAATAATTCAGTTAGCACTGTCACTGTTTCCCTGTAAAAAAAGCAAAAATATATATGCAGTGAACACTGCTGTTGGTTGCAGCTGTGTCTCATATACATGAGAGATTTCTCAAGGGTTTTATGGCAAATGAGCAAGCTGAGGATTCTGCCAAAGGTTGTATTTATCACTTTTGGGTGGGTGGAGAGAGAACCTGTCTCTAGATTACCTCATCATTCCTCATGAATCACAGAGAGCACCGTGTGTCAATAAAAGACATCAGCACCATGCAGCATCTAAACCAGCAGGCAAGTGTTAAACATGAGGTGTCCTTCCCCCACTGCAATTCTGTTAATTTTGAAAGGGGAGATGCCAGACAACATTTCAAACAATTTTCAGAGGTTTAAGAATAAAAAGATTAAGAATGCTAAACTATCAACAGCTATAAAGTACAAATTCTCACTGCCACAAGCTCTTCTCACATATTCCATCCATCTGCTTCCTTTCCAGCCTTGCTGCTGGAAAATACCCTTTTGTCCTGCCCTTAGGCAAAAAAAAAATCAACATGGGGAAAGCTGGTGGTCACTGATGTGTGCCCCCCTGCCATCTGCACCTCCTTCAGCTGCTCAGGGCTCCCCCAAGTTCCCCTGCCCATGTCCCCTCCCAGCACCCTGCTCCCCTTCAGCAGCATCATTAATAATTTACCAGCTGCAAGAGACAAAGAAAACACTCTGGTGTCACCACACCGGGGCTGCTAAGATCTCCCCAGGATTGTGAAGCTGAAATACCCAAAACACAGAGCTTATGAATTTGGTACACAGCAAAGAGTGAAAATTCAAAATTAGGTGCAGACACAACCTTTGAATGTGCATATATGGATCAGAAGAAGAGAAATGAGCAGCCAGACCTGAAACAAATACACACTTAGGAGTGCAGCCTGTCACAGCTGTCAGGATAAAATAAATTTACAGGTTATACTTTGAAGCAAATTGCTGTAATATAATTTACTACTTTGAACTGCCTTACTGCTGGGAATTTAAAAGATCCTCAATGAGCATATTGCCTTGTGGTTGTTATTTTGACAGAAAGTCTGTTATATTATTATTTATAACCAATTACAGCACTAATTACTGTTTTTACTGCTTTGTTAAGTTCTGGAAAATACTGGGTAAAGGAAAGAGAACAAGCTATGGAGATGGAAGCAGTAGTTTTGATCATTTAATTAGGCTGGCTATGAGGGTCTTGGAAACTGCCAGAGATAACAGACCTGGGAAAGGGAAAATGTGACACCTCAGGTGTGACTGGAAACTACAGACAACACAAATGTTTAGTTTTTAATTACACAGGTTTGGGAGACAGCTACAGGCTACAACCTGCAGATTCCATTAGATAAGCTGTTCTAAGCAGACTTGGACTCAACTATTGTGTGCATGAGAGGCCATCAAGAAAACCTAGAGGAATTGGTTTTGCTTCAGCAGATGGCCCGATTTCCCTCAGAGCAGTGAGCAGATGTCCACACATGGTGCTAGCATGTCTGGCATCCTCAAGCCAGAGGTGTTTAAGATACAATTATGAAGAACTGTAAGAAAGCTCTTACATTTCTATACTCACATAGACATATCAGCAAATCCTCCAAGAAAATTAAATTATCCTCTAAGCTCTACAGCATCAGATCATCCGGCTCTTGCAGATAAAAGTATTTTGCCAATAAACAATTTTTCCATGGCTTGCTGCAAAAGAGCAACATTGTGTGAAACTGGCTGACAACCAAGTCATAGATTCAGCTTGATTTTATTTGATAAGGCCAAAATCAGTCCCCAGCATTTAAGAATGTAATACCCTCTAAATTGTCCGTTCATTGTTGGCGTGGATGGAAAAAGATATCCCTTCAAATTCCTTCCTGACAAGGTCTTGCAAGGGGTTAGCCAGGTTTCTGAAACAGCCCATTACTGGAGAGAGCCAGCACAGGACTGCACTGAGATCTTCCTCAGAACACTCTCAAAGCAGACATGCAGTAAATACCTGCCCTTCAGGATTTTAATGGATTTAGTACTTAAAAGCTGTCCTGCAATGAAATATTCAGTGGAGTGCTTAAATCTGAACTGCCCTTGGTAAAAACACAAAACTCTTCTCCAGCCAAGTGACTCCTGCCAGATGCACACCACTGTCAGTCTTCGGCCACACAGCTTTTCAAACAAGAGATGCAAGGGACCTTTAAAGGTCATCTTGTCCAGCCCCCCTGCAATGAGCAGGAACCAAGATCAGGCTGCTCAGGGTCCTGACCAGCCTAACCTTGAATGTTTCCAGGGGTGGAGCATCTACCACCTCTCTGGCTGTATTTTACCATCTTCATTGCAAAAGAATGTTTGCTTATCTAGTCTGATCTACCCTCATTCAGTTTAAAACAGTATTTACCTCTTGTCCTATTGCTACAAACCCCATTTAAAAGTCTGTCCCCATCTTTCTTATAGGCTCCAGGAGAACTTATTGCAGTGCTTTAAAAGGACTTTCTTCTGCAGGTGATCAACCCTAATCTCTCAATCTGTCCTCATACAAGAGATCATCCCTCTGATCATTTTTTGTTCCTGAAGAGTGGCTCTAAGGAACCAGGTAAAACTCTCTCTGGGAGGTTTTAAACAGGTTTTTCCTCTCCTGGCTGGCAGAGCACTGGGCCAAGACAATGATCTTGGTATTGGATATTTGAGGTCATTGAATATTCATGTTTAAAAAGATGCGCTGTACTTTTAATTAAGCCTGTCTTCAGCAGTTTCCAGGTAACTTGAAAAATTGACAGTAGCAATTTAAATTAGTCTGGCAGCATCAGCAGCCTGGTTTTGTTCTTTGTACACAATGGATCTGTGTATATTGTTCTACAGATAATTACTATCAGAATGGCTATTAATAGACAGGTAACCACTACAAAATTAGTCAGTGATTGTTTCTGTGTGCATCTGTTCTTCCACAAGATGTATTGGTTTTGCATTAAACCAGCTCAAGAGAAGTAAAATGGAATAGAAATTGCACAGGGAACTCCTTGGCAGGAGATAAGCACAGGAGCTAATATTGATTGCATTGGTTTTCCAAAGCACATTAGCATCAAATGAATGCAGCTGACCTTGAGAGCCTGCAGGAGTCACAGGAAGGACTCACTTTAGGCATGAGATTGGCTAAGTGCTGTGTTCAGCTCAGCAAAAGGCCTGGACAATTCTATAATTATATTTCTTTTACTTTGTAGCACACCAGAAATGGCAAAGCTTTTGGTCTGTGCTAACAGCTGGACTCCGTGACCTTAGAGGTATTTTCCAACCTAAACCACTCTGTGATTCTATGATTCAAGACAAAAGCAATAATTCCTTCTAGTTTTACTCACAGGGGTTTCTATTTCAATGACTGAATGCTGCTTCATGCTATTAAGAGTACATTAAGAGAGAATACCTGTAAAAGGAATATGTTTCTGTTTATTGCCTTTTAAAGGTTATTTCTTTGCATTTCCTGAAATTATTGCAAGAGCAGAAATAGTAAAAAAAATTCTTGTAATCCCAGTACATATTTAGATCATCTCCTCTTGCCTCCATCTTTTACATCCATAAATAAGGACATAAAACACAAAGAGAAAGAGGTGATTGCTGCTGCATGGAATGAAGGCAAGGAAACTGGTTTAGCTCATTTCTGGAAGTTCATTTCACAGCTGAATTCCTTTTTATTATTAACTTTTCATTTGGCCATATCTAAGATTGTTTAGATCCACATAAATCTGGGGACTTGATTGCCACTACAGCTCTCTGACTACCCAGCTGCATGAGAAACCAGTGGCTGGCTGTGATTTCAGCCTACAGATATTAATCCTATTCTCCATCAACTAAAAAGATGGTTTAAAAAAAAGAAATGTATCTTGCAGTTTTTCATAAGCAGCATGAAGCCATCCTTTTGGTGACATATTATGTCCTTCTGTGATTAATAAGTGTGATGGCTTGTTAATTAGTGGGCTAATCACTTTCCACATCTATCATCATAATTTCAAAGAGCAAGTCATTTACTGGACTACAGACAAAATCAAGTAAGAAAATGTTCATCTGATGTCATGACAAAGTCTACTGATTTCAGCATTTTTTAAAATATCGTTTTCTGCCCTTTTTCAAAAAATGAATACTTTGCAAGGACAAACTAAAAAGAGGCTTGAGAGTCAGTGGAGACACTGTTCAATCAAGGTAGATTTCACAAGGAGCCTCAACATTAGGATAAAGTTTATATTTTTTAAAATTACATTGGAGCAAGAGAAGCATTTCTATATAGAGGGAAAACATTTTGAGAATTACTAATGCCACTAAACTTATATTTTTTATATAAAGATAATTTTCTCAGAAGAATGCTAGGCTGCACAGGCATTTTATATAAAGCAGTGCTTTCTCCTCTAAGCTCCCCAGATGACTTTCAGGAGTCAGCCCAAATGGGAAAGATTGTGTCATCTTAGACAGTAAACATCAGCCTTAAGTAAGATACCAGGTGGCTTGGAGCTCAAATCAATGATAGCATCCAATTATTACAAAATAAAATGACCCTCTGAAGAAAATGGATCCCATGGGCACCACAAATCAGAGGGACATGTTTTCTTCTGGCATGTTCTGCATTTTAAGTCCCTACAAATGTTACTAATAACCTGTCATCCTGCATGAAAATAGATGGTACCTGCTGAAGGCACCCACCAATTCGTGAGTAAGCATATCATGTGTATTCTCTGTGATTTCCCTTCACCATCTCCAAACAGATGACCAAATGGCAGGCTAAATAAATTACTTTCAGTATTACAGCACATCTGCTTTTTAGTTCCATTTACAAACATGAAAAAGGCTGACAATTCCCCTACATTTCTCTGTACCAGCTGAAGTTCTCAGTTACAATATATACATTGTGTGCCTAAATTCCCAGGATACCTAAATGGTACAGGCACGTTTCAGTCTGTCTCTAGTTTCCAGGAAAGCAGATGATGCTTCAGTAATGTGGTTCTCTCCTCCTTCTGTGGCTGTGAAATCTCTCTTTACTGCTGCAGTTTTGTAAGTCTACGTTCCACAGAGTTGCTCAAATAGCCTGGAAAGTTTCATACTTATCTACAGATAGACAAATTCATGCCAAGGTAGAACACAAATTAAATGGAGAGGGCCTGAAAACTTTGGCAGGAATTTTAAGGTTTGACAGAGGCTGACTGTGAATCAGGTGAGTGATTCACAATCTTCAAGTTAAAACAACTATTAGATCAGTACAGAAGGAGGTTCCTCTTGCCACATGGCACAGTAGCAAAGCCTGGTTTATAGCAAATTTCAGTACCTTAGTTTTACCAATTCTATTCTTACTGTGTCCAAAGGGGAAATTTAATTCCTTAAGAGTCCCACCGAAATCAGTCTGGGCAAAGAGACAACCTAAATTGATTGCTATTAAAAAGAAATTTTTAAAAAATTATTAGTTAGAAATTACCCATGCTTGTTAGTACCTTAATACTTTTATTCCCTGACAATAAATTAATCCATTCAATGGCTAACAGAAGTTCTGTGAACCAGTTCCTGTTTAGAAAGCAATGTAGCAATTACACTGATATACATTCTCAGTATGCAGAATCAAGCTAATCTTTTTTGACTCAAGAAAACATCAGCTCTTACTGCACTTTATGGCAACAAACACCAGCAGTTCAATGATACAAACAAGTCTTATCTCAGCACCATTGCCACTGCCACTGGGAATGAATTAATTGCAAGAACAAATTAAACTTTAACCATTTAAGTGACTTAAGCTGTGAATACTGTTCCATTGCTCATTTTAGCACTAACACATGAAGCTGCTCAAAGCCATTAAAACACATGCAGTAATAAGACAGAGGGAGATTAAAACAAGGCTGGCCTGTTTCGTCTCTTCCTGCTCAGATACAGGGGCTGGTTTGGGTCTGTTTCTTTTACCAAGCCACTAATGTACAAAACGTGCATATTGGAATTTGAATTTTCCCCTGCCCATCCAGTTACAGCAATGGCTGGGTGATGGGGATGCAGAGGGAAGTACAGCTGCCTACCTTTCACTGCAGAACTGTGTATCCTGTATGGGAGACATCACAGACCATTCTCCTGGCTTTCAGGTTATCCAATTTGCACACATATCAGAGATGCAGGATAAGGAAGTCTGGCTTCATGACTGCTTACTGCCATAATCTCCTGATAAACCTTCGCTGAAAATGTAAAATGTACCCCCTGTGTGATAAGAATATTTGTACCCAGGGTTTCAGGCACCCAGATACAGTTACTGTGTCTGTAGCCTTGTATGCAGGAAATTCGTGTAACAGAGCATGTAGGAAGGCACGATGACCCTTGTGTCCATACATAAAAATCACCCTGCCCTTGTTTCAGGTCTTTCCTTTGATCAGCATCTCTTTCAGAATTATTATTATTTCAAACTCTATAAAAAAAAAAAAATCTGCTTCCAACTTAATTTTACACCATTGAACCGTAATGAGCCTACACATTCTTCTTCAGCTATTATATTTAGACTCAACCCTTTGGATAAAGTATCATAATACAATGTCTATGTAACTTTCCTCCTACTTCATGTATGCAATATATAAGTGACTAGCAGCTTGCAATTCTGCTGTTTTCCCTCCAGGGATCTAAAAATGTTTCATAATGGGGAATTTAACTTCAAAGCACTCCTGTGAATGAGATGCAGCTCTTGATATTTTCCCCCGTTCCATATACAATGAAGCTACAGCAGAGAAGGATTACATCAAAGGTCAGCCAGAAGTTCATTGATGTAGCTGAAAGAGTCCTTCCTAAATGTCCCTCTTGCCTCAAGTGCAGAAGTGTTATGAAGCAATTCTTATTAAGCATGGAGTATATTCAGGTAAATGAACCTTATCCCTGAAGGATTTACAGGCCTTAAACTATTTCAAGCTGCAGAGACCTTTTGGCTGGAGTGATTTCTTGCACTCAAAGCGGATGTATTTGAATTTATGGAAAAGAGCAGAATTAATTTCTACTTCTGTTGTCACAGAACATGTGCAGAGATGGGCCCCTCTGCCTGTATACAGCAAAAGGGAGGATGCTTCAACCATGTATCCTGGCAGCTCGGTGGCACCAAAAGGAATAGAAAAGAAACTGTAGCAGTAGTATAAAGTACCCCATTTCCACTGCAAACAATTTTCTTCAGAGGAAGTTTCAGGCTTATGTACTGCAAGAGATGAGAAGCCCCTTAGGTCAGCTAGCCTTAGGGAAAAGAGATGGATCCAAAAGAAGAGCCTGAAATTTCACCTCTCTGATACACAGCTACCTAGAACAAGTCAAAGCATATGTCAGAGTATCCCACAACAATCATTATTGCTCATTAAGTTCTTTGATTCCCATGAATTCCCTGTCTATTTGTTGGTTTGTTTTTTTTTTTCCCCATCATTATCCCTCATTAGAGGAACATTTCCCAAACTGCAGCTTCCTAGAAACAAAATGTTTGCTTGCTTCTCCCTCGGTTGAAACACACTTCCTGGAGTTTAATAAATAAAGGAATGAATGGAAATCGATGGTAACAGATGCCATAAAGCACTGATATCCCACTGCCAGAGTTCCACCACGAGGTCATGGCCCCAGGGATTCACCGATGGATGACCTCGCCTCTCTCCCTTAATGAACAAGCCACATATGAGCAGGAGAGAGTCACTCAGAAGGATGTTGTGATGCTCAGAATCACAAATTCCTCAAACTGTGTCCAGGCACGTTTCCTTGCACTGCCACAGCACTGCACTTCAAATGCCAACAGGGAGCTATATCCTCTGTGCATCACCAGACCCTGCGATCAAAGCAGTCGGCTCAATCTGAACCATGATTTATTAAAAAGGAATAAAGAGAATGCAAATAAACTAATTATAAAACAGGGTTTATAAGAGCCAAATTCCCAAAGTAAAACTTTAAGAGATGTTCAAGTGATTATCCATCTAATTAGGAACACATAGCCAAACACCAGCAGCCTGACAGCCAGCTTCAGTGCAGTTAACATTTAAAATACAGACCCCCTGCAAGCATGGCATGGCAGCAGTGCAGGAGTCAGGTGGCACGTGCTCAACCTAAAAATAAAAAAGCATCTGAACCAGTTTAGACAATTCCATACTATCCACAGAGAGCACCAAGAGAGCCCACTGGACACACTGCCCTTGCACTCTTCCAGTGTGCTCCTGATGGATCCCACTCCATGGGGCATAAAGTCCATTTTTTGGCTCGTATCCTTTTGGATGGATCAGATGAGCTACTCTGCACTCAAAAAATTCTTTCATAAAGTAATAAAAGAATCTGCTTCCAGAAGCAGCAAAGTAAGTTAAAATAATTATGTTTTATCATTTCAGAAAATGGGAACATGTCTCAGAAGTTGATGAGATTCCTGCTGTACTAAATGGTCAGAAGACCATCTAGCTGTGCTGTCCATGTGCAGAATAAAGTTTTAGCTATAAGAGCAATGTAGACGTGATTTACATTGGAGATCTCAACAACTCTTACTTTTTCCATCTGTAAGTAGAAAGGCTCACTTAGCCAGCTCTTTAAATACTGCAAACCTGCTAAGACTTCATTTTGATGGCATCCAGAGCACCAGTTCAGTAAACTGTAAACTGCTCAGTATTTATTAATAAGATTTAGTAAACAATAATAATTCAGTAAATAGAATTATTTCTAAATAAAAAATGTCAAACACCAAGTTTTACAGGTTAAATCCCTCCAATTTTAACAGCATTTGTCAGCAGTTAGCCAGGCATCACATGCATTTAGAACATGAGCAGATCACTCTCAATATTCACCAAAGCACAGTATTTTGAGGGAAACAAGTACAACCACATATGCTGCCTAATTGATTTGAACTCCAGTAACCAGGTGTTGACCAAATGAGCTATTAAGCCCTGCATTTTCATTTTAAACACTGTGCTGTGTCAGAAAGGCAGTGGCTCATCCAGTCAGGCTTAGCAACATCTACAGGAGCATACACTGAAAACCCCACAGCTTAGATAAATTATACTATTTCCTGGTTTAGAGGCACAGAATCATTTGCCAGACTGCAAATGTTATACTATATACAAAAGATACATGCAAAAAAAATTTAGATCTTTAAACAGATTAATTTAAGGGAAAACACAAACAGTATTTACCATCTTTTAAAACTGTTCACTGAATTCTTATTTACAAAGACATGATGGGGATCTTCAGGGTTACAGCACACAACAGCTGTTTCTATAGAAAGTGCCAGCCTTGACGTTAACAAGATGATAAATTGACTGATTAGTGTGTAACTAGTATTAAAATTGAACTGAATTATACTAAGATCCAGACTTAGAGAATTGATAAAAGCTCATACTATTGAGTACAGCTATTGGGCTGGAGGGTGAGGAGAGGAAAGTACAAACAGTAGAGAGGGAGTGCAGGACACAGACCAGTAAAAGCACGCCACTGAGAGCCAAAATAAAGGAAGGCAAATGCACCATGGATGGGAAATGTACTCATGTATACTTGATAGGGATCCAACTGGCTACTGGGAAACGGAGCTGGGACTGTGGGGTTCCTGTAAAATGCAGCTGGAAGAGACCTGCATTGTGATCACTGCAGATGGCCAAGATCTCATGGCAGCTGAAGGTTCTGAAGTGATGGAAATCAAGACATTTTTTAAGGCAGGAAAAACCCAAAGCTGGAGATCTCATACTCAGTTACTATTTATAACTGCATTGGTGCCACAAGCCATGTGCATGTCTGTGAGTTCTGCCCTGCAGAGAAAAGCTGCTCTGAGGCAAGAGCACACATTCCCTTCCACAGGCACCAGCATCCCTCTGGACTCCACCACAACTGCAGACATCAAAATGTGATCAGTGGAAAACAACCTGCTTTATTAAAATTGGACAAGCTGTATAACATTAACATTTATGCTTCACTTTTAAAATGCCTGCAATACCATAATTGGCATTATATTTGACATTTGTGACTGACTAGAGTCACATTTACATTAATGGCAATACTGTCTAGCCTGTAGTAGAGGTAGGCAGGGATTTTTGTACCTATTTAACGCTTCAACGACACAGAAATAATAAGGGCCCAACATATGATAAAATGGTTCAGCTGCCTTATTTTTAATTAAAGCACAGTGCAGCTGACTTCTGTGGAACAATATCCATCTTCCACAATTGCACAGACTCGCTTATTTTACTAGCAAAAATTCCCATTAATTTAAGGCCTCTTGACTCAAACAGATCCATCTCAGATAGTGTAATGGCAATAGATTCCTTTTGCAGCACCCTTCTGCTGGGAGAGACGCCATTTGCTTTCTTTCTAAAAAGGCAGCACACAGAACTACACTCCATCAAGAAAATAATTAAGACGAGGAGCATAAACTGAGATAAGAAAAAATGCTGTATGTAAAATTATGTTGTGCCCTAAAATTTGCAGCTTCCTACAGCAGAGGCAAAACTCCTGCACAAGCAGCTAAGCTGGGCTTCCTGCCCTTGACTAAAATCTTTAGTCTTGCTGAGAAGTGATGGAATAAAAAGTATTTGCATAAGCTGGTAACTTGAGCAAGCATAATGTAGGTGAAGCATGGGAATACAAAGCAGTTTTCACCAAGACATAGTTATTCTGAAACACAAAGCTACTTATTCATTTTAAAAAGAAGACACATGTCCTGAGACATCATTTAAGACAGTAGAGTTTAGAAAACATACATACACCTCCAACGTGTTTTAAAATAACTGTCCTCACCTTCCAAAAGCAGCAGTCCCACAAGGCAATCCTGGTGCAGTTGGTGTTGGGAATGGAATGCTAATCCTGGAAGCACAGTGTCTGCATATGAATGAGCCCCTCTTTGGGTCCCTAACATTTAATAACTTTTGATAAATGCCAT
Organism: Toxostoma redivivum; assembly: GCA_013397375.1. Lineage (NCBI taxonomy): Eukaryota > Metazoa > Chordata > Aves > Passeriformes > Mimidae > Toxostoma > Toxostoma redivivum. Next base: position 149,371 of record VXBI01012222.1, on the reverse strand, counting down.
AAGCAGGAGCATTTTATCCAACACTGCCGAAATCAGAAATGTTTCCTCCCATCTTGGCAGTTTATACAAAGGAATATTATTTGTCTCCCTCATTACAGGCTGGAAAGTTAAAACTGTGTTTTAAGCTAACGGTGGGTCCTACTATTTTCCAAACTTTCCATTCTTTCAAAGAAAAGAAAATAATTTTGCAACCCCTCACATCACTAGTTTGTTCAAGAATCAGGTTGCTTCTGTCTGGCCATGAACTAAAATCAGTCAGTAACAACACTGAAGTTCCTTCCTGCATCTTTCAGATCTCCACCAAAAAAAACCCCTCGGATGCTGCAATATCTTTTGCCTACTTTCCACTGCAACCCACTCCATCATCCAGGCTGCTCATATGTAGTAATCTGTTCTTGAGAACTGTAATTGCACAGTGGGAAACTCAATAAACCTGTATCTTATCTGAAAGAGAGGCCGGTAATTGCCTGAAAGAAATGGATCTTTTTGGGAAGGATATAAGGCAGTGTCAGATGTATTATTAGCCACTCTGCTTTAAAAAAAGAAAAGAAAGAAAAAAAAGCACGTTACTTTTGTGGGGGGTGTTGTGTGGATTGGTTGTTGTTTTTTTTTTATGTTAACCTTTAGGAAAGATTGACAAAAAGCCTGAAATTTTTCCCAAAAAATGCCAGCCAATTCTCTTTTTGGTCAAAATAAAAACCTATTTTTAAAGTTATTAAGTATTTTGGAAGCTCAACACTGCAAAAAGAATGCTGGCAGATCAATACATACTCTCACTATCAAACTAATCTTCACTGGCTTCTGAATAATTCAGGCTCATTAGACTTCCAAGCTGTCTGGCCTAAAGGTTACGTGAGACGTGCATCAATCTGTCAGAAAGGTGGCAAACATTATTTCATCCCTCTTCCATCCACACACTCTTGTATTTGTACAATAATAATGATCATTTTAAAGCCTTTATTTAAATCATAATTAGCCTGCAACCCTCTGTCTGAAATATACTGAATATATTTGTTAAAACACAAAAAAAACCCAAAAATCAGCCTAGAATATGCAAATGAGGAAAAAGGGGAATACAAGCAAAAGACTATTAAATGGTATTTTATACATAACATTTAAGGGCTACAATCGTGGGGTTTTTTTTTAATTAAAGGAAAAAAAAACAGAAAAAGCTCATTAGGAGAAGTAATGATATGTTTTATGAGAACAGGAACACTGATTCAACCACATTTGATTTACCAACTGTATTACTTAAATCTTGCATTTATCAGCGGGCTTTAGATATTATTTCTTTCTTTTTTTCATTGCCATTTTACCAGCAGTGGCAAAGACTCAATTGCCACCTAACAAGCACAGGACAATGCTGTTTGGTTTCTCAGACTAACAGCAATGGTGACTCTCAGGTACAGCCCCTCCTGCTGTGCTTAGGAAGTCCTAAATCACACCACCATAACCTTTTCTCTGTGGTATAAAGACACCTCAGTAAAGAATTACTAACGGATGTGGTCCAAGTATTTTTTGTTTTTTGCCACACCATAGCCAAAGAATTATTCCCAGATGATGTCTGAGCTATGGCTCAGTGGTAGGAGCTGCAGTTTTGATGGCCCCCAAAGCCTGGTTATACATCACAATTGAGGTGCTCACTCCTGACAAGATGCTTTCCCAAACTTCCCATTGCATACAAAAAGTCAATTTTCCAGTTATTTCCCAAAGCTTTCCCATGCTAAACAGAAAATAAAGCAGAGAATGGTGAGAACATTGCAGCAGCTGGTGTACAACACAATGCCACTGCTCACTCTCTCATAACACACTTTCTCAGGGACATTTCATAGCCTGTAAAACTGAAAACTGACTTGAAATTTTAAACAACAAATCCCACCTATAGCACTCATCTCCACAATGGGTCACAGAGATCAAAGACTTGATACACAGTGCTAAATTTTATCACCTCCCTGGCTAGATTCAGTTGATTTACCTCTTGTAAGAAAAAGAAGGAAGAAAAGAGATAGGCATTCATGGTCAATAAGCAATTGGCTGGCTTGAACTAGCAGAAATTGACAAAATTCCTTGAACTGGGCTTAGCAGGACATTTATTACTGAAAATTAGGAATGTCAATTATTTTGTATTATCAAAACTTCTGGAAACATGGATATAAGGAAGCACCTAAGTAAAAGAAACACAGGTTTTCAGAGACTGGTCCTGCAGTAATCTCTGTGCCTGTTCATCAGTTTCTTTACAGGGGGTTAATGTGGTTAGCACAGACTCCAAATAACAAGGAAGATGAACACCTTACCCATTCTACTATGAAATCCTACTTGATATTAAAAAAAATAAATAAATTTTTAAAAGTCGATCATATCTGGAGCAATTTTTAAAAGAGCAGCACTAACTTTGGAAAGCAGAGATCTTGTCTCCAGTGGACAAATCACACATCATTTCAAGCTATGATTCGAGCTGAATGCAATAAATGACTTGAAAAACTGACCCTCAATTTGTTGGCTGCCAAAAGTGAACTGACAGTGGCAGTTTCCTTCAAAACCAAGCATGAAATTCCCTGAATTAGGATACTTGTGGTATTTTAGTATCTACAATACAGACCTGCAAACTTAGGTGATCCAAGATAATTGCTGGTCTGAAGAAGAAAACAGACAGGAAAGAGCAAAGTTAACAGCTATTAAGGGCAATAAGGCTTGTACCACATATCTGCTCAATGGTGACATTGTCAATAGACTTTGTGAACTCAAAGAGTTAAAAGCATTCAAACATTTTCCCTACTACTGGTCATAAAACTGAGCAGAGGCCAGAACAAATCTATTTCCATTTGCAAGGTCTCTTCCACACTGTAGCTGCACATCTTTCTTCTGGCCAAGATGTCTCATTTCACATGTTTGAACCATCTAGCTGAAGCTGCTGAGTTCCAGGCACAATTAAACTGCCTAAATCCAGGCAGTCCAAAAATCCACCACTTCTCCACACCCCAGCATTTGGGCTGTGTTTGGAAAGCATGAACTTTTAAGTTCCTTAAGGTGCTTGAGGACCCAACACTTTCCTCTTCTTCTTTTAAAACCCCGTCTTGTCAAACCCATTTGGAATTACTGCAAGTATAGGGGAAGACTAAAAGGGGTCTTACCTCCAAGTTTCAAGGATATTTTCTGCTCCACACATTTTCAAAGACCACACTGTACACATGTGTATTCCAGTGGTTAATTATTTCTCTGTTAACTCTTAGTTATGGTCTAGTTGCAGGAACAAACTTTTTTTTATTACTACAAGTCTTTAATAATGATATAGGTGAAAGTGTTCATCAGAACAAACCTCCAACATGTTACTGTAGGACATTTAACCCTTGATCATAAAGCAAAATTTCATTTCATAGGGCAGATTTTTCTTTTTTTTTTCTTTTAGTTTGTTTTTGTTTTGGTTTTTTTAAGTAGGCATTTATATCAGTTTCTATTAAAGGTTCTGCATTTCTACTTCTCAGGCTTTCCAAGCACTGACCTTCCTGCCTTCATGCAGCCCCCAAACTCTGGGCAAGGCTACAACCCCAAGGCTAAACTGACTCAACCCTATAAACCTTCCTTTCAAAATCCTCTACAGCTGTCTCTTCATTCAAGAAGTACTTTCCAATCCCATTATACTTAAACCTTTCATAATCCAATCAACCTCGGCAGCATCATGTCAGATCCCTCTGTCAACACTGTAACCCTGCAATATTTCATTCAGGGAAAGCACAGCACTGCTTTCCATTTCCAGAAAAACCATAATTCCTACCCTTGACCCAGCTTTGTTCTGGATTCATATTCATTTAGCATAACTGCATTAGAAAAATCGACTGGATTTTCCAGATATCTTTATTTTACATAGGGCAAAAAGAAAAATCAAACTTCTCTAGCTATTTCTAAGGAAACAAAATATAATTTAGACTGGTAGACTGGCTTGCTTTATGCCCTATTTTTATAGTAGGGTTAAGAAACCACTATAAGATATATAAAGGAAGTAAACTAAAGTTTTACCATATTTTGATCAGGGTTTCCTCATCTCCTCTAGTGATTTTTTTCTTCATTTGACTTAAGTTTGCAAACTAAAGAGGATCATAGAATCATTTAGGATGGAAAAGAGTTTTAAGATCAAGTCCAACTGTAAAATTACCTCTATTTCTTTAGTTAATAGAAATATGACCCTTTAAGAAAGAATGCATTTGTCAGCTTTTATTATTTATGTGCTTTTTTTCCTAACTATTAATATTCTTTACAGCAAGGTCTTATTTTTAGGGTAGTCCAAGACCAGCAGAGAGGTCTAAAAGCACTCCCTGATCCAAGACATCAAGGATTTTGCAAACCTGTGACATATTCCTGCTTCCCCTTAGGTTTAGTACTGAGCTTCCCTTCAGGTTTAGTACAGGATGATCATATCCATTTATCATCCTTACAGTCCAAAAGAGAACACAATCCTGTAACCATAGAAACATGGATGTTCTTGTGGACATTTTCTGCCTATTATATTTTTAAAAAGGAGAACACAGCCTTTTTTGCTCTCTCCACAACGCTGTCACAACCCCAGTGGAAATGAAAAATCCCATATTCATTTTAAACCAGTGCAGCAGCCCCCAGCCCCTTTCCTTCCCTCCCTTCAGAGATGAATACAGCATGGCTTGGCCTGGGAACCTTGAACCCTGGGATCTATAAAACTGTCATTTGCCACAATTAATAGCTGAGCAATCAAACAGAAACTGGACAGCCACTGCCATGATGGACCAGGAACACTGCTCCCATCCAGGGCAAGCTGCTCTTTCCTCCCCTCTCTTAAAGAATTACCTTATTAAAACAAGCAGAGTGCAGCTGCATAATATTAGTCTTGGTAGAATTAAACCCTATGAGAAACGGGAATGCTTACCATATATTACAACTCTAAAAAAATTAAATCATTATTCACTGTTTGAAGATATGTGATTCTCATTTAACCATGAAAAGGTAGCACAATTTAAAAAAAAAAAAATTTCATATTATCCATGGCCAAGCAGTGAAAGCCAAAACATGCTGACAGAGTCTTCAGTTAGGAGTGATGTGGAAGGATGTTTAGGGACTATTAAAAAAAAATAACACATCCAATTAGATCTGAGGACATTAGCAGAAACAGCTGTTTTGTGTGTTGCCAGAAAATGCTTTCACTCACATCCTGGAATAGTCAACAACCTAAATACTACACAGTCCCTTTAAATCTCTAAAAATTCAAGATATTGCCTGGGAAAGGAAAGTGCTTTGCTCCATACACAATTATCCATTTACTTATTATGTCAGATGCTTGGAAGAATAAAAAAACTACCCACCCCACCATCACCACCCTCTGGTAATATAATTTAATAACTGTAAATCAGTAAAGCATTATAAACAACTCCAGGATATACAACACAGGCTTTACTGAGCATAATACTTCAAGATAATTAAAGATAACAATTGACACAAACCTACAGTCACAGATATTTGCAAAAAATGGACACTAGTCAATATTAACGTGGAAAAATTAGGGAAATTAGGCACAGAGAACTAAAAACTAATTAGAATTATGCAGTCCTAGAGGAACTTTAATAATGCCTATTTTATGTCTCATGCAATACATCTCACAATGTAGAATATTCCCATAAATTCCTGAATGCGTGTGCAACACTGCAATGATAAACTTGCTACCCTTGGATCTCATGAGATCTGCAGTTCTTCATATTTTCATGTTAAGCTGTTTCACTACTGCGTATTATAAAACATACAAAACCCTTCTTTATCACTGAGGGACCATTTAGTCCTTAGAACAAAAGCTGTTCACTGTAATTCGGCCTTTTTCAATACTGCAAGAAAATTCTGTATATATTCATTCCCAAAGTGCCTAATCAATCAGTATTAAAAAAAAAAAAAAATCACAAAGGCTTTTTGAAATTAAAATATGAACTGTTTATCCATGCTCTGTGAAAGAAACTCTCTTATGTTTCCAGTGACCAGTTCTGGACATTTCACAGGGGTGAAATTTTATTTTTACTTTATATTTTCACTCTGCCCATTAGATGCAAACCCTTTGGTGCAAAAACAAACCAAATTCTAAGCAGTTAGTCTAAATTGCTCAATAAAGTTGAATTATTTTGTGAGCATTTTATGCTCTAGATGAAATTGCCACCTGCAGACTTCAGGGTAGCTACTTGCTGGCAGCCAATGCTTAACAAGCAAATTTTACATGTTTAAAAAGGTTTTTGGCTGCCTATGTAAATCATCTCCCAGCAGAGAAACAGGTGCCCTTGGTTAACTGAAAAGCAACAGGAACAACATCTAATTAAGATCACAGTGGAGCTGCAAATGCTGTGAAGGGACAAATATTCCTCCAAGTCAAATGGCAATAATTCATGGAACCAAACCTTAACACACAGAGAGATGCAAAGAGAAGCAGTTCTGCTTAAGAACTATTACGTCCATGATTTATTTCTTTCAAAAGGCCAAATAATTGAGTTTTTAGTGTTTGGTTTGACACTGCTCATAGTTCTTTTTAGTACCATGAATAAAGTGTTTTACAAAGGTGCTGGCAAATAGTTAAGCAGTGCATTTGGCAACTTCTTGTTCAGAAATTAATGTTAATATAATGCATTTAATATTAGAACTTGTTGAGCAGTCCCAACAAAAATCAGTGAAACTAACAGCAATAAACCCCAACCCCATCATTTCAGCTTCTCATCTACCTTACCAAAATAAGGTTTTGCATTACAGCTTATGCTTCTTGAACAGCTGTGTTATCCCAAAATTTCTTTATTGCCATAACAGATATCAAGAAGCTACAATCAAACAAATGTACTTCAAGGCAAAAAATCCTCTCCACAACACAAGCCACACAAGTCAGGATGTGAATATATTATCAAGAGCTTCACTAACTGCAAGCAGTTGCACCCCATGAGACAGCAGTAATTTTTCCCATTGGATTTTGGCCTAAATGTTTGTAGCATGATTATTTTCACAGGCTTAAATACTGGGTCTGGGGGTTTGGTTTGTTATTTGTTTGCCTGTTTTAAAACAGCACAAAGTAATTCTGTTTCATAAGCACACAGTGAAGGCAAATCTTCACAACATTTCATTTGAGCAACAGTCTCCCCTGAGTAGCTGCTCCCCTTTCTGAATGGAGCCAGTCTCAGCACAGAGGTTCCTTCCATTGTCTGGAAATAGGATGCCAGAGGATGTAGAAAACACTGATTTCTTACAGAAAGGGTGCACACAGCACTGAGAAAAACCCTAAAGCTCAAAACCACGCCCTGACACTCAGGATGGGACACAAAATCCAAGTCAGGAGAGGAACTGCACAGCAGGAGAAGGGATCCCTGTCCCTTCAGTTTTCCTTCTCAAGCTCTGGCCATTAAGTTTCAAGCTGAGACCAATAACTTGTAATGGATTAAATCTAATGCTCTCACCACCATCCAAGTAGTGAATTAGAAGCACCAAGGGAGGTACTCCAGCTTCTGATAAGACTTTTGCAATGTTAACACCCTCCCTTCTGAAAGCATTCTTGATTTCACACTTAGATTACCTGGCTTCAGCTTCCAGGGGTTGATTTCTGTTACAGCTTTCCTGCCATTCAGTATTTTCTCATACTGAAGTTAGTAACATACTATAATCAAGCCACCTTCATTTATTCTTTTTGATAGGCAGAACATAAAATCTGTGTGTCAAAACAATCCACAACTATCACTTCATCCCCAGCATTGACTGAAAACTGAACAGGTTAGATAAAGAAGAATAGATTTTTATCTCTTTATGTCACACAATAGAGATAAGCCCCATGTTAGATGCACACCTCAAAGCTGAAGGTATAAATATTTTGGCCTAAAATGCACATTTTCTCTTTTTCTTTTTGTGATCACAGTGAAGCTTCTACCACTTCCTTTGTAAACCCTGACATTTACACAAAATATTTAACAATACTCATAAATTGGGGGCAAACAGATTATGACCATATAAATGTATATTCACACCTTGGAACACAAAGGAATATAAGCTGTGTAGGACAAGAACTAGAAACATCAATATTTTATTTCACTTGTAAGCCTCTCAGCTCCAATTAGGATAAATATAAATCTAGAACTTGGCCTTTTTATTGCTCATTTATACAGGGTGACATAAAAAATGTCTCAGACAGCAAGAAATCAGATGGAGCTATGAGGACCACCTTCATGGAAACACCTCTCACCTAGAGAAGTAAAGAAGGGACAATTCCTCTTGTCAGAACCACACAGCAGGGAAGAAGTTAAAATCTGCAGGCAGGGCTGTAGCTGGATAGAGCCCCAGAATGAAGGCAGAGCCAACAAACCAGGTACTTCTGTGGGTCTGGGCTACCTGGAGATTGCAGCAGTAGGACAAGGCAGGACAACTTTCCACCATCCATCTTGTGATGTTTGGGGATTTCTACACCTAAATCCCAGTTCTGGCGATATTCAAAGCGCTTTGCAAGTGTATATATGTGCATTCATGGGTTAAAAATGGCAGGGCTGTATTTTATTTTAAAATCTTTCCTTCTATCAACTTCATGTGAAGTGGGGTTTTTTGAATGCCTCAGGATTCAGCCCAAGGAGGAACATTTCTAGACTGGGACTGGGCAGTCAAGTGTAAGCAGGAAACTGCCATAATGAAACATGAAGGGTTCTGCATCCTCCTTGCAGCAAACACAATGCTCATTTACATTCATGTAGTACAATATATTTCTAACTAAAATTGGCTTTTTCCCCCATTAGAATCCTACAGGGCTTGATTAATTACTGCTAATGAGAATTAATTTCTTTTCTTAATTTACATGCTACCTGTTCATTTACTTTCAGATTTATTTTTGATATCAAACCATTCCCCTTGGGAAAATGACCATCATTATCAGAGAGTCCTCCCGGGAGCACAAAATAACAGCTGTCACTTTGGGTCACCATAGCAACACTACTGTAACTACATCAGATTTGGTTCAACAGGAGAGAAAAAAATAAATATATACATACACACATGTACATGCAGAGGTGATGATAATAAGAGACTCATAACACAGTTCAGGAAATTCTCATTTCAATGACCATATGCTTCTCTCTCCTTTGGCCAAAATAACTCATTAAAGGTCAGTTCATTCCTTGTCACCATGGATGCAGTTGTCCTGTGGTGCATTAATTTAAAAAAAAACCCTGCCAAACACTGTCAGAAATGCCATCATATCACAGGAGAGCAAATAGGTGATCTAGTCACACACTGGAACCTGGGGCTCCCAAAGGATTTGCCCATTTAAGTCCCATTAACGTTAATGGGGAATTATGTGCTGAGTATGAAGACGTTTGAGTGGAAAAAAGAGTTCATAAGAGCAAATCCAATGTTATAAGCAAAAATTAAAAGTTTGGCATTATTTTCAGTGGGAGAAAGGTTGGATCACAAGTCAGATAAGCCAGCTAATCAATTTTTATAGAAACAAAAGCCCAAAAGGTAAATTCTGAAAATCAAACATCTGGCTTTTTTAGTCTTTACTTCTCAACACAAAACACTGCCTTGATTTATTCTCACTTTTTTCTGCTCAGATATATTTTTAATCTAGGAGAGGGCAAAGAGTTTTACAATTACTGCATTATGGTTCATTAATGAACTAACAGAATAAGCTCTGAATCTTTTTTCTTACATTTCTTCCTGACAGTTTCTGGCCCAATGCCTTGTCTTTAGTCAAGAAGAGAATAGAGCAGCTTGGGGAGGGGAAGTCTCTGCAAAGATGAAGCTGGCTATGAAAAGCTGTCTTTCCTCAATCCCAGCTGAATAAAGAGGAACTCTCCAAAGGCTGCAGGGTGTGCTGGCAGCACCAGGAGCCAAACAGCTCTCAAAAGACACATTTCTCTTACTCTCTTCCTAAGAGAAAAACACAAACATCCACAATCATGGGGACCAGGTTTGGGTTTTGATATCCTGTAGCTCTGCCCTGGGATCAGAGGTTCTGTGTCCTGTTCAGCCACATAAATAGGGAAAGATGTACATGAATTGCTTTAAAATAATCCAAAAAACACAACTATTTTCAGCTCACGCTCAGCAGACAGCAACAGATCAGAGTGAAGCATCACCAGGATTTGGTGTTGGGGCTGCAAGGTCTTCACTATCAATTCTCTGTACCACTACATCTAAGACACAGCTGGATCAGCTTCAGAGTCAATTAAGAAATCCCTCATTAGAGTTTATTAGCTAAATCACAGCCAGAAACTAAACTTATATGTACTTATTTAAGGCACAGTTAAAACAAAAGTTGCAGGGATAAACCCTCGGCCAGGGTGAGAAATTTCAGTCGTTGTCTCCATGCTTTCAATGACGTGCAATAATTATGGTTAATAGTTGCTAAAAGGCTCCTAACAAACCTCTCACAGTAATTTATCATAATTAACATAACCTTAGACATGTTTCAAGCTTTTGGTCCTCAGCTCATTATTTATGGGCCTTTCAAAATTGTTCCAGTACATTAATTTTTCTATTTTTAAGCAAATCTATAAGCAGAGCCTATCAAGTCCTGAAAGAATTACAGTTCTCAGTTTATAAATGTGGGTAATATACATGTACATTCATAGCTTGGACCTTTTTTTCAGCAGTATTGAGTCATTAATTCATGACCTAGAGAAATTATTAGAGTCAGGTAGGGTCTGCTTTGCAAGAAAGGGGTAACAATGCATACCTGGAAAGGAGCGGAATTGGTAGACAGTGGAAAAACTGGAAAAATGCAACAAACATTTAAAATATTTGCATGTAGGTTCACATTAATAATACTTTCACATTATTACAGAGAAGAATAATTAGGAATGTTGCTCTGTAATACTTCTGAATACTTCTTCAACAACTTCATCCCACTTTAAAGCTCAAAAATCAGCTACAACACAGAAAAATACAGGTAAAGTGGGGTCATTTCATTTGGAAAAATAGAAATCAGTGTAAGGACGTTCAAGTAAAAATTAGCAAGATACAGAAATGTCAGATTCAGAGGACTGTAAGTATAAACTTCTGGGGGATTTTCCACCCCTTTCTTCAGTTTAACCAGGTTTATCATTCTAGCATGCAGTACTACATGAAGACATCCAAACTAGGAACAACCAAAAATTAGACCAGTCCAAGAATATCCAGAAACTACCAACACAGCAAATGATTCTGGGATTAATCTGAACAAGTATGATATACTGAAGATACATTTTAACTGTCTAATTACCTAAAAAGGCTGTGTAAAGCTTCAGTTGTGTTAAAAAGTTATGAATTAGGTTTGTTCACTCAGGAGAGTGAAACCTTTGTAAGGAAGCAGCCAAGTTAGAGGAAGAATACTCACTGGAGTCAGTCCAGATTAGACCAGACCCATCACAGAGCCTGCAGCCAAGGTGAGCTCTTAGCTCCTTTGCAAATTCAGAATATTTAGAAATACTTTGATTAGTAGAGAATGAAATTAGTGCCCAAAAAGACAAGCAGTCAGTCATAACTTTTGTTAACACGACTGTAATTGGAGGTTGAGACCTCTTGCAGCTCCTGTTCCAGCAGCCCCATGGCCCTGGAGGCATCTGAACACCAGGGGGGCTGAATCAGGAACTCCAGTTTATCACCACGAAACAAAACAGAATTAAACTCTCTGCCTTTCCCCGATTACAAAGCACAGTGCAGTCCTGGGAAGGAAAGGCCTTAACTGCTTTGTAAGGCAAACATTTCACCAGGAGATGGCTATTAGCCAGCATATATCTCTGTCACTTTTTAAAGATAATCTGGTTAAACAGCTACATCTTTCCTTCTCATGTTTTTGTTTCCACTATACACATGAAAATTAGCTTAGAGACTAAGCGGGCTAATTTACATTTTTAGGGATATGTTTTATCATTGTGTGCAGATAGGATTTGCAGTCTCTTTGCTGAATGCATTGTGTTACCAACCCACTCGCTTTTCTCTGCCCAAAGAAAGAAAAAAAAAAAAAAAGGACACGTGCATCATGTGAGCAGAGCCCTGCTTTTCACTGAAAAGAAAAGCCTCAAGTTATCACTTCTACCTACTAAAGCCAGGGAGAACTGAGGAATAATAGATGCTGAAAGCAAAATTTACACAACACTAATAAAATAGCAGGAGAAAGTACAAACTTTCATTTTTTGGTCACTGCCTTTGAGACTGCACTCTTATGAAAGTGACATGAGTCCCACAGGAAAGAAACACAGCATAATTTGTTTCCCAATGACAGGTAGTTGTAGGTGTAAATAAAAATAAATGATTTGCTGAAGGCTTGTTGCCAATCTTGTCACTAGCAGTAGCAAGTGTGTGAGAACTGTACTTGGTGCTTACCTTCAGGCCAAGCTTTGAAAAGTGGATCTGAGATCTGAAACAGCAAAGCACCTATGTATATTTATCACAACTCAAGGAAAAAAAAACTTAAGGAAAGGGATAAACCACAAAAACTTTGTCTCAGTTTTATTCCACTCTCTTTACTTTAAAAGGGGAAGAATAAGAAAACTACCTCCAATTTACTTAATTTAATAGCTATGACCAAGGAATGTGAAAAGGTTCAAAGAGAAAGTACAAATGGAAGCAGGTGTTGTCACCAGTTTTCCAGCACTGTTTATCAAGGGGGCTTCACCTTCTCTGACCTTCCTTTTCTGATTAACAAAGCTGTAGAAGCCCTTCCTGTTATTCTTGGCATCATTGGCCAGGTTCAGTTCCAGCTCCACCTTGGCCTTCTCACCCCCTCCTTACACAGCCACACTTTGTCTCTGTGCTCTTCCCAGGTCACCTCTCCTGCTTTCCACTGCGATTTTCCTTCTTTCCCTTTAGTTTGACCAGCAGGTCCCTACTCAGCCATGCAAATACACACGTTTGTAAACGATCAAGCAAAATGCCTGTGCATTCCTCCACATCATAAACAGCACAGTCAGTAGCCTGATTTATGCTGAATTTACACAACAAAACACAAGCACTGGGAGAGCTGCATGTTTTGCAGAGAGAGAAGCTGAAAGAATAAGCAGTTTTAGCCATGACTATACACGCATGTTAGACTGGCACAAGATTGCAATTCCATTTCATAGACATTTTATAGCACAATTGTTTGATATCGTTCAACTTGCAAAAGTGGAAAACTCCTGCAGAAGTCAATCAAGCAGCCAAGACATCAGTGTTAGGAAGAAGAGAAGCCAGCTAGTCCAGGTGCTGAGAGGAACAGAGACCTTTCCAGCCTTCATCTGGGTGTCACAGAATCACAGACTGCATTGGGTTGGAAGAGACCTTAAAGACCACCTCGTTTCAACCCCTGGTTCCACTAGACCAGGCTCATCCAAGCCCAATTTAATCTGGCTTTGAACTCTTCCAGGGATGGAGCTGCTCCAGGCAACCTGTGTCAGGGCTTCACCACCTTTGCAGTAAAGAATTTATTCCTGATTTCCAAACTTAACCTGCCGTCTTTAATTTCACACATCTTTACTGCAAACAAACAGCATCAGTGAGAACACTGCAATGCCGAGAAATCAATAATTTGTGTCACAGAGTTATGGGAGCATATTTTTCAATCCTCCTTTCCACATATCTGCTACAAAGCCCAGCAGTCTGCCTTTTTCTGCAAACTTTGCATTCAGTGGAGGATCTTGGGCTGACATCCACCCACAACTCCAGACACAAGCCATTAGGGCTATTTATTAAGTTTCGCATCTCAGTTAGTCATACTTCATGAGTTCTTACTGCAAGATTAATAAAATAATATTGGAAGGCAAGAGTTCCATCGTCATAATGATTTAGTACACACACCAGAGATGGAAGTATAAATAATTAAACCTACCAATCTGAAAGACAAATCTGACAAATCACTTCAACTGTCACCAAAAAGACAATTTCAAGTTCATTTAACATCTAATACCAAAAAACACTGACAACAGCATAACGCTGTATTGAAATACAAAAAAAATTATTTATTCACGGAGTCTGATCTTGCAAGTCAGATACTGCATTTTAAATATCATTGAGCTATCTCACACTGGTTCCCCTGCATTGCTTTTTTAACCATTTTCATAGTGAAATGAAACAACTTATCCACAAAATTTGTAAGTAAAAAGAAATTCCCACATGTAGCATTTAATTGACCAATTTTGTTTACTAGTCCTTCTACACAATCCCCTAACTCCATTTGCTTTCCTGCTGTGAAAATTCAAATGGACTAATAGGCTTCTCTGTCTCTGCTAACAAGAGAATTTTGTATTTAAAATCTTTTTACATACAATTACTGTATCAGATTCACTGCTTTTCACTAGGTTATTCAATGTGCTCTTTGTAAAAAGTTATGTAGGCGTTTCAAGTTTAAATAAAAGTTAGGGGCTAAGGCTGAAACAAGAAAATATTTTTAAATAGAATCACAATGTAATATTAACTGATAGAGGGGGGAAAGGCTTTGTTTAGATTCAAAAACTATGATTTAGTTTGATATAGTTCATATTAAAGTCAAGAAAAAACATCAACAAACAACTTTTCTAACAGAGCTTATGTTCCTGGGAATGTTTTGCCAATTAAACTGGCAACACAGCATCAAACACAAATATATGAAGATACACAAAAAAAGATCGCTGACCTAATTCCAGAAGGTGCAATAACTAAGACACCTGTCAATAAAATTTCAATTACTCAAGAATATCAGCCACAATTCCTGTGACTGCAGGTGCATGACTATTTAATGCTATTTCCAGCTATTTGTGTCTTGCTTCTCACAGTGCCAAAATGAATTTAAACCATATATTTCAGGCAACATCCAAAATGCAGTTGTCTAATTAGAGGGAAGTACTTCCAGTCCAGGGAAATAAACCCACTATCCACAGGAGTACGAGCAAAGGGAGGCAGGAGCTGCAGAGGGAGGGTGGAGGAGGACCTCAGAAGGGTGATGAATACTGGAACACAGCTACAATTTGTGATAACATTTAACCCTCTGCCCTCAATTTAGGCTCTCTAAGACATTAAATGAATACCAATATGTCAATAAAGCAGGACAAACACAAGCCCAGAGAGAACAACAAAACCCCTGCCCCTAAGAGCATCCATCCCTCTTTGTCTCCCAGATTACAGGAGAAGCCACAGAATCAGAAGTCTTTAATCCACCAGCGAGAGCTGCTGGGGAAGAGTTAAAGCAGCAGAGCCACCTGCACCTGCAGCAGCTCATCTGCTCTCCCCATGCAGCAGCCCTGCAGGTCACTGCACTTCAAAAAAAAAAAAAAAAAGGAAGAAGAAAAATCTGTCTGCTAGCCAGTATCTGTCACCACTGCAGCTGTATTACACAGCAGTTGGCACGGATAAAATAATTCCTTGTTAAGAAAGGATTTATAAAATATGCAGGACATTAACTGAACATACACAGCTACTACTTGAGATTATAAATTCATTAACCTAGACACAACCACTGGGTAAGAAGGCAGGCCAGAGAACTGGACCAGTTTCCCTTCACTTTGTGCAGGATTTGCAAGATTTGAGACAAGCACAGAGACCATGCTATCAGAATAGAATTCTCAGGTTAATGGGAATTAGGGGTGCAGTATCAATACATACCACTGAGTCCAACACAGTAAAAAACTCCAGTTAAGTGTTGAACTGCCTTAACATCCCCAACAGTACAATTACTAACATCCATTACAGCAACCATTTGGCCTGCAAAACTCCCTAAGGAAGGGACAGTGCCAAATCTCTTCTTCCCAACATGACTATTCGAAGCTGCTTAAACATCTATCATGCCTCTGCCCAAATGCTGCTGTGAGATGTCCAGGGCTTCTCAAGAGCTTCTTTCATGCTGCCACAATCAAGTTTTGGGTTGATTTGTGATGCTGTGGCTGGCCATGTCTGAGCATCTTCTGCATGGGTGGGTCAGAAATGAGGGAGCACCAGCAGCTGGCCACTGGACTTCAGGGACAGGGAGGAAAGCCACCTTTGTCTGATCCAGGGATCAGCTGAGAAGAGCCCAGCTGGAAAAAATCCCTCTCTTCCAACCTGCCTTGGACACCAGGACTGAGACATGGCAGCCCTTCTCAGCCAGGCTGAATGTGGCTCCTGCTTGCAGCCACCAGTCCTGCAGACACCTCTTATCACTCCTTAATTAACAGCAGCAAATTTGCTCCTTATCACTCCCAGACCTGTGCCGGGTTGGTTTTTTTGTTGTTCATCAGTTTGGGGTTTTTTTTTTCCTTATTTTTCCTTAAGAGCTGCCTTGCCCTGACATTGAAGGCTACATGTTATTCTCAGCTCCAATTAAAGGCTGCCGAAATCCGTCATGGTCTCGCCTCCCTGCATGAGGAGTCAGCTCTTATCTCTCAGTGGGGGGAAGTGAAAATGGGCTCGGTTGCCTAGAAACCTGAATGAGCATCTTCTAAGTGAAAAGCAACTTCTGGACTGTTAATTCAGGAGTGGAGAGTCCAGGCAAGAGGACGGTGCCAGTCACTTAGCTTTCAACACCCACAGGGTGACCCTTCCCCAAGGAGAATGAAGGGTAAATAAACACTGGGCTAAGACTGACAGGAGTCCAGGATTTTTTAAACCCAGATACTGCAAGCAGAGCATCAGTGTCTCCAGGTCAAGGGCACTCCTTCCTGCTGGGCTACAGGGCTTTTTGAGATTGGCTCATTCATTTAATCTGGGTGTGGCACCACAGACACCTCTTTGCTGGGTGAGAATCCAAACATGAGCCAAGAACACATCACTTATCTGGAAGTGGATATACAATAATAATTAAATACGTACAGTATTATCTACTTTGAAACATGTGTTTGTCTGCCTTCAGTGAGAATTAATTACATTGTACTTTATACAGAGATCCAATTTATTTTTAATACAAGAAAAAAATACTCTCCTCTTATCTGTGTTACAGTGTTTACCATGCAGGTACTGAATATGTTTTATCTTAATTTACAAAGAAACCCACAATTAAGAGTGCTTCAGGAAAACTTTCTATGAAATTTAGTATTAGATCTCAAATGTGTTCCCGTCTGAAATGCTTCCCATTAGTGAAAGCAAAACCTTCAAGATATTCCTATAAAGTTAATCCAGACTTATATACTGGTTATGCTGACAGCAATGCAATAGAAGTAAATAATGTCATAAATATTGTTTTGGATTTCAGCTGAATTTTGAAGCTACAAATATTAAAAGCTAAAAAGAAGTAGTGCAAGAGAGTGAAGCAACAAGGCAGTGAGGGACCACATTGATAAAGAGCATTCAAGGTAAGACCCTAACTAGTACCCTAACAAGTAGCTATTGCCAAAATTTGTGGCATGAGGCATCATCAGAGTAAGTACCGGGTCTGACTGCAGTCTCCCATCAAATTTGAGTCAGTGCATTGCCACAGAAATCCCAGTTCACCTGGAAAGCAGGAGAGATACAAAAAGGGAAGCAAAGGCTTGTTTCCAACCCTTGCATCCAGCAACTGCAGGTGAAGTGGATTCTTAAATAAATACATTTAAGTCTAGAATTACTACAGATCTATAATAATTGAATTTATTTTGGAGAAAAGCAAATAATCGGCCTCAATTCACATAGCTCTGTGAATGTCCCTCTGTTGCTTAGGGTTTTTTTTTTTTAGATATCTTTTCCTATCTTGCAGAAGCACTGAAGATAAATACACAAAGGATTCTGCAGTATTCAGATATTACAGTAAAAGACCAAAGCACAGCTATGGTGAAAATCTCCCATCAGCACAAGAAGTTCCATCCTGCCTGCTCATCTACTTGTTGGCGATTTTTTTTCTTTTAAAATTCTCCCTCCTCCTTTCCTCAAGTTACTTCATTCTAACATTTTCCTTCCTACAACAGACTCAATAACATGCATTTAACTAAAGAAACCCGCCTGGTTTTGCTCCCTTCCCTGGCCTCTAGCACTGGAAACAAGATCTAACATCACATGCCACTAAATCACTGAACTCTGCCTTTTGGAGCTGATGACAGCTTAGATCATGGCAAACTCTGTCTGTGGTAATAACTGCTCCTAGGCCAAATATTTTATCTACCATTTATCCTCAAAACCAGCAAGCAGAAGGCAAGAACCCTGATACTAACCACTGCCATCAGCACTCTGACAAAGCAGACAAAATACAATAAAGCTTATAAGCACAGAGCCTGTTCTGAGACTTATTTTGCATTCTGCTATCCCTTAAATGGGACCCAGAGTGGTTTGGGCTGGAAGGGACCTCAGAGATCATCTCATTGCAACCCTCTGGGACACCTTCCACCAGAACAGGCTGCTCCAAGCCCCTGGCGTGGCCTGGAACAATTCCAGGGATGGAGCATGCACAACTCCAATTGATATCTGATTGAAAACAATCCTCTTGACATGCCAGGTCATACAGGGAAGAGAGCAAGCTCTTCCCCATGCCCTCACTCCACATGGAAGGGCAGAGACAAAACCCAAACCCACTGCTCACCACCTGCACTACACATCCTCTACATGCACCTGCAGAGGGAAAAAAAAAAATCATATTTTCTCTTCCCTTCTTCCCCCAAACTTCTGAGGGCCATGAGAAAGAGCTGCTTGAGAAGAGCAGCACATCCCAGGCTCCAGCCCCAGCTGCAGGCAGCAATCCCCATCCCAGTCCCCGGGGATGGCATTATCAGCCAGCCAAGGTGGGAGCACAAGGCAAGGGGACTGGCAAGGCAAGGAAGGAGAAATCACATGAAAAATATCGCAGCAGCTGGTCAGTGAGACTCCATTTTCAAGTCTAATCTCAGTTTGTGCAGTCAATGGGGGAGAAATGGCACAATTTGCATGACAACAGCCAAGGGAACTGAACAGTGGCAAATCAATTCTGTGAAAGAAGATAAAGCAGAATATACCTAATATATTAGCAGCAAGGTAGGATTCAATTCCCATCATGTCTGATGATACTGATTAAAACTGACACTTCTTTATTATTATTATTATTCCTCTTCCACTTAAAACATGGAAGCAACTGAGCCATATAACAATGCAGTTGTTTTACACAAATGGAAACACACTTGGCCATGGAAGAAAATAATGTAAAGTCCACATCCATTAGGATTAACAGCTCTAAAAAATATTAGAGCTGGCTATTTTAGCATGTTACAGAGACTCAAGCTCACTTAGGTTTGAGGAGGGATTTGGTGACTTTAATTTATACACAACAGGAGAGATGTAAATAGCATAGCTGAAAGGAAGTATTAGGTTTTATTTATGGATGAGTTTATATAATCAGCAAGCACAATATCTCTGACTTCCTTTTCAACTTATTTAGAGATTTGACTATCAGTGTTGACTTGCTTTTGAATTTAAAATAACCTTCACAATCACTACTGGGTTGAATACAAAAATTTCCTGACAATGTACATTTGTCTATAGCTAAAGTCAATTCTTTTTAACTCAAACAAAATCCTCCTTCCCCCTTTCTTGGTCACCAGTGTTATTATCTCAGTTAATAATCTCATTTTTAAAGATGCTATTACAGCTGAATGAGAATTGCTGGTCTGACAAGAGAAGCACATTCAGTATGTGAGAAAAAAAAAAAAAAAGGAAGTAGCTCCTACTGATGCTGCTGCTTGCATCTAAGCAAAAGGAAAAATACCATAAGTTTGGAGGCTGAAAAGTCCACATTACTTTTGACTGAAGAATCTGCTACAAAATTTAGATTTAGAAAAATTAAGTATTTTGTATGTTTGTGTTTTTGACTGCAGTGCATGTCATCATAGAGAACAGACACAAAGACTGAGGAAAATCTTAGCCAGTATTGCTGATGTCACTGATCTGTTCTGCACAGCACTTGAAAAGGACAGTAAACACAGCTGAATCTTGTCAATACCAAACTTCTGACTTTATTACCATTTAAAAGAGATACCCCCTCAGTCTCACCTTCCACACTGCAGATTCAAAAGTGTTTCCCTGAAATATAGAAAAGAGCCAGAAGCTTCACTTAGTGAATACTAAGTGAATACAAAACACTCCACTGGTGTACAGGCAGATGTTGCCCTTGGACTGCAGGACAGTGCTGTGCCAGGAAAGGCAGAGGAGCTGCTGCAGTCCTGGGGTTCAGGTGTCCTAAGGGGGTGCTGCAGGGGAGCTGGAGGAGATGGGGGGCTCCTGGCTGTGTCTGCAGAGCAGCAGGGTCCCACTCTTGCCCTGCAGTCCCCAGGGGAACAGACAGGCACCACCCTGCCCTTGCACACCCTCCAAAATGTGTCCTGGAGAACGCTGGGTTTGCTGTCTGCTGAGCGTGCATTAAGGATTCCAGACACACACATGTCCAAACCTGCCCTATAATAACATTTCTTTCAACGGGCAGCAGCCTTACATTAATATATATTAGTTTCTGCGACTAACTCGAGTAGAGATGTAAGTGACATTTGCTCCCTGAAGTGAAATTATACATTTATATACATCCTATCTGTTTTCTCATCTCATTTTTTCACAACAGTTCAGCTGTCACATTCTCTCTTTCACTCCAGAATGAAAGGAAACAGATCTTCTGGGCTTAACAATGAGAAGGCAAGAAATAAAAAAACAAAAAACCCCAAGAACAAGGCAATGTCAGTAGCAGGGCACTGAGCCCGTTTATGGATCAAAAAGTCAAGGGACAAGACTGTTATGCACAAAATGGGATTGTGCTTTTCCAGTTTGCTTTTGAGGGCTCCTCAATCCTCTGCTAAGTTATCCTGCAGGAAAATGGGTGGTAATATACAAAGATTTTATCTTGTTTGTTTGTTTTACAATGGAAAAACAGAAGGCCCTAATTTTGGGGAATATTCTAATGTAATTCTGGCCACCTCATATCTACACAGGTTCAAAATCAGCTTGGAATATAGATTTCATAAAGTTTGGTATTCCTGCTCTTTTGGTCTTGGTTGTTGACTTTTTCTTTTTTAAATAAACACCCAGCACTGTGCTGTACAGGACAGGAGCATCCCACTGCATCTCCACCAAACAACTACAAATCCATAAGAGGAAACACAAATAACTCCTAATTTTCTTTGCACTTACATCAGTTGGAATAAATGAAAAACATGAAAAAACAACACTTCTAATGCCATTAAAATATGGTTACGAGTAAACCAACCTTAACAAAGGGAATTATTTATTTGGATGACTTTTTGTGTTCACACAATCTGCATGAATAATTTATAGGGAAAATTCCTACATTACCAACAATAGATTTTAGTTTATCCAGAGTTTGGAGATAACACCAACACAGCTCCTATCTGAACTATTAGCAATTCCTAAATTAAAAGTATTGATTGTTACAAGCAACAAAAATTTAACCAAATTTCTTAATTCGGTTGGAACACTGAATTAAGAAGAGTTTAATACAACGTAATACTGTGCTAACACCACTTTTGCCTTTCCTCCAAGTTAGCTACACCATTACCAGTCCCTCTGTAGGGATCATATGCACCCCAGTCCCTGAGTCAGATCACCTTTCTCACCCAACTAATAACTGGAAATTAACTGGAGAAAACTGGCTATACAATTGATCTGACTTACTTCATAGTCACTAAAGATCAAAGAGGGAAAGGTAAAACTCTTTGATCAGGTTTGCAAAAGGGGCAGGACTGTTCTGGCAGACAGCAAGACACAGCTTTAGTAACTCACACTGCTGAGTGCACTGCTGGGTCTTAGCACAGCTTTGCTTTCCTCTGATCCTTATGCAGATTTTTTTACTCTGCATCTAGTATGGTATGAACACAGTGTAACATAACCTCAAGCAATATGTATAATTTCATATGGTACAGATCCAAACAGGAGTGATGAAATTTCCTGAAACCCTACTCCTGAAAAATATTCATGCCATTACCATCCTTCATTCTTACCAAAGGCATAAGCATGTGACTGATTAAAATACAATGATTTCTTCATGAGTAATTAAGAATGCACATAACAAAGGTGCAAACAAAGGAAAATTTCTAGTAGGGATCCAATTTTTTAAAATCAATATTATTTTAATGTTTGCTCAAATATATGCTTCCATTCATGACATTTAAACTGATGATTCAAAACTGGCTACCAGTCATCTGGTACATTCCAGATTACTTCTGCAGCACCCTACCTCCTGTAAATTAGCAGGACTTTAAATTATTTTATGTTTAAATAAGTGGAGGCACTGCAACAGAAATCCCATTGTTTGTTGTCACGACTCATTACTGGTCTGTTAGCAGCAAACTGTTCTTCGAAGAAATCAACTTTATAATTTCAAAAACTGGTACTATACTTAAGAACTCAATTAAATGAGAATAATTCCTTTCTATTGTGATCAACCAACAAGATACTAATAGCAAGAACCATAAGAGACTGGAAAATTTCTTCACATATAGAATTTCAAAATATATGCATGCAACATATTAAGATGCATGCTTCAACCTCTCATGAAGTGTATCAGAAAGAATAGTTCAGATTAACATGAAGCTACAATTTCAAGTAACATATTGCAGCTCATTTTAAAAAGTGTTTGTGAAAATTTAGTGATAATTAACTAATTCAATTAGTTCTGCTCTTGGGTCTTAAATATAACAGTGGTATTAATATATTGCCCCAAAGAGTTAAATTCTCACCAGACTAAAAACAGTGCAGTTAAATCTCTTTCTGACTGAAGAAGAGGGAAGAAAGAGTCAATTCCCTTGTAGCTAATGGAGTTAAATTGGGATAAATGAAAGTAAAATGAAGCCGAGTTTTCTTGTGTTTGTGCAGGTACAACAAAGTCTTCATCACCCCAACACTTGCAGAAAATGTTCAAGTATGTTGCTCTTGGGAAAATTAGATGTTTTCAGGAAAGTCAGGGAAAACTCCTGTAAATCAGTCTCCAAAGACAAAGAAGATTACAGCCATTAAATAGATGGGGAAACAAAGAAAGAAAAGCAATGGCGAATAATTCCAGACCACCATGACTCCTTTCATATCTTTGATTTGTAAAATAAAAACATTTTTAGCAGGCAGGTGTGAAGGAGGGACCAAAACCTGTCTGACAGCTATTCCCCTCACACCATGGTCCACTGAGAAGCCCAGGGCATTTAAAGAGGGCCCAGCACATCCCACTTCCATCCACTGCTCAGCACATAAAGGAGAACATCACCCTTGTTCAACAGCTCCAGAGTGCTTCGGGTAGCACAATCAACAGCAGCACAGCAAAGGCTGGACTTTGGAGAATATAGAGTTATGCAGCTGCTTCTTCCACTGCCTAGGTGACTTAATCAGATTTTCATAAAAACCTGCTCCAGATTCCTGCCATTCTAGCCAGGAGAAACTCAATATATTCTGGAGAAATAATTCTGACCTGGCTAAAAAAATCCACTTATATCATCTAGTGACACTGGAACAGCTGACAAAGGGAGCTCTCTGAGATGGACAAGTGGATGTTTTACTGCAGCTGCAGTGAGCAGCAGGCTGGGGCTGTCTGCAGGGAAGAAAATACTGAGAAACAACGTGAAAATCAGAGCAATAGACAGGAAGGAAAAAAATAATAGCTATCTTTTATAGCTATCCTTCAGCATCAGTCAGGGACTTACCTAGAAATACTCCTGCCAGATTAGTTACTGCAACACCCTGAGCCACCAGCTTCCAAAATGGTTGGTTCACTGAATACATTTACAATGAATAATAATCAACTTCTCAGCTTCTTATGACTTGGTTTTTTTATGCCTTAAACATGTATCATGAATTCAAATACATTTTTACTGTTAAAGTGGCTTAAAAGTGAGGATCACGTGCAAACACGAAACAACGCAGATGTTAAGAAGTGATCCTGATGGCAGGTTTGAGCAGGTGAAATATTAGTAAGTGATACTACTAACAAGTGCAAAAGTATTCTGTTATACTGCTGGGCTCCTTTCCCACTGGAAACTAAAGAAAACTGATTGTTTTGTTTTGTTTTTGTTTTAAGCCTCACCATACAAGAAACCACACTTCCAAAGTCTTCCCTCAATTCAGATGCATTATACTAGTTCCCCTTTTAAATTCTAAGTGTCTTTATGGTTCTGGCTGAGCTTATTTGACTGAAGGATTTTTGAGCAATAAACCAGGCAGACAAGTAAACGCAGAAAGTTAAAAGAATCAAAGCTTTAAAGGAGTCAAAGAGCAGTCCCAGTGAATCTGCAATTTTCTGGTGCATCATTCTGCATCAGATGAGTAATCCATCGTTTGGGATGGCTTCCAAGAATGGACCATCTGCTGTCAGCATGACCACGCTCCTGGAAGCTGCACAGAATCTTTCACCTTCTCCTCGACAGCTCTGGAGAGATATAATAATAAGGTTTCTAGAAAGAACAAAGCCAATAAATTGTAAGCTGCTTTGCCTGAAATACTATCTCTTTACAGGTTCAGTACATCTAACTTGCATTAGTGGCCTTCTGCCACACATAAGTGGCATTTGACACAGAGAAAACAAATTATACTGACTGGAGAGAATGGGATTTTTAGCCATGAGATCACAAGGCTAAAACAATAAAACCACACATAAGTGATTAAGGGAATTTGCATATGTACAGATTCTGAATTCTTCCTAATTTCACGCACATGCCCTGTCGCAAACGCCTCAAAGCACAGCAAGGCAACCACAGAATGAAAAATCCCCACTTCTATCCCCTGCCCTGGGTGCAAGGAAGGCTACAGGACAAAAGCCCCTAACCTGAATGCTGCTGCAAGGCAGCTCCAAAGAGGAAAACAAACAAGCCAGCCACTTCTTATAAAATGTCCTGCTCTGTCAAATTCAGGCAGCTGGCTAAAGACACAGGAAACCAAATTCCCATATCAGCAAACAGAAGAGGTGATGCTGTTCCCATAAACTGGCCACAGCTCCACACCCTCCTGTCTGCCAGCACGGGCATTCACCTGACATCAAAGTAGCCAAGCTTAAGAAACTGAACAAGGATTCAGGTTTTCACTCAAGAGGAAAAAAACCTCATGGAGGCATCTCTAGCCAGGAGGGAAAAAGATCAATTCCAACATTTTTGTCAGCAGCTGCCAGCAGATCAGTTTTATTTTAAAAATACATTTAAGAGTTGACTCTTACATAGCTGAAGGTTGCACACAAGGATTTTAACAACCTGTGGGTTCTAGCTGTGGGGCAAGGAAAGCTATAGGATCAAGTAGTTGAAGAGGAGAAGGTTCAACTGCCCTGCTGGGTATTAAGAGGGGTCTTATACCCAGTATCTTTATGGCTTCACCTAAAGACCAGCTGGGTTTGAGACCTCCTGAATAGGCAGATCTCATATCACCAGAGCAGCAAACTCCATACAAAGCTCAGAAAGCCAAGTGGAAGTGAGCTACAAGAAAGCATCTAACTAAGCTAATACTAGAGGGTTTTTTAGAAGAGGCCAAACTATTTTCTAAACCAGCAGAAATTACTTTGAGTGTTCCAAAACAAGAGATGGAACAATCCATATTTGCAAAGTATGCCCTAAGCATGCAGTTAGAAAGCCAAAACCAAGGCCCATGTCTTGCTCACATTTTGTAAGTTCAAAGTTGAACACAAGATCAGTGGAACAAAACACAGAAGGAAACATGCAAGATCAGTTGCCTTTTCATCAAGTCAGACAAAGCACATACAAAGTGTCCTTAAGTATTTCAGCTACAACTGAAGCTGAAAGAAGCAATTGCAGCATCATGCTTGTCTTGCTAAAGGTAGCAGCTCTCCCACTTCAGGGCTGGAGGGCCCAAGACAGGTGATGCTGCCAGCCAGGGTCCCATCCAGCCCCTGGTCTGCTTCTGCTCTGCTCCTGCCCATTGACACAAACCTTCTGCTGTGCAGCTCCAGGCACAAGCACTGGAAATGGTTTCTTCCACAGCTGCAGTGGAAGTTTGCATCCTCCACACTACAATACAATGAAGACAAAAAACATCATTTCCAGAACATTTCCAGCCTGCTCATAACTTTCCTGAAGTTACAGGGGTAGGAGATGCCACTTCTGCCAAAGGAGAAGGGAAGCAGGAGAGCACACAGGAAGCAGAGGGTGGAGTAAGGACATGTGTGGGAAAAGGAGCTCTCACTGCAGGAATCTGGGGTGTAAGGATGAGAAGATAAGGGCAGTGATGGAGTAAGATGTGCTCTAGGACAGACATCCAGCTACTGCAGAAATGGAGTGGAAGAGAAAGGAGAAAGCACCGAATTATCCATGTATGAAATCAGGTGCTGAAGCAGCAGGAATATGCACAGGTGGGATTTAGAGCTGGGGTTAGAGAGAAAATGGAGAAAAAACACAGCCATTATTTTTAGGGTGTTTAACAGAATGTTACAGAACATTTCTTCTTTGGCTCTTGTGTCACAAAGAAAAAAAAGGGAGCTGGTCCCCTTTGTGTCTTCACAGTGTTTCAGTCAGGGCAGCACTTCTCCTGACCAACCACAGTAGTCTCACTCAGTGTCCAGCACCAAGAATTCTAAAGTCTCAGCCCTGGCTACCAGCCCTTGTTCCAAATCATCAGTTACTGTACATCTCAAGTATGGCTCAGTACTCTTGCAAAATCCAGTGTTTTTGGTGTTAAAGGGAAAAAAAAGGAATTATTTGGCATGAGAGAGAAAAAACTCAACATGGACTTTTGAAAACACACTCAGCCAGCTCATCACTCTCCTTTACTCTCTTTCACAGTCATTTCCAATAAGCAGATTTGGAGCTGCCAGATAAATTTCTCTGCTGGCAGGAGAACAGGCCACCAGAGTCCCCGAGGTCCCAGCTGCTCCTCCCCTATTGCTATCAGGGCTCCCATTAGAGGCAACACATCCTGCCCTGATTAAAACATTGCCTACACAAGTCTTACACCAGCCTCAGTCTGCCAAATTCAAAAGACCTGATCTTGATTTATAGCAAAGTAAATGAGAGGAGGAGGGAGTTAAGAACTGAAGAAAGCAAGCAAAATAATGAGGGGATGGAGAAATAACAGAAATACTCAGTTCTTGAGCTATAGGACTATCTTTCATACCTATTAGCATTGACACTAGAAGAAAATTTATTATCTTAGGAATCTAAAATACCCATTTTCCATTTTAAAAATGCTTTGGTGTCTTAAAAACAAACGTGCTTCATTTCTGGATTAATCTCAAGCTAGGAGGATTAGTTTATCACAGAAATCAGGCGTGATCCACATACACAGCTGCATCATTTCCAAAGCACAGCAGAAGGCAAAAAGGACATAATGAATATGCAGAAACCCTGTTTACTGTTAAGAGCAATCATCTTATTTGCCCTTTCTTTTGTCATATATAACATTAACACTCATTCTTTGTGCTTCTCTACACTGCTGAGTCTTGATTAATCAATCTTGTAAAAACTTGTCTTCAGTGATTCATCATCTGTTTCTACTTTTTGAACTCTACTGAAAGCATCCTGATCACAAAACAAAACAATTCAATACAGAATACATTACTGCCTCCAAAATAGGAGGAAAAAGCCCACAAACAAACCCATTTTGGATCACTGCAGCTCCAAGGTCTACATCATTCATATGTGGCAATGAGCAACTACCCCCTCACAGGCAAGGGCTCAAAATTATTACTATAAGTACCAGCAGTGATTGTTTAATGGGATGCTTTGGATTATTGCACAGCAGCAATTCAGGGCATTAGTTTTTACTGCTACAGAGCTGGTGGTTTGTTTTTTGAAGGACCACAGCTGATTATTTCCTTTACTCTTTTCCTCTTAATAGATAAACCATCAGAAAGTAATAATAAATTGTATTTGACCAGCATATAAGTTGTTGGGTAATAAATTCCCTACAAATATTAAGGGAAAGTGCCAGCCTTAAAGCCATGACATAATGAAAGCAACAGTGAGTACACCACACATTGCTGGGTTTTGGGGGTTATTTTTCCAGACCCCAAATATTTTGCATCCATCAGTCTTCACGTGCTACAGACTCTACCGCATCCAAGGATATCCCCACCAAACATAACACCTCCTAACCAATACCTTCTCTCACTCCTTCTCCTTGCAGCTGAAGCACAGCATTTGGTGCACGTGGGTATTGATATTCTGCTCCCAACACCACCTCTGCTCCAGCCCTTGTCGCTGCCTCAACTGGTAAATTGGCTTTTGCCAGCCTGGTACCGCTGCTGTCCTGGCAGCGTTTCCCATGGCAGGGGAACAAACGTGCTCCTGCTCCATGTGTTCCCAAGCCAGGATCCAATCTTTGGACACCAGCCCTCGGCACCAGGCCAGATGGATGCTTTTTGCTGCTCCTCTGCTTTATGGGCTTGAATAGCAAGAGACTATGAACTGCAAAACCACAATGCTGTTATCGACTGAAATAAAAAACACTGCTGCACCCCGCAGCAGTGAAACAACCCCAGTTTTAGAAGAGACCTTAGAGAGAGGAAGATGAGGGGGAGGAAAAAGGAAATCAAAATACAGAACTAGAGAAATAAATGGAACCTACCCCACAAATCACACACTTTAAGTAAATGGAGACACACACTGCTGCACCATCTTAAAGAACATAAGCATGACTTGTATCTCACATTTACAGAACAGAGTAAGGGCCTTGAAGGTTTAGCATCTCTTTTCAGAGCTGAGAAATAACTTCCCAAAACCTCCAAGAAGAGCTGTGACATCAGTCTTCTCAGCAGTTCCTAAGCAGTTCCACAAGCAGGTGTTATTTTCTAAACAGAAAAGTCTCCCACTTCTTCCCACTATCCAGTATTTATGCCACAGTCCAAGCTTAAATCCAGATCTACTTCAACCATCTCCAGCTATGGTTTGTTAGCTGAATTTAAAGGATATTAATTTATAGAAATGGACCTAATTCAGGCTGGATTTGTTACCCTTCCCAGTGCATCCAGGCACAGACACAAAGGGAGGAGTAACCTTTCTTGGACAAGCAGTCACGGAGCCTGCTACACCCCGATACGATCCTGTGCACAAATAACAACAGTCTGTGCCTGTCTGGCACATTTACCCACAGAAATCTGGCATATGTTTTACTGTGAATAATTAGCAGAAACACACAGAACTCTCTTATTTCAAGGTAGCTTTTGTTACGGCTCCATTCCTGCAGACTTTTAAAATGAGGGTAAGATGACAAGATACGAGACAATCAAAATGTAATTGAGCAAGAGGCTGAAACAGATGAGCGGGTAGGAATTGGAGTAAATAATGTGTCCACACAAGCTAAAGAAAATCAAACAAAGCAGATACCAAACTGCACTTTGGAAATCTGTTCATCTGTACAAGTATGGCTATTTCACAGTTTCTCCCTGCTTTCTTCCTAAAGTGGTTTAGATCCTGAAGTTTTATAACATAACCTGGATTAGATATTACATCTGTAAGTCTTGATATAAATAAAGACAGCTTTTGAAACATATATTGGTTTTCCTTTTTAGCAAAGGATTTTTAGGTGTAGAAGAAACTTTTCCAAGGACAGGAAGTGGATCCACTCAAAACCTTAAGGAATATGCCTGATTTCCTATTTGGTTACTTCAGTGTAGAGACTCCTCATTTTAGATGCAACTCCTGCCATATTTAGAACCTTGACAAATTATTTTCTTTTTTATAAAACCTGAGAACATACCAGATTTCACCCCAGGGCAGAGCTAGGAGCCTGCTGTCACCAAGCTCATACCCTGAACATGCACACAGGACTCCTGTGATTCACAATTTTGAAATGCAAACAGAAGGATCTCCAGATGCTTCATTGGTGTGCAAGCTGAGGTCTTTCTGTTTGGTTGTTGTTGGCTTTGTTGTCTTTTTAAAAAAATAACATTACAGTATCATGTGGTAGCCTTGAAAATAGTGAAATACTGAGATATACACATGCTATGAAACATTGTTTTCAAAAACCTGGCATCAGCAATGCTTTTTCTGGCACAAAGCATACACCAAGGGTGCTGGAGAAACCCTCAGCTGCTCATTCCTGCTCCTCCCATCCTTTGAACATCAGCGTTCATGCAGGCAGGCTGAGAACAAAGACCTGTGTGTCCCTGTGTCCCCAAAGGGTGGCTTGTGCCCACACCAGGGGTGGCAGCCAGCCCAGCAGTGCTCTACCATGCCCTGGAGTCTTCCCACTGGAAAGCCAGGGATTGGTTCTCTAAAGTCTTCATTGACACTGAAAAACATTTCCATGCATAGGCTGGGGAAAAAAAATTAAAATCTTGGGAAAAAAAAAATTAAAAAATCTTAAAATCGAAGTGGGCTTGTGGGTGTCATTCTTGCAGAGGGATTCTAAACTAGCATAGAGACAGAAACATCAACACCTGACCAAGACCAACCACCACAACCACAGCCCAGTAGGAAGAAAGCAATTTGATTTAGCTGGTTTAACTGAGAGAAGCTGTGATAGGAGATACACAACTTGGACAAGAAATGCATGAGGCTTATGCATATCACGCTTTTCTATACCATATGTTTTGTTCCAGGCAGTTTTTAACTGGGAAAGTCACTGGTGCTGCAAGATCAGAGTTTGGAAAGGGTTTAATCATCCCATTCCAAACATCTGTGATGGTAGTGATGAGTTACATGAATCAGGGCTGGTATCTAATCAGCATAATTAATCTCATTCAGTGATTAACCCAAAGAGGAAAGAGCTCCTTTAGGCACAGGTAAAATAGCACATGAGTCATTATCTGGCAGTGACAGTAGAGAGTTTAAAAATGCAAGTTGTGCTTTGTTGGAAGGTTCAGACTCAGTCTAAAGAGGAAACACACATTATTAAGTGCTAGGACAGAAACTTTAAGCAGTCTTTCCCCAACCACCAGAAACCAAGACACCACTGTCACTAAAAGCTCTGCTAATTAGTGAAATACCAGAAAGTGTTCTGGGGACACAACAACCAAACACTGCTGTGACACAGGCCAATTCTGTTCCAAGTACTATGGGCAAGGACTCTAAAGGCAGTTTTATACATCATGCTACAGTTCAAGCCTTTGTCATTGATCTCCCACGTGGAATTACTACAAAAATGCTCTCCACACAAAAAAATTGTCTTTCACAGTGCCAGGACTCATTTCAGAAGTGTCTGAATTATCCTAAGCAGTGTTCCTGGTTGCTTCATACAGAAATTTCAGAAATCCCTCATGCAACTTCAAAGCTGCATCTCCTAGAATAAAGTCCAGCTTTCAGTACAACACCACCAACAAGCTGCTAAAGTCTATTCCTATAAACTTTATATAGACTGTATATTCCATGTATTCCTATAAATTTAAGGCAGCAAAAGCTGGCACAGCTACCAAAGGAAACAGCCTGCTTTTGCAAACACAGTGGGGTATTTGTTGCTAATCTCACATCTTTCTGTTTTCTGCATCATCTGGCTGAAACAGCAAATTGTATGAATTGACTCAGGGGAAAAAAAACCAAAAACAACATTTTGAAGGTAAGGAAGGTTACTTTAAAGTTTATGTGCATTTAGAGTATATATGAAATTTCACAGCTCATTCCAGAAAAATGAGCAACTGTTGGAAGAAAAAAAAAAAAAGGTAGGACATGTCACATGTGACACCTGAGAGGGGTCCAGCCTCAATTTCGAGTGGCTGTTTGCCAAGTGAGGCAATAGCTGTGGCGTTTGGAAACACACCTTAGCAGGGAAAGGCTCCTGGTGCTTCCTCACATCACAGACTGAGCCTGAACACTTAACAACCACAGAAATAATTTACTCACAAGTAGTGATTTATTCCCTTTGACCTGATAAGAAGTCAATGGAGCTCAGCAGCAGCAACCAGCAAACTTTGGATAAAAGTATTTACAGCTATCACTGGCCCATGGCTTTCCTGGTGGCAATAAAACATCTTCTGTTTCATCTTCAGAGTGCTAATATCCGTCACATCCCATTTTTATTCCTCAACTTCCTTTAGGGCAGACACAAACATTGAAACTCTTACATAAGCTATTCTTACATAGCATGCAGCTGAAGAGAGAACACTCCCCACTCTATTCAGACCAAAACCAAGTACTACTCCGTTACAATTAAATCACATCTTGAACAACTCTTCATTCAGGAATGTGCTCACCACATTCTTGAGACTTCTCTGCCAAGGTGCATAAACTCTGCTGGACAAAGCAGAAGAGAGGGAAGTGAGGAACAAAATCTGTTGAAGGTTGGTGTTGGCCAGGGGTCATGGCAGCTGCAGAGACCCCCATTAGGTAACACCCTATGTGTTGTTGGACATTGCACATGAAAATGTGAAGAGCTGTTCCAGGTTTCCTACATAACTCCAAATGAGAGATGTTCATGTTTTTTAACATGCACCTGGAGTGTTAGCCCTCAATTTCTTTTTTTCCCCCACAGCTGTGCAATTACTATTGAGAAGTTAAAGGGTTTTGTGAAATAGCACAGAAACATTAAAAAGGACAGTTCAGGGAGGATAAAGAATATGTAATTGCTAAAAGTTCTGAGTGTGTATCACTCAGAGGTGCCCTTACTGAGAGCACCTCTGCTCTATGGGTGTTTTGAAAGCATTTTCCTGTTAATTGAGAGCATGCAGCTCTGCCTGCCCCTTCAGGGAAACAGCCAGAGCTGGACCAGAACTGATCTGGGGCACTTAATGAATAAACACTAGGGTACCAGGGATCAGAACTGGCCTTGTACTCACACAAAAGAAGCAGAGAGTGTGAAAGGAGCCCACGGCAGGAATGAGGATAAAGCCAAGCATCAGCACTGCTGCTGATAAACAGCAACCCAGAGGGCTCACAGCAAGCAAGGCTGCAGCCAGGGTGCAGACACCACAGCATTTCCCCCAAAAGCTGTGTAGGAACTACCTCTAAACATGACCCTCTGTCCCTGCAGATAATCCTGATGGGCACCTTCACTACAGCTGGTGCAGTATCACTGGAAAATCTCTAGATAAAGACATGAACAAACCCATTCTGGACACCCCCACCCCCTGCAGCTCTCGTGTTTCTCATCTAGGTATTTGATGCTTTTTCAGCTCTCCTGATGGGGATTTTTTTATTATTATTATTAATATGTTTTGCATTTTTTTTGTTTTATTGATGTGAGATGAGGGAAAAGATGATAACAGTAATGAAAGTTTAAAAATCCCCAGGCCAGTTCCAGAGAATCCAAGAAAACAGAAGCCTCTGTGTTTTTATCATCGTTATCCTCTCAGTAGGAGAGAGAATTCACTCTTCAAGGAGGACTGTGAAAAGATACAGCTCCCAGCTGGTTGTACAGAGTCTTGAAACCCTGAAGAGGATTTTTAAAACAACAGCCAAGGGACATGGAGAAGCAAAGCAGCAGGACCTGCTGCAGGGGACAAGTATGAAGAAGGATGATTATTCCAGCTTGAAAAAAAATAAAGAGATTAACTGTCAAAGGGGAAAAAATAAAAACAGTCACTCCTAACTCATGCAAGGCCATGTCAGAGTGTAAAATTCATTTAACACATTTTTAACTTCAAGACTATGCAAGAGGCAGTGGTGGATTCCAGTCTCCAGGATTTATAGCCAGGATGTTCAGAGGATGAACAGATGCTGATGGTGAAAGGCAGATCCAACATCAAGATTTCTTCTTATTGCCTCTGATTACAGCACAAGAAACAACCAACCTATGCCCAGCCACTCCTTTTTGTTTGAGGGGTTTTTTGTTTGGTTTAGTGGCTCTTTTATGTATTTGCATAAAAAGCACAATGCCAAAGGTATGAATCAGAAATGTCTGTGATGCCTTGGATATGCCATCTTGAAGCCTCAAAAAGTTACTTTAAACTGACTGGGATTTGAATGCTAGCAATTAGACAAGAAACAGATGCCTCACTACAAGCAAGAGCAATAACTGTAAGAACAATTACCATTTCGTGAGCTAGAGTGCAATGCACACCAGAAAAATGCAGTTTTAATTTGTCAGAGCTAATATTTATCCAAGGTGACAAATAATTTACTTGGTTGATTGCAAACTTCTGGAGCCTTGGGTTGAATCTGTACACAGCACAAAGCTCCCTTCAGCATCAAGAGAATCTTCAGTGTCAACTAACAAATGGAAGGAAATTCAAAATCATAAAGAAAAGATTTGAAAAAGAAGCACACAGCCATAGTAGAGGGGTCTGTTCTTCCTCTATATGAACCCTCTCAATCATCTCTACAGTTACCATAAAAAAATAATAATCAGACAACATGGCTTTCTTCTGAACAATTTCTCAAATTCTCTGATAACACTCAGCCACATGCAATCAAGATCTGATCTTGCCTGCACAAGGTTGTAATTTGTGCTGTTTATCTTCTGGGTATTACCTACTGTCAGCACAGAACAGCTTTAGGTTTAAAATTACCAATCTCATTTAGTCTTTGGGCTGTGAATGTAGACAGGCTAGTTATACCACAGTACAACTGCAGTAATAATAGCTGTAATGGGTAAATATGCATTTAACTTTAGATTAAAGAAAGACATGACAAATACAAGTGAAAAAATTCCTGCCCTACTGAGAGCATTTACACACCAACATTGCTTGTGGTTGTTACTGCACATGCACAGTTTTGCCTCAAACACAACTAGAGTTGAAGGTGATGGGTTTCTGTCACTGACTGTTTTCAAGTCAAGTAATTTGCCTTTTCTAGTGGAGAACATTAATTAATCTATCATGTATTATGTACACACCCTCCTTTTAGAACCAAACTGCTGCAATGCTTAAACAATTTTTCTTTGTCATATGGTTCCCTATCCCTGTATAAACCCCCCCAACTTCTGAGTCCCACTAATTACTGTTGCCTTATGGATTTGTGTAGAACATGAATGAATCCTGTCATCAAAACAATAACCAAACAGCTGGGGCAATGACAACAATAGTTTAAATGCCTTATTGTCAATTTTCCACTTCATTGGATTTGATACCACAAGCCAGTGGCAGCCCTCTGAAACCAAGCAGGGTCATGCAGGTGCAAGTCCACACTGAATACAACATATGCAGAGGTCATACAACTTAGCTTGTCCCATTCCTTCTCAATTTGACACAAGCTGTTGTACTGTTTTCCTACCCTCATTTAAAGATAATAAATTTCACCTTCAATTTCTGCAGCACCTTGAACACTTACAACTCAGACATAGTGTATCTAAATAAATGTTTTCAAGTGTGCATTTAGAGGTATTAAAAGAGAAGAATATGAGTTTGGAGATATCACATGCATTACAGGTTATTCATAGACCTGTAAGGACAGCATGCACTATTTTTCACACAGAAAGGTTAATTGTGCAATATATTTTCAACATCCAATTCCTGGGTTTAGCATATTTGCTACCTCCACTAAATCAAGTAAAACAAAGTAACAGATATGAAAATTGCCCTTCACTCCCTTTAAAGTTGCATTGAGTTCATTACCCTTAAGGTGAAACAGGTGTATCTAGTTCAGGATGCTTTTTTTGCTGAATATACTCTTAAGGTCAGCCAGCATTTGCAGGTCTTTAACATAAAATTCTTCAGATACTCACATTTTCTTAAAAAGCCATTTTATAAAGAAAAAAAAAAGCCCTACTCACACTTACTGCACAATGTCACAGGTTCAGCAGTTCAACTAATTCCTTCCGTGTCTACTTGTCTTTAAGACTTTAACACACACATGCACATCATGTAATTGTAGGTACAATACTTCCCCTTATTATTTAATCCCCTGAAGCTATAACTGAAAAATGCTAATATTACCTTGCATGCTTGAAGCAGCTTGTTAAAGAAAGGCAATTTTCTCATGTGTCAAAAGATTCCAGTCCCATGAGATCCTCTGGTTAATTCATAAAGTAATTTAATCATAATTAAAGCAAAATTGCATCTTACCCAACCATCATGTTTTGCAAGACAGATTTAGCAAAAAAATAAGTTTACACTGCCAGCAGGAATAGGGAAAAGGCACATTACAGGAGATGAGGGGAATTAAAGGTGAGAGGCTGTCAGCTCTTTTAGAGGAAATAGAGAATATCAGAGGGTCCAGGCTCTGCCCAGCTCATGGCTGGATGGGCCACTTCCATCTCTACAAGACAGATGACTTATCTGGCATGAAATGAAAATGAAAAATTATTTACTTCAGGAACTCACTTACCCCCAATTAATTACAGTGAGACCAAAGCTCAGCTTTTGCTGTTCAGCCCCACAGAGCAGCCAGAAACAAGGTGCACATTTTGTTTTCTGATAGGCTATATTTAGCCACAGAAGTAACCACATCCCCAAAGATGACATTAAAATCTAGATAACCAGAATTGGATTCAGTACCTAATGCCAGTTTCCTGGATGGGGTGAATTAAAAATAAATACAGCATGCAAGAAAGCAAGCCTCTGCATTAAATCACATCTCATGAAGGAAAACAGAATAAGCTTTTTGTGTTTGGATGTTGTGTTCTTTTGTTGTTGTTTTGGGGGGGTAAATTACTGAAAACTGACATGTATTTCAAATACAATAACTAGCTATAATCTTGTTTATAGAAAGTGTCAGGAGTCAGAAAAACTACACATAAACCACCATGTTACTGAAAATTATGGCATTTCCCTCACTAGTAGCTACAGAAGACTGTGAAACCTCAAGACATTAGAATCAATGAAAGCAGGTTCAAATGGAGCACCCAGAAAGATACAGGCTAGATAGGGAAATTCTGTTTAATTCTGATGCCCACACTGCAGGTGAGGGAAAAATAAACAAAAAACAAATCACAAGCAGTCCCAAATAAATACAGAAACAAAAATAAGAGCAACCACTAGAAAACTGCTGTCTTATCTCACATAAACAAAAGAACAGCAGCTATGTCAGATGGAACCAAACTTTATATTCACTAATAGCAGGTCCTCTCCCGAGAAGCAGCAGCACAAGCGGAACTATATTATATTCCAAGACTCAACATCTGTTAAAGCTCAATTTAACCAATTCCTTTTTGCAAGAACCCAAGTCTCAAACCACAGAGCTCCTCCTGGGAAAAGTCAAAACCACGCTTTCCCCATGGCTGCACCTGGGTCAGATGAACAAAGCTTCCAGAGAGCACTGATCAGACAAAAAAGATCTGAACAAGAAACCCACCAGCCCTTTGGGACCATCTCCTCAGGGATGGCCATCACAGAGCTCTCCCACACCTCAGGATTTTTAAAGCCCTCACATAGACTACTTTATGCACCCAAACCTCCCATTTAGAGATATTCATTTTCCTAAACCCACAGAGAGCCCCCACCTTGCTAAAAACACCTACAGCACCACAACAAAGACTTTAATTCACTAATAAGGCTTATGTCCAGCTTTGAATATCCATGTTTTTAGCTCATCTCCCCCCTGTTCCTCGCTAGTACAAGATGCAGGAGTGGAGGAGGTTGGGAAGGGGTTGTGTTCTTCCCAAACAGGTGCTTTGAGATTCCCAAGCCACTCTCTACAAAAGGAACACCAATTCAAGCTACCAGGGCTTCAAACTACAGAAGGGCCTTCCAGATATGAAGAAAAGCTTGTGATTTGGATATCTTGCTGTTTCACCAAGAACAAAATGCATTTCTGACTTTTCTTCTGACAACTGAATGCTGCATTCCATGAATACCAAGAACTTGAAAGGTGTAATCCACAAAGAGCTAACAACCATGGAAAAATAATACAAGATATTCTCACACTGCACAGACTGTGACACTTATGAAATGGACCCAAATGAAAATACCTTTCACATCTTCCATTATTTTTTAAATGGAAAATATCTATGAAAGTTTTTTGAGAATCATTGTTATGATTCAGAAACATTATTTACTCAGTGGTCTTGTTCTTCTTGAAGATTTCAATATACACATTATTTTCAATTGTATCAACTCTATTCAGCTATTTCAACTATAATTTTTAAAGTCTTGAATAGAAGGCCAATGAGCATTTAAATAACTGGTTTTGATGTTAAGTTACTCAAGTCATTCTTCATTTTTACTGCAAGGTTCAGAGACAATTGATTTCTTGAAGAGAAATCTAAAGTAAGTACTGTGGATATTAAACCTGTGCCATCTGCAGGGCTACTTCCAAGTTGGTGACATTTATGAAAAAATATTTAAAATATTTATTTTTATTACTACCCTGTTTAGAGTAGAGATGATACTTAGAGTTCAGGAATGGTGGCAAGCAGACAAAAGGGACATGAGGTCTCCAGCACATTTGCTGACACTGTCACTGCTCCACCTGTAAATGTTCTAAAGGGGGATCACTCCACCATCCCCTGGGAGATTATTAGCAGTCCACTACACTGAAGGCCTAATAAATCACTGTCAGGATATGCCTACAGTTATTCATCTTATTTTTGTTGATGCTTGTTCCATATTACCTAATAATCTGAATCCATCTTGAGTAACTGCTCTAATCAGTCTTTATGCTCAGCTGCTGCTAGCAAGTTAAATACTGCATTCATCCCAAGTCCTTTGAAGGCATTTCAGCCTGACATGTACATTTTCTGTATGGCTGAACGGGGGCAGGAACAAGCTCTGCCTGCCTTAAGAAAGGAAAAGCACAGCCTCCATCTGCCTGAGACACGAGTAATTTGTTTTATTTTAACCTAAATGTTCCTTTTCAGATCAAGGTCACTAATTAAAAGTTAAAGATCCTGATTTTTCTGACTGGTAGATCTACTAAATCAATTGATAATTTATTAACATTGATTTTGGACCAGGGCACTGAGCCTCTCTTACTTCTCACAATGCATCTGAAGGATGTCAGGAATAAAGCTGACACACACAACAGCCCTACCATGCCAAGTGCTTGCACTGGGGAAATCTGACACAGAAACCAGGGAACACAGAAGAGTTATCTCAGCAACTTAAAGCCTCAAAAGGCAAGGAGCCAGTCCTGTCTTTGACACGGTGTTTAGTCAATGCATACAGGATTCTTATTTCCAAGTCTTAACAGGACAGCATAATTAATCTACAGTGGGAGGGAGTTACAGGTTTTCACATCCAGACTACAGCACAGCTGCCCCCTTCCCTTCAGGAGAGAACATTTTAAGCCCAAGCATGACTTGGTAGCACTGTGTTACAGGACAGTCCTCTGTCCTCTCCACATAAAGGACTAATCCCACGATGTTCAGTGGCAAAACCACTGGGATGTTTTTGCTGTAATAACAGGCTGCAGTAATAAACTGGTGTCACCTTAGCCACCATCAGGCACAGTAAATGAAATTATGGCTCAGCAGTAGCCTTGTCACTTGGGCACTGGGAGGGCTGAGCTACTAAAGAACAAATCCAATTCAGTAGCTTTATCCTTCCATCTGCAGGTGCACTGTTTCAAAAGCTGAGAAGTTGTTCTGCCTTTACATCAGATGAACTTCAATTTCAAGACTCTGTTTCCCTAGCAGGGAGGCTCTTCTATACCTGGCTGTACCCATCTGAAGTTATTTCTCATGGGTGGCATGAGGAAACACCAAAACCTTCAGACCAGTACACTTCCCAGGAGCTGCAAAGGAGCAAAATCAAAAGGAACAAACAAAAAAA
>VXBI01012222.1:98334-108663 GCA_013397375.1 Toxostoma redivivum | reverse complement strand
AAAAAAAAGAGAAAGGATGGTGTCCAAAAACACCATCCAAGCCCTGGTGGCAGCAACCTGGCCATCATCTCTCAACTCAAACACAGCACCACAGGCTGCTTCAGCTGAACTGGGATAACTCACACCTCTATAACACTCTGTGTAAATGTATCTAGCACTACACAAAACTTTTAGGATGTGGATAATAATATGCTTTGTTCAGCAGCATAAACTCCGTGCTGAACTGGATGATGAGCAACAGCTGCCAAAAATCCCCCAAAATAGTGGCACAAAATAAATATTTAGTGATTAGCCCCATCCCTCACAAGGAAAAAAAGAAATTACACATTTGTGTGAGCAGGAAGCTTTCCAGGGCTGACTTCTATCTTAAAAATACCAACCATTTCTATAAAACAACATTTTGAGACTTGAAAGGTCTTATCTTTATTGCTAGCAGTGTAGTAGAAAACAGTCTGTAGGGGAGTAAAATTAGCTCCAAGAAATGCTGCTGTACCAGTTGGGACTTTCCCAAGTGATTCTGCAGTTATCCCTGTACTGAACCTTGCTGAAATCTTACTTTCTGTAGGCTGGTTTGCAATGGGGCTGCTGCTGACAACAGAATAGAAATTAAGGTTTCAGAAGTAAAACAGTATCTAATTTAGGCCCAAAGACTTTACTACTGACTCTGATATGCAAAAACGAGAAAACGCAGCTTGACCTTAAGAACATAATTCAGCTTTGCTCAGTTGGCAGTATCTGAAACATTTTTCTTTTTTCCTAATTTGCAACCACAAATGTGTTCTTTAATAGAATTCCAGTGGCAATTTTAACCAAAATATTTTCCAACTATTACTAAAAAAATTGTCCTCTTCAATGAATGTTCTTTAAAAGTACTCTGATGATCAGGCTTTCCCTGATGAAGAAACAACACAAGTGACACAGAACAGAGGTTACTGAAATCAGTTCTGAATTTTCCAAGGTCTCCACATGATAAAAACCACTAAACCATGCTAGAGTAAGCAGTTAGTGGAAAACAATTGATTTTTTTTGCTTCTCTTTTGATCAAAAGATAAAGCGGCTTTTGAGTTTTTTTAAAAAATAAAAATAAGCTGGACTTCTACAACATTTCCATACAATTAGTCTTGTACACACAGCCTAAATAGCTCATCAAAGGACATCTACATTCCTGT
This sequence comes from Toxostoma redivivum, assembly GCA_013397375.1. NCBI lineage: Eukaryota > Metazoa > Chordata > Aves > Passeriformes > Mimidae > Toxostoma > Toxostoma redivivum. Next base: position 107,494 of record VXBI01012222.1, on the reverse strand, counting down.
TGGGATATGAGACAGAGCACAGCTACCCTCATTTGCTCTCAGTGCCTTGAAGCAATTTGGGAAGTCCTGAACCCCCTCAGTTACAGATTTACTCACACAGCAGTGCCCTGAGCATCTCCTGCCACTGGGTTAACTGCATCCAGAAGGAATCCCAGTGGCAGGTAAAGAACTCCCAGCTCCCAAGAAAAGATTCTTGAGCAAATGCAGGAGCTGGCTCTTTTTTCAGCTGGCATTTTCCAGCCTTGCCCAGTGTAGATGCCCACCAGGGTGGGCAGTCACAGCAGAGCCCCTGCAGGTGTGCACCTGCCAGTGCCCAGGTAATGCTTCCACCTTGGAAATGCCTGTGTGAGGATGCTGGATTTTAGAAGCCTTTCCCTGCTGTCTGGATGAAAGCTGTTTGCAGGGCTAGGTGCTGAAATGATCCTTTTTAGTATGCTGTTGAGTATTTTGTTATGGATCACACCATCTGTCCAAGCTAGTGAATGCAAATGACTCCATCAATTTTTCAAGTATAAGCTTAAAAAAAATTAAAAAAATGCATGTGATAGTAAAAATCCCATACAAGCATTTTCCACTGCACAGCTATTATTTGAAATCTACCACTGAAAATGCAAAATTATTTCAAAAGCACATTCCAAATTCCTAAAAAGATCCCCATTATTTCTAACCTCACTGGTCTTTGTATGAAAACAATACTCTTGGCTTTTTCATCTAAATATTAGCAGATACAGTACAAAGTATTTTGTTGATAATAATGTGCTTACAGCTTATTACACTGAGTTAATTAAAATCTGAATAAAGTAAAATCTGGAAATTCCGCATGTCTAATTTGTCCACTAAAGGAGCTTGGGTAATAACACCCAGCTCTGTAAGAGCATTAGGCTATCACAATGCAGCATATGATTCTGTTCCAGCTCTATTCATTTCCCAAAGAAATGGGAAAAGCTGCATGGCTTTATGGACAAACCATTAGCTTGTCATCTCTAGGGAAATGGTTCATCAAAGCATTTAGGCTCCAGACAGATTAAATCTCAGTTTGCTTCTCCTTCAGCAGCATCCAGCAGCACACAGATCACAGAAGGGATGTCCCATTTGGGACAGCTGAAGTCACCCCACAGACAGAGGCTCAATTTTTTGGGAGTCAAAAGCCAGCAGCAGTTTATTACAACCACAAGTGGAAAGGTGCTGTCAGAGGGCTGGCATGTCCAGCCTTCAGTTCCTGTAGCACTCAGGCCAAAATGTGGGCTTCAAGGAGCACTGCAGCACCAGGCTCTTCTTCAAAAGGGAGAGATAGGGAAGGGCAGTGTACCAGCCAGGCTGGAACTTCAAACAGGCAGTAGAAGCACCAAATACCTCAACTTGGAAGGGATTCCAATGAGATGCAGCATCTTTTCTGCTCTGCCTTAATGCCCTGCTCACAGAAACCCTTGGAATGCCCTTCTGCAGCAACACAGTCATGTCAAGTCTCAAATTCCTGTGTTTAAGGCATTAAATACATGTCAATACATTAAATAACTGTGTGCACACATGAACACGCAGGCAAGCACTGAGACATGCTGTCCACCCACGGTTTTACAGGCACAAGGCTGGAACATCAGCTGGGCACAGCCTGACATCACTCACTGGCATTAATGAAGCTGTGATAATTCACACCAGCTGAGGATGGGTCCCCAGAGAACCTCCATTGCCATCAGTTATCTTAGCAGCCTGCACCCTCTCCTGCACTGCTCTTATCCAGCATGATCCCTCACTATTGCCATGCCAGCCCCACCTTGCTCCTAAGACAGGAATTTTGCCCCAGAAAACTATAAATGTTCCCAAAAAAGGTTCAAATTAGCATCTGGATAATATTCACTTGCACCTGTATTGTAACCACCTAAAAATGACTGTATGAAGTTTAGTCCACGTAGATCCCCCCAAAATCTCACATTTGATTAAGGAAGTATTTGTCTTTTCTCCTAAAACCCCTGTCTCAAAGCACTTGTGACTGCAAGAGGAATTTAGTATTTCCTTTAGAGTGGAACACGGCAAAATAAGAAAGATTCTCCTGCTGACTGCATCCTAGTCAGAAGAAAAAATATTTGACCAAAGCTCAAATAACTCAAATTCAATAAACCCAAGTCTAAAAGCTTTGGAACATTTAAAGACTTATACTCCTTCAATTTTTCAGAAATTAAAAGGAGAAAAAGGCAAGAGCAACCATGATTAAATGACATTTAAACTGAAACACACTTAGTGCTTTTAATAAATTTTATTTCTCCCTAAATTCCACTCCCAAGTATGCCTTCAGCACACGCTGTGGAGATGAAGTGAAAATCTTCATGGATTGCTTTGGAAAATCTTGGTTAGAACATTTCAGGTATACACAGACTCAAATAGTGTGCACACCAAGAGCAGATCCAAATCTGACCTCCAAAAACAGCTCACAACAACTTCTGCCAACATCAGTTCCTACTCTCCAGAACACAAAAACCCCACACTGTTTGTAAGCAATGGTTAATTCCAAAAGATGAAAAAGGAGTAAAGATCTACAAGACATGAGCAGAAATATTTCCACATTCCCATCCTTAGTTTCCTACCTCTCATACTTCTTGCATCAGCTTACCCAGGACACCAAGTTCATGTGGCAGCTCCTAGAGAGTTAAAGTCCATGTTTTTTACAAATTCATATCCCACTAACCACAAAAACAATCAGGAAAAGCTAACACTACTTTGTAGGAAGTGTGTATGTCACAGCAAGACAAGAACTTCAGGCATTGCTCCTCTGCACAGGGTAGTACAAAGAACTCTGACAAGCTGATGATTATAAATATTCTCTGCAGCTACATCTCTCTTTTACCCCAGAGACACAGGAAGAGCATCCAAAGAGAAACAGATACAGATACTGCAAGTTGCCAAAATCCTTCTGAAAGTTGCTAGTTGCCATCAGCTTCTCAGCCTCAGGCTCTGCTCTTGTTGCTGGCAATTAAGAGCCCATTTAAACTCAGACCAAAAAGAGGCAAATTTGGATTTTTGAATTGCTTTTGATATAAATGCTGCAGTGAAATCCATCAGAGCCTCCTACTGGTCAGCTGAGATCACTCTGCTGCACTGTCTGGTACCAGGTTGTCTCTTCTTTATAGGCTTCAGATTAAATTTACTGACAGCTAATTTATTTATTCCTTAATTTCTTCTCTGAGAGAATCAAAACTTCCCAGAGTGTTTCCAATGTAAGCTCCTGGGAAGGGCTCCAGCACACAGAGGTTCAAGCAGGAGAGCTGTAATCCTTTGGAAGCTGTGGTTCAACCAGTTGGAGACCAGCACCAGCCCAGCACGTTTTCCCTACAGGATGGGACTGAGACTGGATGAAGACAGGGGAAGATGGGACCAGAGAAACGAGTGAAACTGAAATGGGACCACAGAAACTGAAGCAAGGACAAAAAGCAGTGAATAGAGCTAAGTCCTGGGCATGCAAGCTTTACAAAGCAAAATGTCACCTGGCTGGTAAATAAAGAATCATCCAACTCCCACCTCATGGAAAAAGACTCAAGGTAGTACATTCCATCTCCAAATTCTGAGCTCCTCAGCTGCAACTACAGTTCACTTGTATTTTGGAGCCAATCACATTGCAATTCTACAGCAGATAAGGTAGGTGTAAAATTCAAACCCAGCATCTGCATATCTGATCAACCATGAGAGAGTTAGGTATTGATCACATGTAGATTATTATTTTACCACTTATCATTATAATGCTCTATTACATTATCATCATGATCATCCCTTCTCTCCCTCCTCCTAGTCAATAAAATATTGTAACCTAATAACTCATGCCATAGAGTAAAAACTGTGCAGGGAAAGGAACAAAGGAACAAAGCACTCTTCTCCCTCTGAGCACAGTCTGTCATGTCTATCCTGAGCACTGATAAAGGTGCTGATCCCATATTACTTGAAGATAACATCTATTCCTAGTGACTTTTTTTTCAAGCCAGCATAATAATGGCTCATAAGGCGAGCCAAGAGTCCCCTCTGGCACCCTGGGGACCCACCGGCTGTCCCAAACAAGTCCCTTTCTCCAGCACAACAGTAACACCAGCCCAGCTTTTCTAGACTCTTCCAAAGCCAGACTTGAAGAGGAATGAGCTGGAGCTCAAACTGCTTGGCTCAAACACTGTTTAAACAAAGGCCAAAAAATGTCAGTCTCAATTTTTTGGGGTTAACGTGCATTTTTCTGCTCAAGCCACTTAAACCAGCTAGTGGAGAGGAAGCTTTCCAGGGGTCTGGGAGAGGCAGGGATTGATGTGCAATGACAGTGAGCTCACTGATAATATTAGAGGCTTTGAGCAGGACGTTGGAGGGACAAGCAGAGCAGTCTGGGTGGCACATTGTGCCACAAGGGTGTCACAGCATGTTCCAGCAATGATGTGAGGACAGCTTGTGTACACAAGGACCAGCTGCAAGCTCTCTGTCACAGCAGACATGAGGGATACTTGCTCTTGCTGCAGATAGCTTCCACATATCTGTCCTGGTGTCTCTGTCTCACTTTGCTTCACAGCAACCAAGACAAATCTGATTTGCCTATTTTTTTATCAGCAGTGGGGAGGTGGGGGCATTTAAATTATGTCCAAGATGCATTACAGGTTTATTTCACAACCAAGCAATTCATGGCATTCCTCTATTTAGATAAGAATATCTGAAATATTTTTTTTAATCCAAGACATAAATATTACACAATTAAAGATCCCGTAGTTCATTATTGCCTACTAACTCTTTGTATGCACGTTTTTTTTCTCCCTTACTTGTACTATAGCCATTCTTAAGTTTTAAGTTTTGTGGTCAAGCTACCTTTTGACACTGAAAAAAAATGTATTATTTATCTTAACATCAAATCCACATGATGGAAAAAGATTAAAACATCAACATATTACAAATGCATAGGTGGAAACAACAAAACCAAGGCAGAACCTTCTCACACCACGCTTTTTAGAATTAGCTTTATTTGCCATTAACATAGTTGATTTATATTCAATGTCTTCTCTGTGCTGTTCTGATTTAAACATCATTTTAATTTAACTACCCCTTTTTTTCCATGGGGACTTCTTGTTAAAATTCCATTCACAATACAGCAATTTCTCTAAATTACACTGATGTAGGGATGAACTGATCTTATCAGCATCACTGAACTAGCACAGCACTTAATACAGGGGGTTTCATTATTTTTGCTGTGACATGACTTGCATCAAGCCTATTTACAAACACTGAACTGGTCTGAAGGAGATCATCAGCCAGACAGGTTGGCAGAAAGACTTGACAGCAGAGGCTCAAGCTTATGTCTCTGCATTAGAAAATACAAGGAAAGCAGCAGAAGCAGAACACACAGCATTACCAAGAAAAGCTCAAGCAGTTAAACAAAAATTACAGAATTGGGGATGTACCCAGATAAACCAAACAGTTTACAAATAAAAATATTCAATAAGACAAACATAAGCCTTTTGCATAAACCCTCCCTAAAAGAACAGATTTTCTCAGCAGAAATAAGAGCTAAGCCTCCACCAAGTATTATTTAGTATTCCATACAAGTTGAGATAGGCAAACTTCAGCAACAGCCAGGAAGGAAGGGACCTCCTTTGATAACATAAAATGGGATGATGAGGGGTTTATATCTTGCAACTGTACAAGCACTGATCTTGGGCACCAGCAGAACAGACTGCAGTGCTTACTCCTGTGCTCCAAAAATGATCCTTTCTCTGCTTGTCAGTCAGGAATGAGATAATGTAGAAAAGGACATTTGTAGGGGCTTTGCTCAATCCACTGTTGTTTCACACATGCAGGTTTTTCTTCTACTTTTTTTTCCTTTCTAAACTAGGAGAGTCAACCTTTCTTTTTTTTTTCTTCCAAAGTAAAAGGAAGCCAAATGTTAGGCACATAAGCAGAATACTCACTCAACCTCTGCCCTGCAGTATTTCATGGTTCACAGTTTACAGTCATAACAGGATTTTGAATCTCAACAGCAGCCAGCATCGTGCTGGTACTATTTAAAACCTCCCTAATGGCACTGCCAGCAGGAGGGAGATAACAAGAACTCAGGTGTTTACAGTCCAGAGCAGCAAGGGAAGCATTGGAGCAGAGAGATACTCAGCTGCCAGACTCACCACCTTTTCTGCCTTATTAAGGAGAGAGAGGAAAGATTAAACAAAAATCGACTGGTGGCCTTAAAGTTTCCTAGAAACAGCTCTTCAGAAGCAATTGCAATTATGTTTCAAAAACGTGCCCTTGAAAAATGGACAGAATAGTGATGTTTTAAAAACATGCCCTTGGAAGATGGGCAGGACAGTCTCTCAGCCTCCCTTTCCTCCCACAAGTGCAATTCTATATAAATAATACCACACAATTGCTTAAGAGGAAAGAAAAGGCAGAGCTTAAAAGGTCTATCAGGTTTCAGTACAAATCTGCCACTAGAAAAAAAAGTCTTTCATCTTGTATGCAGGTGACATTTGAGAGACAGGTACCCACTAGGTATGCAGGTTAAAGCTCGCCTCATTAAATTTCAATTTTTGGCAGCTACTGACTGACAGTATCCAACTGTTTCTATGCTTAAACTCAAGACACCCAAATCAGCAGCAATTTCATACCATATGCTCCAAGTAAAGGTCTTCAAGTACTCCCACATTCAAGCCAAGTCTGGCAGGAGTTGTGAATTTTCTTTTTTATTTTTTTTTTCATCTCCAGTTTCACCTTGAAAGCAGCTGAGTATCAATGAAATAAAAATACCATAATCCCTTCCATTTTCTGTACACATCATGAAGATTGAGAGGCCATTAAATAAAAACTGCCAATATGACTAAAATAGCTGTTTTAAGTAATGCAGAAAACCAACCAGATAGACACATCTTGCTATTTTGATCAATAACAATTTCCCCTTGTATGTTTATGCATCGATGTTTTTAATGAAAAAGACCCTTAAGATGTTCAGTCTCCAGTAGAGAAAATAGTGTATTTCATTTTAGCAAAGTGTAAAAAAATCTCATTTACTAGACATAGGAGGCTAAAGTGGAATTTGAAGGTTGGTTGTAGTAAGATCTAAGATGACCAATCACATTAATTCTGTAAAACAATTAGGCTGAGACTCATTCTCATCTTCCAAATTCCACTAGAAATGATCATTCCTCTTGAAATGCTTGATAGGTACAACAAGTTATTAATTCTGAGTTGCTGTGGGATTTTAGAAGTGCACCCTGACATCCATCAACCTGCACCCCACTCAGCACTTCTCTTCCTACTCTGTTTGCAGTGCCTGAACCAGCTATGGGCATTGCACACCTTCATTATGCCCTCAGATTAAGCTGAATTGGGCTGAACAGATATTTGCTATTTACTTACAGGAAAGTGTGTTAAAGGATTTCTCTTACCTGAGAAATATTCTGTAGTTTCAAGTACAAGAATTGCAGAAAAATGACATTTTTTTAAGGCTACCTTGCCATCCTACAGTAAAACAAGTATGTCAGCAAATCAAACTCAACACTGAACTTCAAAGTAACTGTGTACTTCAACAGAATAGAAATAGCATTTATTTACATTGATACATAAAACAACCATCTCAGGCTTCTTGAAGGCATTTTAACATCATTTAATAGAGACACTTTGCAATCTTAGCATTTTGCAATGTGTTAACAGTGCTTAGTAGATTCTTAAAAAGACAAATATAAACTATTAATATTTTATGTGCCAAGATCTTCAAAAGGGGCTATTGATTACTTAAACCCATTAAGTGCTATTTTGATCTTAAATAGCTGGAGATATCTGCAAAGAGATTCAAGCTAAGTGGTAATGGCTATTTTGAGAACAAGCAGTTCTTTGGCAGCTATCATCACTGATAATGAAGTTTTCACTTTAGAAGCCACTAATCAGTAAACAATAGCTGCTAGGTCAGTTTCGTCCAAAAGACTGTTTCATCTTCTTTATTTCTCCTGATTCAAACATGTTTGAGTCTAGCTCTTACCAGGAGCACAGACCAAAAGAGAACCATAAAATTTATGGCACGAGTTTTCTAACCATGTCATTTCTGCTTAGACTTCTAGAAGTGGCTGAAGATAAGACTAAGTTTGCTTTCAACAGCAAAAACAGATCACAGCACAACTGGGATGAAGAAAGAGGCAGCAGCTTACTTAACTATATTTTGTCTACAATTCTTCAATATTTACTTTAAAGAAAAACTATGAATGCATTTCCACCTAGTGAACAAAAAATCATCATCTAAAAACTAATATATTATTAATTCAAAGAATACACTGAATAGCTGTAACTTATATCTTCACTTTCATATTCATGCCAATGGTAAAGTCAGAAAGAAATATGATACATGGAACCGAATGCAAAATATTTCTATTTAAGAAAATGAAGGCAGGAACTGCTGCCCATGTTTTGACCTAGTTAATGTTTAGTCCTGCAGTTAATATATGAAAAAACTCTTTTCACATTCCCAGAATGAAGTGCCAAAAGAGTTAAGAGAGATTTGCACAGATTTGGTTTTTTATGCTTATGGGGTTTTTTTTGATTGGGGGCTGTGTGCAGTTTGTTTTGTTTGGTTTTCTTTTTTTAAACCAGGAGTGCAAACCAAATTCCACTCAAAGAACAGAGTTTGCCACGTGCCTTATTGAGAGCCATATGAAGTTTTCAGTGTTCATCTCCCTCAAGCCTCCAGTGATGCCAAGATAAGCACTTATATCTCAGGAGCTGAATTTTTCTATACACATCCTTTTCTGTTATCCACAGAAGATTGTATACTGCACATGGAATTAAATCAAGAATGTGTACTTCATGAAAATCATCTTTTAAAGGGAAAAAAACCAAATCTGAGTAAAAATACATTGAAGTAACAAAAACCACACAACAAACCCATACCTTTCTTCCACAGACAATAATTATGGTGAAGGCAAGGATCATTACAAAAAAACTAGAAAAAAAACCCAAAAAAATCACATTATTTTGAGCAGTACAGCCTTATTCCTCTGTATCTGATCCACAGTTGATTCCTCATTGCTATATAAGAGAATCTGCAATCTCACACATACTTTTACCAGCACAGGAAATGCGAATACTTCTACCCAAAAAAAAAAAAAAAAAAAAAACCAAACCACCCTCCAACAAAAAAAAAAAAACCCAAAAAAAAAATTAAAACAAAAAC
>VXBI01012222.1:44917-98329 GCA_013397375.1 Toxostoma redivivum | reverse complement strand
AAAAAAAAAAAATCCTAAAAAAGACATTAACAGTGAGATCAGCTTAGGACTAGAAAAAATCCAGAACACAAAAAGTGAGTTATCAAAACTTTAATGTGAAGGATCTCCTCTGAAGTTGACTCAATTTGTCCCACTGAAAGGCAGAGAACTCTGCAATGTGGTACAATAAGAGGAGCTAACCCTACACCATCTTAAAAAAAAAAATCTGTAAAAAAGAACCAAAACCAGGAAGAAAATTGCTTGCTCCTGATTACTGATTCTGCAACAACTGGATTTGTTTTATTTTATGCAACACAGTGAACTGATGTAGTAAAAGCAGTATATATCTCAGTAACATCAGTATTCAGAAGGTACAAAAACAGGTCACTTCAAATTCACAGTCACCATTTATCAGAGTAAAGCAAGAAAAAGCAGTGTATTACTACAGCAAAATAATGTCACCTATTTCCATACCAGGTTACAAAAAGACCTTGATTTTCTGTAGGAAATGTATTTTAGTAGCAATGTTGCCCTGTCCCTCCAGAGTTGAGGACTGGCTTAATCACAGCACAACGTGGATTCCAAACACCTTCAGAAAGTGATTGATGATATGAAATTCAAAACCTTAACCCTCAAAAAACAGATAATATGCTCACTGGTGAAAAACCCTCACAGTAGTCCAGCAGTTGCCTCCATGACAAGGAGCAACTGCATTTTTCTTTTTCTTCACCCAGTTCTGAGCTGCCTCAGATTCTACTGGGAATGTTAACAAAGCACTATTTACAACTGCTCCTCCTGTACACATGGAAGTGTACAATTTTTGTTTTACAATTAACTTTCAGAACAACTGTTTGCCTGTGTCCTGCTCATAGCTGATTGATCTCATTGATCAAACTGCACTGTAACACTGACAATGACTCAGTACCCTTTTGCTTTGGACATATCATTAAAAAATTGAGTTAATTAATGCAAAACAAACTAGTCAGGAAGCCTACAGTTTATAAAGTTATAAACAAGGACTTGAAAAGGGTTTTTTTCTGGCTGGGATTATGGTGGAATAAAGGTGTAGAGTTGACACCAACTATGTTTATTGACATTTTAAGCACAGAATTTGTTGAAAATGTCACCCCACTACATCTTAACTGCAGGTGCTCAACACACAAGATTTGTATTTGATGTTCTCCTATGATGTACAGTCCTTCCTGCAAGCCCTTGAAAGGCATTTGACTTCAGCTCCTAGTGCCCATCTCTTCCAGAGTCCTGCCTAATAAGAAAATCTTCACCTGAGCAAAAGGCAGCCCTGATGTCCCAGCTCTCCTTCCCTTTCCCAGGTTTCCCACCCTCAATGTCCTAACAGGATCAGCTGGCTCAGAAAAAAATCCCAACACAAGCCCATCTGCTCCAAGTTAGGAGTGGTTGACAGGAAAATGAAAAAGAACAAATTGAGTTATTAGTCCTTATGAAAATGTTGCAAAAAAAGCCATCTTGAGGAATCACTTTGAAACAGTGATTTTAAAGGGCATTTAATGGATGCTGAAGAACAAATGCAAAGCTCTGTTTCACACAAGGTGCTTTTCCTACAAGGACTCTGGTATTTCTCCTGGGAGATGGCATCCCCTTCTCATGACAGCACAGAAATCCCACCCTAAGAGCACACTCCACCTGTGCAAGGAAGGAGCTCAGAGCAGGACTGAGCTCCATCTTCAGCAGTGCCAGGGCTTAAAAACAACCCCTCTGCTCTTGCTTTGCTGCTCCAACCAACAGCTCCTGTGTCCTCCTGGAGCACACTGAGCTATCCAAGCTGGCAGCAGAACACAAAGGGACAGTGGGGACAGCTGTTCCAGCAGAACACAAAGGGACAGTGGGGACAGCTGTTCCAGCAGAGCTGCTCAGGTCAGGCTTTTCCTCCAGTGCAGCGTGGAGAGGGGGGATCGCATGCAACAGGGAAGGAAAAAGGAAAGGTCAGAGACAGAGAGCTCTCAGATAAATTGGCTTCAGGCTCCTTGAAAAGAGAGAAGTCACCTACAGGCACCCCTGGGAAGAAAGAAGAGGCTGGTTTTTAAAAGCATATTTATCCCTGTTAATTATAATTGAGTTATTATGTACATACATAAAGTTAAACAAATCAGGGTTCACGAACCAAAGACAAACTGGTGTAACCCCCATCCCCATGTAACCTCAGACATAATTAGTACCACGGGACTTTCCTAGCTCTCTATCAATTTCTTACCTCAGCTCTTCTTTTAAAAAAAGCATATAACCAGAACATTTGAAATACCAGGTACAAGACCAAAACCAACACCGTTAAGTGCTCTGAAAGTGCTAAGCATTATTTCCTAAAATAAATAAATTCCTAAAGGAAGAAAAAAAAACTCCAAGTTTCAACGAAAAGCTTAGGATAACCCACACACGTTCCACCAAATCAGAAAGCACTGAGACAGCAATAAGAGGAAGGAAATGGAGAGTAATTTCTTGTACATGGCTGTTTTGCTTGACACACAGAAAGCAGGGAAATGCTATTTATGACACCAACAGGAAAGAAGAGAATCATTTTTGATGCCAGCTACCACTGCTATTTTCATTTCTGTTAATATAATGGACATAAATTTGAGACATTTAATGATTCACTAAGTCCCACAAAAGGAGGCAACCTACTGCTCCCAGCAGCAGTGCTTCCCTAGAGCTTGTGCCAAGCTGTTAAGAGAGCAACAAATGCAAGTGCTTTATAAATATTTCTGCAGGACTGTAAATACCCAGTTCAGTGGGGAATACCTGTGTACACACAGGAAATACCAAAGCTAGTGCAATATAAATAGGAGAAAAAAAACCCCTCTATTACTCAGAACTGCTCTGTCTCAAATGATCTCTCAGGTGTCTACTCTGCACAATTACATGTTAGATACAGGTAAGCATTAACTTAATCTGGAGTATCCCCAAGGCTGAGTCCAGCTTCTGACCACATATCCTCATCAACCTGGCTCAATAACTGAGGTTTATGGATGCTGAGATGTTCTAGGATTCCTCCTTGGTCAGCTGCAATCAAGAATTGGGGGCCAGGACTACAATAAAAGGCAAGGAGAAGTACCAGCATTTGGAGAACTTGCAGCCATTCATTCACCTGCCTCATCACAGCCCAGACAGAAATGAAAAGTATGAAATGGTTTTAAGAAATATGTGTCACAAAATAATGCTAATTTACACTGACTGCTTTAAGATATTTGGGAATGATGGGGAGGGTGTAGAAAAAAGACTGTTCTGTGGTGGGAAAGGGGTCTCTTCATTCAGGTTTTTACAATATCAACACAATGGCCCCTTGACCATCATCTCAAGCAGGGATGTAGCAGGACTATGTATTTCCAGCATTAGAGCCCTTGTTTCCAGTTTCTTCTTAACTTAATCTCTACTTCCAAAATCACTAATTATTTACAGTCTATCCCTAACACCTATAGTGTTAACATTTTTATTCACAAGCTATTGCTAACATCTTCTAACTTATCTTCTCCTTAAATCAGTCATTCTGCATTTTAGATGTAACTCACTACATAGAAATAGCTGTTCTGAGTGATAAAATTTTATCAATTTGTGTTTACACAAAGGACTATTCATTTCACATTCAGGATCTAACATACAGATAAGCCTTACAGCAGAGGCATAGCTGGGAAAGCTCACTAAATAAAGGACCTTGGGATGCCTGTGCTGGTTTTCTCTGAGGTAGAGTTAATTTTCTTCATAGCAGATAGGGAGGTATAGTTTGGATTTGTGCTGGAACAGTGCTGATAGTACAGGGATGTTTGAGTTGTTGCTGAGCAGAGCTTACACAGAGTCCAGCTCCTTCTGCTCCACCAGCAAAGCAGGCTGGGGGTACACAAAAAGTTGGTAAGGGAAACAGGTGGGACAGCTGATTCCAGCTGACCAAGGGACCACATGGTGTCATACTCAGCATATTAAGATAAGGGAGCACATTTGGAGTGATGCCAGACTGAAGCACAACTTTTCTTAAGTAAGAATGAAAAGACAAAAGTAGAGCACTTACCCTACTTTCAATCATTGTTGTACAAACAGAAATGTTAAAGGCTTCCCAAATTCATCATTCAGCCCACACTGGAAAGAATATTTAGCACACAACAGATGCACCAGCCTAGCTCAGACTTGGACATTCACTCACAGAAGGAACACTGTAGATAAAACTTGGACTTTTCCATTACCTGTAAGGTTAATCCCTGTTCCACAAACCCATCTATAGGGTTAGCTATCTGAAAACTAGCAGTCTCATCTAAAAGAGACATCCAGGAAAGAATCAGTTTCTTATTTTCCCCTGAAAATAGGAAATTCTTCACAGAAGGGGCAAGACAAAGTGTTAGTCCTTGCTGGGGGCTGGAGTAAGTGCAGAGCTACTACAGGTGCTGTAAATAAAGAACACTGCAAACACATGCACCCAAAACAGCAGTGGCAATCAAATAAACTACTCATGCAGACCAACAAAATGAACAAATCAGAACAGCCTCTGGACCTCCCCTTAAATACCAGACAGACCCTTACATAAGCAGTGAGTCAGTATCACAGACAACAAGCTTCACAAGAAAACGTGTGCCAGAACAAGTCATCCACACAGTGATTGTTGCCATTTTCTTTCAGGTTTCCCCATCTTTTCAAATGGGAATCTACATAATTTTTTTCTATTTACAAGAAGAACAAACACACACCTCATTAGCAAAACTATCAATGACATCATTAGTTTGTTTCTACAGCCCATAATTATGTGTACAACAGACCACAGGCTAGCACCAAAAGCAGGAGGCCATGGATTCCAGCTTTTATGCTTTTGATACCACAAGCAAGGAAAATACTAGGGAAAAGGCCTATCCAGCAAACTCTGAACAACCTCAACACAAAAGAAATCAACCAGTATCAGCAGGGAGAGACATGCCTGAAAAATAGGAAAAAAGCTACTGAAATAATATTCTTTACTTTGAACTGCCTATAGCAAGAAAGACCCACTCTAAAGACACTTCTCCACCTTAGTCACTGTAAGTACATTTATATAAATAAACTCAACAATTTGATTGTCATCTGTAATCACTATACTGAGAGTTATTTTAACCTTTTAAACTTTGGGCTTACTCTTCATCACCAAGAACAAGTTGGAACTTAATCTGAAGTGAATATTAACCCTAAGCCTCAACTACACTGTCACACTCTCAGTAAACACTAATACTGCTGCTGGTATAAAATAAGGGGTTAATTTTGTATGGAAGGAAGTTTCAAAAAGGCACAAACTTTTGGGAAGTCACAACCCAAACACCCCACTGTAGTATCTAAATTATGACTACAACTCAACAAGGGGCCATTGCACACCACCCACCATGATTCTTCATAAAGGTGGGCTCTATTCCACAGAACCAATCCTTAGATCTTACACAAAATTAACTGAAAAATAAGGCCTCATGGAACCATCTGCACAGAAGAAATATAAAAGTTATCATTAAGGATACTAGAGTTTCTTAAATTTTGGACAGAAGTAGGAGCAAATTGAGCATTTTTCTAATTTTAAGACACAGCACTTGTCACTTCACTGTGCTTGTGTCCTATATGACTGTAGATGACTGTCTTACCTCAAAAAGGAGATTTTCAAGCACAAATCTAAATGGCAAAAGTGCTATTTTCATTGCAACCATAACCTTTAAAATAAGCAGGCACTTAATGACAGAGCAACTGTCCAAATCTTCTAGTGACACTGGAATGAGGAAGCAACAAGCTACAACTTGTTGGGTTTTTTCTTAAAGCTCATTATTTCTTCCAGTATTTGGAACAGCTGGTAAAAGTAATCATTTGGCAAGGTCTGTTAAGGGATAAAAAAAAAAAGTGTATTTGCTATGGTAGATTACATACTGTAAACCTAAATGAAAGGCTGAAACATACAAATATTTATGAAAGAACAGGGGGTTTCAGACTTCCAAATTGTGCAATAAATATGCATGCACACACGTTAGTTCAGATGAACACATCCCTTTCATTTTATGCAACACTATTTAACTCTTTTCACAGATCCACCTTCACAACCTTACGAGACTCACTGAAATGCTGCGGACATGCAACACAGTTCTGTATATCAGAAGAATAAGAATAAGAATAAGAATAAGAATAAGAATAAGAATAAGAATAAGAATAAGAATAAGAATAAGAATAAGAATAAGAATAAGAATAAGAATAAACACCATCCACTGCCCTGAAGATCTCAGGAACAAACATGCTGGTGCTCTGTGTGAGCACCACTTTGTGAGAATGCCCTGATGTCCAGATCACACCACCCAATGAGACACTTCTGTTCCCATGTTCACATGGATAAGGACAGCTTTCAAGACTTGCTGACATTGTTTGAAAAGCTTTATAAAGTCATGTTGTGAAAATTCAGCATTTTCTTTCCTTCTGGAAACCCACTATTTAAATTTCATCTGGGATATCAATTTGCACAGACCAAACAATTTCTGGTGCACAGAGATTATGAACCTCTTTGTTATGAGAGGGAAAGGATGAC
The DNA here is from genome assembly GCA_013397375.1 of Toxostoma redivivum. Taxonomy (NCBI): domain Eukaryota; kingdom Metazoa; phylum Chordata; class Aves; order Passeriformes; family Mimidae; genus Toxostoma; species Toxostoma redivivum. The sequence continues at coordinate 91,815 of VXBI01012222.1, read as the reverse complement.
ACAAGATTCACCAGAAGCTATCACCCACTTCAGAAGAGACACACACACACACAGGAGAAATTACTGCTACCTACAAATAAGATGTTCTCCTGCTCTTAGAAGTCCATTGAAACAAAATACTTCTTCAGCAACATCCTTGTCACACCAGCCAAGGGAAACACATCATTCCTAGTGACACAATGGCACTCCCAGTCTTATCCCATCAGTTCAGATGAGCATTAAAAAGTTTGACTAACTTGGAAGCACCACTGAGCAAAATCTAATCTTAAATGAAAATGTATAGAAAGAGGAGTGCTAATTAAGTTCTCACTCTGGTTCATTTCTTACCATTACACAGCCATGGAATTACAGATGCCAGCTGATCTGTATAATTCAGTGGTACCTCAAAAAGCCTTATTTCAGACTGCTTAAACACTCAAACCTTGCAGTAATGGCTACACTGGGAACCTGAGTGGCAACAACCACAATATGGGCCATACATCACCCTTGCATTTTCAATGCTACTCAGCAAAATATTCGTATTAATCTTTCAAAGACCAATGAATGAGGATCCAATTACACCAAAATACAATTAAGAAAGAAACTAAAGGGTATAGGTTTTAGTCTAACCTCAAAATATCAAGTATTTACTTGAAGCAGTGTAACAGATGGGCCAGAAAACTACTTTTTCTGGCTTTCTCCTAGCAGCCCACAACTACTGGACTTGTGCCTACACCAGACCTCCCCACTAAGCAACAGAGGTGCCAGGACTGTATGTTAAAGCAGGAGAGAAGAGCCACAAGAATCTGCTGACAGTCCATGATCAAAACATGAACTAATTGATTAAACTTTTAGGCTAACTTTCAAAATACATGTTCAAGGACAAGTCATACAAGTTGTTCTTGCCTAAGACATGTATTTCAGCTACCAACCACACAGGTTAAGCAAGAAGGAAATACTTTTTTATCTACTGGCTTTTATTACTCGCTCACTAGTGAGTATTTTAAATGAACTCCTATAACTAAAATGGATTCCTTTATGCAGTGAAATAATACAATAACACACAGGTTCCCCTGCTAGAATAGCTGCCTCTAGTGCAGCCATTAGAGTGCTCAAATTGGCAATAGACATAGTGCTCATTTTCCAGTGGCATCACACCCACGCCTTGAATTCACTAAGAAAACAAAATGTATTTCTTTAGGGGGGAAAAAAACCTGTCAGAAGCAATATCACGAGTTAGCAATTCCCTATCCAACAGGGAATCTTTTCAACTGAATATGAGGATTTCAGACTAAGCCATTAACTTGCACAGGCTCAGAACAGAGAGCCTCCTAGTCCCACACTCAAAGCAATGTGACCATCGTGCAATTTGTAAATGCAGTGCAACAGGGCAGTTCTGCTTCCCAAACCACTGCCAGACTTGTTCCCATGCACAGCACTACTCATCTCCAAGCATTTTAATGAAAAATCAACTATTTCTGATGGAAAAGATATGCAGTTTTGTGGTTGATATTCATAGGACTTCTCATGCTATTCTGTGCTTCACTCCTTGCCTCTAAGCTATTAATTGCAAATGACTCTGCTGCTGGGGAAAGTGCACCTTTAGAAGTGCAAGACTGGAAAATCCTGGAGTTTCATGGAAAGTATTTTTCTATTTGCATAGTAGCAGGGGCTCCAGCAAGCATGACCACTGGGCACCACCTTTCTCAGGACTCTCTAGTATTTTAGGATCTTACCATGGTCTAAAATTGCCAGGATACTTCAAGGACAAGTTTAAAAAGAACAAAGAGCAAAATAAAGCCCCTTATGCAAGGGCTCAAATGAGAAAATCCATTTTTCCTTAGACCATATTAGCATAATCACAAGACCTTACTTCCATTCCATTCCAGACAGAAAATTCTTCTGTTGATCACAAAGGGAAACTCAGGGCAGACTCAGAAGTGTCTAACTCAGACTTACGAATTCAATTACCCTGGGAAGTAACACAGGCCTTAACATCACCACTGCCTGTCTCCAGCAAAATGTAAATTAGGATGGGAAAAAGAATACAAATCCCTTCTCTCCTCTGAAAACCAACAAAACTGACAATTTCTCAGCTTTTTGCTGTCTCTTTCACTAGTTTCCTGTGCTCTGTTGCTGAGGCTTGGATGAACCACTGGGATCGTGGAGTTTAAACACAATTAATCAATGTCAGCCAAAAATTTTAAAGATTATACCTAAAACCCACAGTAGAATATATGTTGAGACACAGTGAGCCATCACAAAGCTGTTCTGTGCCAAGCTTCTTGGTTCTCTGTCTTCCTTCCTTCAGTGGAGAAGGAAGGAACTGAGACAATTATTGTTCCAAAAGGGGTTAGTGCCTCTTTACAGAAAGATCCAGGCAAAACCAGCACCTTTTATTTCTGGTTTCAGTTTGGTGTGCACCTTTCCACAAAGAAACAATGGAGTCCCTATCCCAGAGCTCTCACCAAGTATTTAGACAAATGGCAAGATGCAGTTTGCAAAGATGCAAACTTTAACATGGTTTTTCATCCTCCTTGTGTTTATACTTTTGAAATGCAGGTCAGAGCCAAACAGGCAAAAGGAAGTAACAATTTAAGCATTTTTAGTGAGAGCACTGTATTGTTTCTGTTGCTTGTATATCTGTAAAAGTTACTTGTTCCAACTGTGTTTTTCCCCCATGGAGCACAGGATTTGCTACTCAACAACTTTCCCTTGCCATGGCTGCAGAGAGAAAGGAGTACATTTGTATCATTCTTCCTTTGTAGGAGGATTTCCACGGTGGTGTGAATTTTGTTGAAAAATTCATTTTCAAAAGTAATTTTCCTTGCTCCTGTAGCTCTGTGTGAGCTCATATCCCAGCACACAGCAGCTTTAGAAAAAACTTCTAGAATATACAACCTTTAATACAATATTCATAGAAAGCTCACTTAAGAGGAAGGAACAAATAAAAGACTTTCACATAGCCACAATCCTGTTCCATTAACCTTGTATCCCTCCCATCCCTCGTAGTTCAGTTTTACTGAAATATTCCTCCATCTTCTCTGTTGGCCTCTGCTTTTATCCAGAGCTTTTCTGGATAAAAATCTCCTCTGTTTCTGAGGGAACAGATATCCCCCTCCTGCCTAACCACTTACATCACCAAGGAAATCATCTCCTTGATTGCCCTAACAGTACATTAGCAGTTAAATATATATATATTCTACCACTTAGGCTTGTGTGTCTGAAAGAGCAGATGATGCCCACTCAAGCAGCTTTTCCACACTCAGATCCCCCATCAATTTCAATGCAAATTCCCCAGGGAGAATGACTACAAAGATTGGGCTCCTGCAAATATTTATAGCATAATTCAACACGGTTAATGAAGTAACCATGACACAAACCAGAAAGAATACCAGTTTAATATGTCAGTCCTTAGCCACATGAATAGAAATTTATATATACACACAGATATTATCTAAATCATGAAACAACTACAGGCTCTGCATTGCTAAACAGTGCAGCTGTAACAACACAAAAACTTTGAATCCTGAAAGGTAAAGATGTTTAACAAACAGCAGAAAAGCTAAATTTCACTTTAGAAAAAAAAAAAGGTGTGGAAAATCAACATAGGTGACCTAATTTATGGTTCAGTTTTTCTTGAGTAGACACAGTGATATGCAAACTACTTCAATACTAGCAAAAAGGGGAAAAAATGCTTGAGGTTAAATGCCATTGACTTAACAATGAAATACAGCAAATGAAGGACGTGTACTCACATGAAAAGTATCCAAGTATGATAATAGTAACCATCTCCATTTCCAACCATCAGTTTTACACTTTTTACACATTGCCCAAGAGATAAGTTCATAGTATTGAGTGCTTATCAGTGCACACACTGGCAATTTCAAGCACTTTTGCTCAGGAAAAACAAGATTTCTAAGCTGCAGTCATCTCATATTTACAAGGATCTCCTATCTTTATTGCTTTAGGATTTAACATTCAAAAGGGTAAATCACAGCATCTAGCGATTTAAAAGATTTTCTTCCTCACAGTACAATAATTTAAAAATATGCTTCTGTGCTCATATGCTCACATTTCAGTTGTATTAGAGAAACTGATAGAAATTAACCTAAAACCTAATATTCTACTCTCATGACTACATAAAAATCATACTTCATTCTTCTACTCCTACATTTGCTTTTCCAAAAAAAACCCCAAAACTTGAATTATATACAATGTGTGAAGTCAATGATATTAATTTCCTAATTAGATATTCTTTTCCTATTACCCAAAAAATTGGTATTTGATGCAATGAAGTGTGCACAACACATTATTAATCACTGTCAACAATGTGAAAGGTTGCAAAGATAACTACTCATCGTTACAGAATCTGGGCACGTGGCCAAAAAGAAAAAAAAAAAAAAAAAAAAACAAACAACACACACACATGGATATTAAGTTATCATCAATGGTTATGAATAGTTCTTGGTTTCCAAAGTTCAACACTCAAACATCTGACATGCTGCCTGGATCTGCCTCACAAGGCCCTGATTTCAGAAGGGTTTAAGTGCATGATGCTCTCTGAACATCAGTGCACTGCCCATATGCTGACTGACAACATGCTTGGAATGGAGACACACAAGTTGGAGCCCAGACTCAATTTTGAACCATTAGCTGAAGTGCACAGTCACATTCTCCTCTCAGACATTAAGGATTAAATGAACCTATTAAACAGTCACCACAATGTTTTATGATATCTTCGACATTATCTGCAAAGGAGACAACACCATTTTACAAATAAAAACAAACAGTCTTTATCCAGCCATTAAACACAAATCAAGACTGAATATTTTCATTATTTAGAGGCTGTAAAAAAATTCTAAATTGAAATCCACTTTCTAGTTTAATAGGAATGGATATAGGAATGGAAAATAACTCATAACATAAAAAGCATTCTAGATTACTAATCTTAATTGGCAACAAAAGATTATCATTGAAGTTCATCACAGCAATTGACTTGCAATAGAATAATTTCAGCATACTATTCTCTTTCAGAAGAAAATTAGTCATTCCAAACTCCCAGATGAATTTGGTCATGATAACTGGACAGCCCTTAAGTTGGCTAAAAACACGTGCAGCCTTCAGAAACATCATAAGATCCTGTTGCATCCTCAGAGGAGAGCTGCCATTACCTCCGCAAAAGGCCCAAAGGCAGCTGGGGCAGCAGCTACAGCACACCGTGGGGCACTGCTGGCAGTGTGAGGTGTGGACATCCTTGTGGAGGCTCACCAGGGATGGTGCCCCTGACCCCAGGAACAGATGGAACTCAGGAGCTGCTGGTCAATGAAGCACATCCACCCAGGGCTGAGACAGGACAGACTCTGTCCTCTCTCCACTCCCTAGCTTAGACTCCCCCCATCCTAGACAAGATTCACTGAAAAATAAGAAAAAACACTTTTCTCTGTCCTGAATATTTGAAATACATCTGCTGAAAAGGCTTACTGTAGAAATTTCTATCACAACCACTACTGTAACCCAAAGAAGCAGGACACAAGAGATCTTCAAACTATGCTCTCATCCAAAATCATGAGCTCTATTAAATCAATTAGTGGTTTGCTTGGAACATATCTAGCAAGATAACCAACTAGCATGTATGATTTATTTATACACACACATCTCTTGAAACATTCAAAACATCTTGGAACAATCTTAATCCTAAATCCTTCTGCACTTGATAGTGACCAGCTTTTACTGCAGAGGAAGTGTTATCAGTCATGACCCATCACCCTGTGGCAGAGGAAATGACAGGGAGGGGAGGACAGCAGTTACTGCTTCATCATCTTCAAAAACATGTACAACTGATGGAGATCAGACAAAGTTCTTCAGCTGTCCTTGGACCCAGGAGCACAGGGCAGCACCAGGGAGAGATCACCCCCATTTCCACACACACCTCTGTCTTTGTGGGACATTTCTCTCAGCCCAGCCACTCTTTTCAGAACACAGCAAAACTCTGTACAGACAGGAATTGTCTGCACCTCAGTGCACACATGAAAAGCCATTTTAGGGAACAGAAAAAAAGAAAAAGAAAAAAAAAAGCTACTATGGAGCAGTACAATCATTTACAGGCTGCAGAGTATTGTGGTTTTGTTGCGGTTTGTAAGAGGTACTTTTTTGTTGGTTTAGGGGGTTTTTGTTATTACACTTCAATTTTTAAGCTGATTTCCTCATATGAGGTGAATGCTTGCATCATACTTGCTTTCCATATATCTTGTGATCTTTCCTGCAAGACTCTAACAAGTGTTTCTCACCATTTATCAAGATTATCCATTTCTAACTTCTATTTTACTAATAGCAACAAAAAAACCCCTAATAAAAAACAAAACCCACACTGCAAGAACAAGTGAGTTCTCCTCCAGCTTCCCATCCTCCATCTCTCTTCTGTTCTTCCAAAGAGAGCTTGGAGCTACATTGCCTAAAGTCACACAGGGCCATGCTGACAGCTGGATTAATCTGAAAACAATGCCCACATCTAAAAGGAAAAAAATACCGCAACCAGATTAAAAAACCCAAATATTATCTTAATCCAAGAGGAATCCAATACTGGGAGGTGTGTGTCTCAGATATTCTCATCTGACTAGGGCAGCACTGAAGGGGTCACCCCAATAAGTTAGCCCCTGAAATGTGAAGCTGCAGCAGCAGGACAGCAGCAGACAGATCAGTCCAGCCCATGTGACACACTGAGATCATCAAGGGTTCTTTTGGTTGAACCTTTTAATAAAGCTCCAGAGATGCTTCTTGCTATTGGAAGCCTGGGCCAATTATCACCACCCAGCTGCAGCACTTCCCAACTCAGATCCTGCTAAAACAACCTAGAGAACAAGAAAAGGAGGATTTTCTTTCACACCTAAGCCCTTCACACACTCCCTTCCTGAAGCACAGAGCTCGATTTACAATAGATAATTGGAAACAAATATTCTCCTCCTTGAGGAGATAGGCTTATACTCATGGAAAAATCCAACAGCTACATCTACAAGCCGAAGATATATTACCTACAGACAAAGATAGGTGAATACAAAAGACTAAAAACATTGTGTTTATGTCATTATTGATCACAATGTATGTGAAATCTGGATTTTCTGCTATTGCTGCTCAGTACATATCTTCATTCTCATTGTGATTCTGTTGAAGTGTTAAACACATTGACTCCACACTCAGCCACTGTAAATACAGTGCAGGACATTAGACCACCCACCATCAATTCCAAGTTCCAGGCTCTCAGGAAAGCAATCATCTGCCTGTCTATCTAGAAAGGCCCTTGCCTGTACATGCTTCCATCTATTTTGGCATTTCAACGTGCAGTACTGCACTTCAGGTTACCATATAGTTTACACAAGGTGAAAAATCTCCCCCACACTCACCTTTCATCCTCTGCCAGCTGGTCTATTATGCCATGTCATCTGAGTTTTAAAAGGATGCACCCATGTATTTATTTTCCCCTACCTGATAAATATTTATGAGTATTTTATTCCAGTCCTAACACATACACACTATAACTAATCTTCCTTTTATTTAGTCAAGCATCTTGAAGGAAAAGGAGTTTGAAGACAGGCTCTTCCTATTGCCAAGGCTGAGCTCCAGCAGTCAGCATATTAATCAAAATGATGCCAGTTTGAAAGGCAAATTAAAGAGACAACCAGCACATAAGATTAATATGAGCTTCACATCAATGGAGTGCAGTATTTAAGACCTGCAAAAATTAAATGTCTGAAATAAAGATATCTTCTGGTGTTTTGTGGTGGTCTTCTCATTCACAGAATGTGAGCTATCAGCCTAAATAGTATTAAAGCTCAAACATTATGCAATTAAGAGATGGCTGATGCAACTTTCATTCGTTTCTAGTATCTTATGCTGATTTTGATCAAGGCTGATATAGGAAGGGCACACTTTCAATAACTGAATTAGCACCATCTAGTTTTTGTTTGATTAGCTTAACATTCATGTTATGAACCAATGGAACAATAATAGAACAACTGAGGTCCAGTTTCTGCTCATATCACAAAAAGATTTAACTACAATCCAAGTTTCCTTACCCTAAGCCTTGCAATTCTGTGATCTCTCCAGTTTCTAACCACTATCATTCCTACTGCGTTCACAGGATTTACTTAAAAATTTCAAGTATCACAGTACTAAATTGACGACATTTTAAAAATTTATTACCTTGTTTGACACAATACAGCAAACATCAATGAAGAAAACAAGGCATGTGAATTAGGAGACTTCAGAGAGCGACAATGAAATAACACAGGCAATTCCATCTGCCTTGTTACATTTTTGGAGTAATCATATCAGATGTATGTTGTTTATCCAAAACAAATCCTCCAAGTTACTGAGGATCTGATAGTCACTGCTGTCATCACAATGAAGAACTGAAAGACTTTGGAAAATAAACTGCAAGCTAAATGCTTGTAGCACGCTAAATTCTCATTTTCCACCTATAAGTGAGGTTTTTCATAACAAGCCTACCTTGTCTCTATCGATTTCTCAATTGTTATCAGATCTCAGAAGCTATTCTCTTGCCCCTCAGCTCCCTTGAATACAACTCCTTTTTCTAGTGCAGAATACTTGAAAAATAGCTACACAAGTCTGAGTACATATTTATTACCATCAATGTGCAATAGCCTCAAGAGACATCCACGCATCATAATCTGTTAGCAAGAAAAGGAATCAGAGTCTTCAATAACATGCTATTTTTTCCCCCTAATGCTGCAAGGACAAGCTAATTTGTAAGCCAGATCATTTCATTCTAAAGGATGAATGACAGTCTTCTGCAAAGAAGGGATTTTTATAATTCTACCACAAAAAGGGTAAGATTTTTTTTTCACTCTACCACAAAATGATGTCCGTCCTCTCACTGACTTGCCTCCATGGGAATGCTGCAGGAGTCTCCAGTCTCACAGAAATGGGTCTGGTTCCCATGAGAAGCTGCAGCAGACTCCTGAGCAGTTGGAGAAAGGTTGAGGTATCTACACTGTCTCCATCTCCCCATAATGAGACCATGGCTCACTGTCACATCCTTCCTCTGCATTACACTACATGGCCAGATACAGAGCAGAAACAGAGTGGACTGATTGGCAAAAGGGTTTGTGCAAGAAAAGGCAAGAAACTCAGATGTATTATCCCTTTCAGTCTTCCTCTGCAAAGGGAAATTACAACTTGATCTAGAAAACAATAATAAGGTACTGCATTACAAAGGGAATTCAGCTGGGAGAATAAGTTTACTTAGTCCAGCAGTCTCCTACCAGTTATTTTAGAGTTAGACCAATGTGACCTTGAACAATTTTAGAAAAAAATATCTGTTTCAATCTGTAACACGCCTATTTTACTGCCAGGTTCTGTTACATTTCAAGTATTCCTCTTTAACTATCCTTTGAAAGTAACACATGAATATGAATGCAAACACAGACATATGATGTTTTTCAAGTGGGAATACCTAAGAAATACACATTTGTCACACTCACCAAGAATTTCTTCATCTGCACTGCACCAGTAAATATGTTTCAAGTTGCCTGTTGTACTGGATCTACACTTTAATAGAGAAATCTAATTTCTTTGTTGAAGAATATACTAGAACTTTGCTGCTACTGGAAGATGTCACTAATATTTGTTTGTTAAAGTTATGAATTGCTGCAGTGTGCAAGCATAAATAAATCTATACCACATCTGTCAAACTACACTATAATCAACCCGAAAAACCCCTAACACTGAGTGCCTAAAAATAAATACTGACAAATGCATGTCTGCCTCTCCCTAATGCCTCTCTTTCTGGAAGACCCTTGGGTCTGGAAGACTCCAAGCTTTGCAATATGCCCTAAAATTAATAAAGAAGTCTGAACTATCACAGAGACTATTTCCTGTACACTCCTTCCTCCTTTTCCCCATTCCCTTTCCTACCACTCCCTTTACCAGGAATATCACAATAGATAGCAGACCTCAGGGGTATCAAATTTGCTTCCAGGCACAGACATAACGAGAGGCAATGTCTGACTGTCCAATTTGAATTTCCCAGCTATTTAGGTTTTGAAGTATTTTCTAGCATGGTCCACACATTATTCCAAGTGACAATTACTTCAAAGCCAGAGGGTAGCCATTTGAATAATAATGAACATTTTTCTAAGGAGGTGTGTGGGGAAACTACACACTAATGAGTTAGAATGTATATTATCTGAAAGTCACACTTGCTTTATAAAAATAATTAAAAACACAGCCTCTAGTGTTTACCTTCTTGTACCTTTTATGTAACAGAGACATCTGTCCTATTAAATGCACAGGACACAGAACTACTTTTTGCAACACTGAGTCTTCTGACACTCAGTAATTTCCATTGGACTTTTCCCACGTGTAAAGGCTGGGATGTGGGCTGGCTCCTTGTCCTGGGGTGACTTTGTGATGCTTGTACCCCCAGGTGTCTGTTCTGTTTGTGCTGGATATGAGGTTCTGCACTTTAAGGCTGGTTCCAGGAGTGAAGGGGAGAGAGGAGGCACAGAGTTTGTTATCAGGGACTGCACTTGCTGCCCTGCCTCCTTCACACTGACTGTGCTGTCTGCAGTGCCCAGCAGCAGAGAGCTCTCCTTTGCTCTTGGTTAGTTTTTGGCTAGCTGAGGAAGAAGAGTTCCCTGGACTGTGTTTTTTCCTTTTTCTTGGAACTGTTCAAACCTGCCCTGGACTGAAAGCCCAGAGGAGCCCCAGGAGCTCACAGTGTGTCCCCCCAGGCCAGCCTGGGCTGTGACATTTCCCAGGGATGGAGGGATGAGAACAGCCTGAGTGAGCCGGGCTGCGACCCACGGAAGGGACTCTGCTGCATTTGTCATCTCCTCAGAGCACTGAGAGCTTCTGCTGTTTAGTATTGTTCATTTCTGTGCTGGGGAGTGCTTTGCCTGTTAAATAAACAGCTTTTTCCACTTCTCTCTGAGGAAATCTTTTCCTGAGCTGGTTAGGGGAGAGACTGCTTGAATCTGTTTCCTAGAGGGACCCAATTCAGGCTTCCTCCCAAATTTCCCCTAAACCAGGACACTCCTGAAGCAATACATCAGGTGAAATGCATCTTACGGCATAGAAAACATGGGTTTGCTACATCTTAATCACAGAAAGAATGAGGGAAATAAGAAAAATCCTGCTAAACCACTGTAAAAGAAGGGAATGAGAGATAAAGTGCATTTCACAGCTGCAGAAGTATTTCCAGAACACTCTGGTATTAGGGGGAAATTTTTTTTACAATCTAACCAATAACAGAAGATTTTTTTTACTAAGCAGAGAGCTCTCTTTAGCATCCTACAACCATTTGTAATATCAGAAGTTAACCTTATTTTGAAACAAGTGTTCTTATACTCCAAAGAATACATCCTATGCTACATGGCATTTACCTGTATTTACTGCTTGAGCTTTTTAGTTTCATTACCTTTGAAATTAGATTGATGAAGCCATTAGAATCTTAGCTATAAAATCCTCATTTATACCACAGGATGTGGAAAACTGGAGTAAGAGGCTCACTAATGCACGGAGCCACAGCTACAGCATCATGTCCAGCTTTCTCTCTTTAACCCACACTCACAAGGGCCCCAGACAAGGCAACCCAAAGCCAACTAGAGGAGACAGAATATATAACCCACCCCAGACTGGAGATTTCCCACAGAATCCAGATCCCTGGCTAAATTTTGAAATATCCCAGCTAATTTATGACCATTAATACTCACAGTCATCCAAGATAAGAACAATAATCACATGCAATGCCTTAGGGTTTTAAAGCCTGTTGTCAGCAGCAGCAGCAGCTGGAAGAAAGGCTGGATTTCTTCCCTACACACAAGGCAAGCAGCTGATGCATCATGTTGCTGGGTTTCTGTCCAGCTCTGAAAGATCAGCTATTGATCAGTGCCACTGGCAGTGCAGCACACCAGACACTGTTGTAGGGTCTGAACAAGCAGATCATACCAGTGTAGCCTCATCTACCATCAGAGAAGAAGCAGGGAAAAGCCAGTTTAAAACTACATGCTGTGTAGATACACACAAATGCAAGCAGGGAAGTTCTTCCAGGCATAAGCAGAGCCGGGGTGCCATACAAAGTCATCATCAGCACTGATTCTCACTTCTTTAAGACTAGAAATAATCAACTCTTTCACATTATTCAAGACAATTTCAGCAAACAGGAATAATTTCTGCCTGACTTTGTAGAGTTCTGTTTACAATGAAATCTGCACTTATCTGCTGTGTAAACTGTCTACCATACAAGCATTTTCAGAGGCATGCTTGCCAGAATTCTGGAATAAACCCTCAAGAATAATTGTTCTGCTTTTTGTTCATCTGGGGGAAGGTGGATGTCAGGCTTTCCCAAGCATATTGTACTTCATTCCCATGCTCTATTTTTGTTTAAGACAGAGATCCCAAACTGGGCATCCTACTTAAAGAGTGCCATTAGCAAATTTGCAAAAGGTGTTACAGGTGTTTTCCACAGAGATTTCTAGAGTCCAATCCTTGCAGCATAACACTTCATTCACATTTCTCCCATCATTTCAGAGCCACAGCATAAGCAGCAGCTGTTCATGCATCTCATCAGCTCCTTGGTTTCATCTCCTGATCAACTTCATTCCCTCCCTCTCAAAGAGGCTTTAAGCCACAGTTCATGTGCAAAGCCACTACTGTCCTTCATGGCTTTAGCCATCTGCTTGCACATGGGTATTTCTTCCACATCCTTGGAATTCTAGCTGAAACTCCTTAGTCAAGTTATTTTCTATGAACTTCACGTGGTATGAGGAAGAGAAATAGCACATGTACCTGTGCCACATATAGTTCACCCACTTTACAAAACACAGGTAGAGCTCAAAAATGTGGGCAAGCCTAAGACCTTAAGGAATCACACATGAGCTTTTTTCATTGTACAGTAACACAGACATGGGGAAAGGTCAGGCCAAGAGATAAAAGACTGAGATTTACACAAGTCAGTTCTAGTGCAGACTATGCCACAGAGTCCTCAGCCACATAAAGTTCACTTGCAGTCTAATCTTTGGTTGACATCACCACAGATCCTTTGCATCACATCCTAACAAACTAATACAAGTTGGAGAAAAATCACCCTTGAATCTTAAAAAGTTCACAAATTCCTTTAACTAGACAAAGATTACAAGAGACATCAGCTGAATAAGCAAGATCCTTTGTTTACATTATATAAACATTTTTGACAATATGTAAAATTTCTTCATGACCAGGGTCTGACTGGTCTAGTCTTTGGCAATACCAAATCACACTCCTATGACTATCTCGTTAAAATTACTGTAGAAAGAACATTCAGATAAAACAGAACAACTTACCTTGTAGCAACCATTAGGTGAAAATCTGCATCACTGAAACAAACACAACTACTTGTTTCTTTGAGTCGATTTCTCAGTGAAGAGCAGCTTAAAATTATCACAGACAACATACCCACAAAAAGGGTTGCAGAATCATCTCAAAGAGCAGGAAACTTATGACCTTAAAAGAGAAGCCAAGCCCTGGACACACCACCAAGGCACATCCATGTAACTAAAATCTCCCAAATCTGATTCTGTAATTATAAGGTTTAAAGTAAATTTATTAACAATCTTAATTACTGTAATAAAAACATAAAATCCAGTCAGGAATTAAAATTCTACAGAGATTGTTATGTTTACAGAAGGTTTGAAATATCTGAAAAATGAAGGAGAAGCTGACATTTTTCTCAGTTCTCCTGCTCAGTGGATTTTTATTGCATGTGTATTTCCATAAAAACCCAGTTAGCTAAATTATCAAAACACCACAACACAGCTTGCTGTAATTTCATAAGCCAAGTCTTGCTGCAATTTATAAGTGGTTACACTTGAGTGCTTCCACACTGGCTCAGCAGCACAGCACCCAACTGCATGAATGTCTCAGCACAAAATTCTGCTAATAAACACAGTACTCAGCCACCATTACCCTGCTTTAAACAACACAAGTCTTCAGTACAAGCAGGTCAATACATGTGAGACTACTTATGCTCTTTAAACTGACTTTGATATAAAGGTAGCAGCAGAGCATCCTCAAGCAAATGGAAGTGTATCAATAATCAGCCAGGAAAAACACAAACCCAGGAGAAAGCTAAAGCATATGGCTTCAGTCACGGGTATCACAACGACTGCTCCAGCAAAAACAAGTCAAGAAAGATGTCCCTTGAAAACAGTGTTAGTCTGCTTGTAACACTGTAAAACTGCAGCTCACACATTCTTCATTCAAAATGAAAATTTAAAAATATATTAAAAAAAAAAACAAACTGAGGATATTTACTATCAAGGAGCAAAAGGGGAAAAGAAATACTAGAAGACCATCATCAGTTTGGCTTTCCAAGGTGCAGTGCCAGACACACTCTGCCTCTGTGGCAGCATGCCCAGGGAGCTTGAACTGATATTTCAAAGTCCAGGGTGACAATTTTTAATGCAGTCAAATCCAAAAATGCCCACAAACCCATGTACAAAAGCAATCAACCATCTATAAGCCTGTGAGGTGTACTATTCCCATGCTACTTTTCGTGTTGCTGACAAAAAAACACAGTCCTTCCTAAAACCAACCAGGCCAGTACACCAGGAAAGAGCAAATAAATCTCTAAAAAAATAAAATCACAAGTTAAGCAGAGACAAACGTTTAGTTAGACAATAGAGCACATCTAAGCATAAAATACACATTTATAGAGATCCTTCCAAAGTCTGAATGCATTTCACAATTGCATTTTACTCATGATTCAGTCAAAGAGGGTTCAGTCAGGCAGAGCAGAAGACAATTCTGTCACTATTGCACATAGACATTTCTTTAGGATGTCCCACTAACTTAGAGCTACAGACCTGAACGAAAAGACAAGGAGAAAGGGTAATAAAGGATGGAAACCAACTGAAGAAATATTTCATTTCAATCATCAGAAGAAAATGCATTTTATCAGAACGCAGGGCAGCACCAAATTTTTCATGACACAGGACATGAAAATGTATCTAACTAGATTATTTTAGAAGCAGCTTTTACCTTAAATGTCTTACTGATGAAAAAAAAAAGTATCTGAATTCACTGCTCATAAGCAAAAATACATTTTATATCAAAACAACACCCTACATACAACCTTTATGGACAAAAAGTCTGTAGCATCACCTGTATTACTCTGGTATTTAAAGACTGTTGCCAAGGTCATATCCTGGCATAAAGCCTGCTCACTATCCACATTAGCATTCACGTTGGTAATCCTGCTACCTTCAGATGGTCAGCTTACACGGTTGTTAAACCTGATCAAATTCTTCACTCGTACATTACCAGTTACATGGAATTTGGCTGTGTAATTCCCACTAGAGCCAACTTAAGATATGTCGATGGCTGCATTGCTATCCCAAAGATTAAAATGAGTCCTCTTAAAGTCAGCCTGGAAGGCTGTGATGAGTGAGAAGAACCTGCTTTGGCTGATTTCAGCAAAGTCAGAGACAGCCCAGTTCTGAGTTCTTGAAGATCAGCCAATACATAAAAAGCAAAACCCCATCCCTCTAAAAAACAAGCACAAATACTAAATCTTGTCTTGCTTAAATCAATATAGCTACTAAGTTGATACTTAAAAACACACTTTAAAAAAAAAAACGAACAAACAGGAAACTAAGCTTTAGTTCTACACCACAAATGCAGACACAGCATTCTGCATTTTACTTGGGAAAGACAAGCCAGAGCCATCATTGAGGGGTGTGCACACGGACTGATTTCTTACTGCTTCAGAAACACTAAACAATGGTTGACTTTATGTCCATAAAATACATGGTGATAAAAAGGATAATGCACTTACCTGATTAAAAATGAGCTTGGTCTTATTTCTTCTTGCACAAGCCTCATTTCCAATAACAAAAAAGTGTCTATTGATGATTAATTTTAATGGCCTTTGATGGCATATACACCTTTCCCTATCAGAAACCTAAGAATTTTAAGCTTAGAAACTCTGAAGTTTACATTACTATTCAACTCCATCATAACAACAACTGAGTTACATCAACATTATTATTATTCCAAACTGATTTTTCCCAGTAAGCATAAGTCTAAGCAAAGCTCTCATCAGTAACCTTCCCCTGAAAAATTCTATAGGAAATGAAATGTAATACTCTATTAAGACTTGTTTTGCAAACAGAAGTGAGAGAGATCACCCAAGCATGTGGAGTCATTAAAATGGATCTTACATATATCATTATAAATTTAATAATCTCCATGACGGCTAGAGTTCAAGTTAAAATGAATGTCAGCAAAGCATGACCAATTGATGTTATCCCAGCTGCCACTGAGCCTCACTTGGGGTTATATTATACATTCAGAGGCCCCATGCTACATGTGCACCAAACACCCAGAGCCAGGAGCAGATGGGAGATGTAGGCTCCCATACCTATCAGCAAGGAGAGACAGACATAATTGCATATTACTTTTGGTGCATCCAAACAATTACAGCACACTTTGGTGTCACAGGTTGCAAATGTTTTTCCCATCACACCCCACATGCAGTATAATGTGGTACACTTAAGGAGGGGAGGGGGGGAAAAAAGTGTTCTAGCAGCCTCCAGAAATTAAGTCAATAGAAGGATTTTGTTTCAACCCTTATTGATTTACTTCAGTCCCAAAATGCTTCCTTAAAAAAAGTAGAAAGGAGACCTTGGCAGCTTGTCAGTTAATGATCATGCTTGGTGCAATTAAGATACATTCAGGAGTTTTATTTTGTTCCCCAAATAAATGTCCCCCAAATGCCATTTCTCCCCAAGCAAGCAGCTGCATTTTATCCAATTTCTGAAAGTTTTCCAGGCTGCTTAGATTTCTAATGGGGTGACAGAGAAACCACTTTTATTCTCCAGCAGACCTGATGAAACTGTGACACAAACCTCCCTCTCCCTGAAATTAGACAGTGCTGTTGAACAGCAAAATAACAGCTGACGGTCCATTTTTTTCCTAAGTCAGTTTTCAACTGAAATAAAAATCATACAGGGGAAAGAAGCTCTCCACACAGAGCTAAACATGGCATTTTCTGTCCCCCATCAACTCTGCACAGAGGACAACATCAATGATTTATACAGCAGAAGCATGTCAAGTTTTAGCTTGCTTGACTGGTGCCAACAAAACAACTTTGGAGTCACAGTTGTTCACAAGCTACAGTTTTGTCTGAGACAAGGACTTCACTTAGGTCAATTTAGTGCACCAACCCATTAGGATGGGATAACACAACACCACCCTGGCACAGAGCTGCCACAAAGCACTTATGCAAAAATGAGGGCCAACATCTGTCATTAAGCACGTTCCACTGCACCTTTTGATTCAAGCCAAAATTACATCTGGCAACTACAGCAAAATGCAAACAGTACCACCAGGACAACGAGGACACTGACAAGTGCACAACAATCTCAGCAAATTAAAACACCCAAACGCCAAGAAAGCATTTTTCTAACCACTACGCTAATGATATCAACAGGAAGAAAAAAGCTGAACTTAAAATAAATCAATAATATGGTCAGACTCAGTAAGAGTCAGTATACTTCATCTGCAATGTATGTCTCTTTATCAACAGACAGAATTCTAGAGATTTTTTCCCTTGTTTCACTCATATCACAATTTCCCCTTCCCTCAGCTCTTTGCTCCATAAATTGGAAGAAGCCTGAAGAGAAAGACAAACATTTTCTAAAACATATAATCAAGAGAAGAGATCTACAGCTGGCTGAGCAAATCGAGCAGCAAATGCAAGTGATAAAAGCATTATGTGGAGCTCTTCTGCCACTTGCATCTCCTTCAGTAATTTAAGCAGAAAGTGTTCCCACCTTTTGTCACTTACCCTTTTTTGATCTTCCAGTCCATGTGTCACAGTCTTTCTTTTCTGATGTTGGCTGGATTCAGAGCCAGGTTCCATTTCCCTGCTACAAAGACTCTTCCAGCCTCTTTAAGCTTTCTCTAAAAATCCATAGTATAAACAACAAAAAACTAAAAATAATTGAAAAAAAGGCGAGACAATTCCTTCAAACCTCGTCCATTGTCTTTTGTCATTCTTCTAAATTCCTGTTAGCCATCACTGCTCATTATTCTAACAAGCAGCCATTCTGGGAGCCTCTATATCCTATAGTAGCTCAGATGAAGGTTTCCATGTAAGTGCGTTACAGAAGGATGACAGAGCTGAATCCAAACCCAGTAGCTTGTGCCACATTATTGCTCCATCAGCAGCCTTTTCAGTGCATTCCTGGCACAGATAATTTATATGTCAATAAAGGTGTAAATGTGCATTTAATCCACTGTGTTGATATTATCAGCATCCCTCTCATGGGCCACCTTCCTCCCATAAATCAATGTAAACACTTCGCAGTGATAATTGCCTTTTGCAAATCTAGAAGGTGTTAATTACGTAAAATCATCCATGCACACTTGTCATCTTCTTCTATGTATTCAAACAAATACCTAGAAGAGGAGGGGGAAAAAAAGCAGTTTTTATCAGCTTGAAAGAAAACATAGCTACTGATGTTGTTTGCCCACCACCAGGAGCCACAAGTCAGAACTGATACAATAATTACATGTTGTGAACATACTACAGTCCTCATCCAAGCTTCTCAAAATGCTTTGATGCCTATTTAGAGTGTTGCTTGCCTTTGGGGCTTCTTGCATAAAACCAGCCCAGAATGACAATATCGTACCTCAGAGCTGAAGCTTCTGCAACAGCTCTGACTGAAGCCTGCAAGGATCAACTCAAAACTCAGCTTTCCAGGGGTCAGAATCCCAGATCTAAACCCAAATCCATTATTCTTCTGGGGTCTCTTCCCAAGAGATCTTTCTTCACAGTCTGTAAAGTTACTGAGTGCCATTTCCCAAAATCTTGAGCATGATAATGCATGAACAAACAGGTTCTACTATTACTTGGGAAAGAAAGCAGAGCAGCACCTGAAATCACAGCTTAACAGGTCAACCAGCTTAAAATGCTATTCTTTTGTACTGAGAAGCACAAGTTTGCAAGAGACAAAGAGTCTCCTGAGTAAATTTGTAAGGTGGGATCAATATCAGCAGGCACCAGGAAAAAGACATTTACTACACTGAATTTCATACTAAAAAGGCTAAACACTAAATCAATTTCAGCCACCTTAGCTGAGCATGGTATAAGAGCACATATTTAGCTGCATGTTGCTACAAGCCTGGTAAGCACCAAAAAAATCCAAACCTATGTCCTATATAACAAAGGAACTAATAAATAAGATCATCAGACACTCTCCCATCGCTGACTGATAAACAGCATTAAAAAACAGATTTCTCACAACACAGTGGAAATGCTTGTTCTGCATGCTGAGGTCCCTTGTTATGCCAAGGCAAAAATCTTGACAAGACAACAGGTAGAAATACTGCTTTTGCCTATCACTTCAAATGCTCTCTCACTGCTCCTCACCATGAAACACTAGGTCATCAAGCCAGCTCTCTTTCTTCTAAAGAGCACAGGAAAGAATACAGCTGATTGCAGCAATGCTTTGCCATTTGAACGTAATCTAAAAACACATCTAACCCATTTTACAGAGAAACAGGAGGTTTCCAATTTGATTTTGAACCAGTATCTCCTCCTGATCTGTGGTTGCAGACGCGCCAACAGCCACAGAAATCAGACAGGTACCTTGAAGGCAATATATGGCCTCTGACCTTAGCAACAAATATCATAAGCAAAAAAAACCCCAATTTTTTAAAATATCCTTAAGTCCCACCGAGGAAAACTTTTTCCCTCCAGTGATTTCACTGTGATGTGACACATGAGACTGCATCAGTCACATCGTGTAATGCCATGCTGGAATAGCATGACATAACCAGTGCAACTAAGGACAACATGAAAGGTCCCCTCAACTAGGGGAAAAAAAAAAAAACAATAAGAAGAAAAAGTGCAGTCTCTGGGAGTTCCTATGCATTCAATGTTCCAGCTTTAACCATCATGGAAAGAGCCTCTCTGGGGAAACATGTGAGGATCTATTTGTATGTAGTATTTAGTACATGCCTGCAACCTAAGACCACGTGTTATAGGTATTTAGTGTATGCCCAAGTTTAGCTACATTAAGCTTCAGATATTAAAAAGTATATATTAACAGAAGGAAAAAATGCATCCTGAAGCTTCAAGAAGCATTCCAAGTCAGCCACAAACCAAAACATTTTTTAATACCTAGACCGAATTTTATTCTTACTATCTCCAGTAAAAATAAGTTTCACTTTTTAATTTCTGTCCATATCTGACTGTGGAGATGGATTTATAATAAATTTAATTTCACGCCAATTAATTTGCATTAAATACAAAACAAAAACTTCAAGAAGATAAAAAAGGTAAGGTTTGTTGGAGAAATCACCACATAGCCAGAGACACTGAAACCAACAAAAAACCCAAGCAACCCAAAATCCGTATTACCCCATTCTCCCATCACAACATCCAAAGCCCCCAGTACGGCTATGACCGAACATCCTCCCTGAAACAGACAGCTCTAATAGCTCAAAGCCTACACCTGACTGTGGTTAAAACACATTAACAGTCTCAATGAACCACAGGTGCATTGATATTCTCAAATTTAAGCCATAAGGGCTTCACCTGGATATGTCCTACCAGGGTCCATCCTCAACACAGAGTCCCAAAAAGGTCCCCACCTGCACAGAATGTCGCTCACAAATACCTCGCTGGGTACCCAGATCCTCAAGGACGCCGCCTGGCCGCCAGTCTTCCATTGAAAGTAACGCAAATTAACACAACTTTCGGGGGTTTTCTCATTAAAATGTAAGCAATCTCGCCACATCACGAATTCCTAATTCCCGCAACTGCCGGTGTGCCGGGAACAAGCAAAGCGAGCAAATCCACAAGTTCTCTTTTTGCAGGCGGGGAGCAGGAGCGCGGCAGCCCGCGAGTGGCTCCGCGGTGCCAGACAAAACCCCGCGGGCTGGGGACACCGCGCCCGCCGGGTGGGCTGCCCGGCACACAGCGACCGACGGAACAACAACAGCAACGATGCACAAATAATGGCAGAGGACAGCCGCAGCAGCGGCACGACCCGCCCGCGCCCACCCCGAGGGAGCGACCCCGGCCNCCGGCTCCGGCTCCAGCGCCGCCGCTCCGCGCCGCCGCCACAACTCACTCTGGCGTCGCCAGGACAACGAGCGCCCGCCCTTCGCCGAGCCCCCTCCCTCCTTCCCTGCCGCTCCCACGTGGGGCCGCCACGCCAATGGAAGGAAGGCGGGATGCGGCCGGCGGAGGCCGGCAAGAGCCGCTCGCCGGGCGGGAGGCAGGGCCGCCACCCCCCGGCCACCTGCCCCTTCGGCTCTGCCGCATCACCTGCCCAAAGAAACCCCCCGAGGCCGCCGTGCTGCCGGCAGGGCGCTGCGAGCAGGCTTTGGGACGGAGCGTGGCATGTCCCTCCTGTGCCCAGCCCAGCCCGCTGTCCTCCATCCCGTCCCCATCCTTGGGATGCAGGAGCATCGCTGCAGGACCGCGGCACACACGGATGCCGCCCCAGGGGTACCACATGGCTGTGTTGCTCGCACAGCGCTATTAGTGCAATATGTTGTTGGTACCAAAGGTGTCTTGATTAGGTGTGTATTCAAAAAAACCTAATGTAAACGTGGTGTCACCCTCTCTCTCGTTAGTGCACGTCCTTGCACTGCTTGGAGCTGGGCCAGCCTCCTCCGGAGCCTCGCAGGCTTTAACAAGCCAGAACTAATAAGCCAGGCTGGGTGTAAGTTCACTCCTCGCAGAGTCGCTTCGGAAGCTCAACACCAGCTCTGGAAATTACAAGTAGCTGCACTCCAGAAGGTTCAGCAGAAGCTGTCTTTGGTCCAACACAACTTTCTGTCCCAGCAGACTTCGAGCAGCCTTGGTCACCCTGCCTGGCTCACACATCTTCCTTGGGGAAGCAAAAGGAGTGCTAGCGAATACTAGGGGGAGGGGGGAGTATGTCGAAAGATTTGGCCCCAAACTGAAAAGCACTTTTTGCAGTGGGAGTGCTGTAACACACTGTGTTCTGAGCAGAATGTTACCGCCAAGGCTGGCTGGAGGCCACAGAAGTAGGCTAATGTTGAGGGATTGTTGATTTCAAAGAGCGATCAGTTGGTCATGCTTCACCGCCTGCTGTGACTACAGTGCAGGGAGCCAAGGATGGCTCCTGCCAGCCACCCTTCATGAGAGACTGGTGAGAAGAGAAATGGTTCCTGTTCCATGGGAACATATATTCAGGAGCATCATCAGCTTTCACCCTTCCTATCCTGGCACCAGCCCACCTTTTCAAGGCATTTTCCTCGTTTTCTCTCTACACTTGCTAGCTAGTCCTGTGTGTGACTCCTTCTATGGCACCTCATTCCTGAGCAATAAAAATTCAGTTCAACCTCAAATAAAATTACAGCTAGAGTCTTGCCCTGCTTTTAGCTTTATCCTCAAGGCTCAACTCAGCAGAGCTTTCAGCCCGGTATTTGGTACATCTACCAGCAAATAAAATTTACATCTCGTTTAGACCATTTCTTTAGTTCTGCACTTTAAATGTCAAAGTATGTGGCTTCTGTAAAAAGTAACCTATGAACTTAGGTTGCCTGAGGTTTTGTATAAGCTTACCTAGAAAAACAAGATGTCATGAACGCCTGGGCTGCTGTGGCTCATGGGACCTTTGGGGACAACGTGTCTTGCAGAAGGCTCCTTCTCTGTGACTCTCAGTCTGGCCTGTGCTCCAAGGCTTGTTCAAGCATTTTGAGCCACTTGCTGACTGCCAGCTCCCATGGAAGACGTCATTTCTGTCACCAACTGCTATTCTTTTTTGTACCAATATTTCTCATGTAGGCATCAGGAATGAGAAATTAAGCCAAACTGGTTAATTGGCAAATTCAGGTGGTGTTTTAGTATGGTAAGAGATGGTTTACAATACTTAGAAACTCTGCTTCTACTGTAACATTTTTATGTTTAGAAAAATCTTTTAAAATATGTGGCTAGAGGTAGAAAAGAAGATTAGAACAGCCTAGTCTATGATAAAGGAAAATTTCAATTCAACAGGACTGCTGTAAAGGCCCTTATTTATTTTTCTCAGCAGTTGCATTCACTCGCTTGCCTGCAGCTTTAGTTGCTGTAGAGGTTTTCTTCTGTAAATTCTTCAAAGTGATGGATTTTCCCTTTGAAAGAATGCTTGACTGTAGAGAACTATAGTAGTGTAACCTTTTTAATTTTTTTCCTGTGCACATGTGATGCTTTGAGCTTTGAAAAGACGCGTGTACTGCCACCTCTTTTGTTAATTTACATGCCAAGAGCCTAAAAATTTGCATTACTGGCTTCATACTCCACAACTGAAAGCAAGGACAGTGATCTCCCACGCTTTCCAGTTAAAGGTCATCTGAATTGCATGTTCCTCTCTGGCTCAGACTAGTGAGACATTCAACATTTCATGAATCAAAGAAGCACAAGGCTTATTTTTATTGATTAAATGTTATGGTTGTAGCAAGAAGCACTAGTGTACAAGGTGTTGCACATATGCACCCTCCTCAGTGCTTACAATTTACACAGACAAAAGGCAAGAGAAAAAAAAAAGCAACATTTTAATCTCTGTTTTAGAAGCAGAAAGCTATGGAACAGAGCTGATGAGGAGAATTTGCCAAGATCACATCTCCCAACTGAATCAGCATCTTAACCCCAAGCTATTCCCACTCTTGTTGGTTCTTATCCTTCCATTCCAGCCTGTTAGATAGGCAAAAGTAATCATGTGTAAAGTTACAGCCATGGACTCTAAAAAGATAGTGATCAAAGTCCAAGTTCTCACTGGACATTAACACAGAAATAATTCTCTTATTTAAGAGTCCATACATAACAAAAGGTAACAGACATTGTCCTGTAAAAATCATTAACAAAGCACTTTAAATGCATGGCTTTAGTCCAGGGATAATGTCAATCAAATCCCAGTACAATTCCTATGAAAAAGCCATTTAGTATTTTCACTGAAAGGAAAAGATTGTGGGGTGAGACCAGCAGCCTGGGACTCAGGACTCCTAAATTTGCCAGCTTTATGTCATCTAATCCCACCCCAGGTTCTGTGGAAGCACACCAGATTCCCACAGGATAAAGTCTAAATGCCAGACATGCACTGTAAATGCGTTAAATCAAAGATTGCCTTTTACCACAAATTCTATAGAAGTTGTACTAAACAAAGCCCTTCTTCTTGGCTGGAACTCCGAGGTAGCAAGTCCCCAGTGACTGAGTGCACACTGACACTGGCCATGCTTGGGAGTTGTGATCTCAGAATGGACAGCAGGACCTGGCCTGATGCTTTTTCATCACCATTGCAATACAAGGCATCTTCAAGGCTGTGCAAGTCATGATGCCATAAACCCACTCTGCCATAAGCATTTAGAAATATGAGGCTTCCTCTGCAAGAGCCTTTTCCCTGACACTGCTAAATGTCAGAGAAAGTTCAGTTCTAACACATTAAAAGATGCCTAAAAATACTGAATATTATTCATACTCTCAAAGAACTAGTTTTTATTGCAAGTGAAAAATGTTTCATAATTAGAAAACAAAACATTCATGAAGAGCTACATGCAATTCATCATCTGAAGAATTTAAATCATTTAGCTTCAGATAATTCAGCTTTGATCCATAGACTGTAAGAGTCAACATTTCCTGAGGTGTTTTCACAGACTTTTGAGGACAATCTTGAGTTCATTTGTCTGTGTGTCTGCTGCGGGGTCTGGTAAGACATTCTGTTGCAACACTGACGGCTGCAATGGTAGGAGTGTTTAGATAGCAAAAAAAAGGGATGTTAATACTAAAAGAGCAAAGCTTTCATTAATTTTTCAGGCTCTGTTATGTACCTTTTAGCTTTTGGCTGTGGCTAATCAATTTGAATGTTCATATAAGTTCTGACTTTAGGCAATAAATTCTTTAAAAAGTCTTATTTTGCATTTTTAAGAGGTTTTTGTGTAATGCATGTACGTTAAGAAAAGTTTTTGCTTTTGGGGATAGAATACATCTTTGGAATCTATTTTACCTCTCTGACACCCAATATAACCTTTGAAAGATTAACTCTTGAGATAGCTAGTGGGTTTCCTTTAGAACAGCCAAATCCTGTCCTTCTTTATTGTGTTCTTTGGCATGAGAGGGATCGGTTTTCCTTTTTAAATATGAAAGATTTCTTTAAATAACATTTAGGTTTGGAAAAAGAAATCAAATTCTGATCAATTGAATGAAACAGGTATATAATATCCTAGAAGCTGTTTCACCTCTTTACCTCTCCTGTGATCTGAAAACCATTTAGACTAAAGAGAAAGTTCAAGCACTAAATTTAAATGACAGCTTTGAAAGAAAAAGAACAGCTGTTCTCTAAGAATTATGTCCCTTATCCTTGTTAAAAGGTAGGCTCCTGGACCTCTTTGGTAAGAAATATGTGGATTCCTCATTCATGGCTCCTGAAGACTAAGAATTTATTTCTTAGCCTTATATTTCAGTGTAAATATTCTAGGACAACCTTCTATCCTCTGTTGTTATTGTCAGCTTGCACCTCTGTCATCCTCAGAGTTGTCAGTCTGTATTTCCATGGTTAGAATATATATTTCTTCAAAGTAGCTGGCTCCCTCCCTGGCCTGTGTCCATGGACAGCTGGCATTTTCCATGGTCACTCATTATTATAATGAAACACCTGTGCAAACATTAAGTTAGTATTGTGCTGAGCTGTATTTTGGATTTGTGTTAAACACACAATAATATAGATATTAATAGTTGTATTAATATCTCTATTAATATATTAATAATATAGAGATATATTTGTTATGCTTGAGCAGGGCTTACACAGAGACAAAGCCTTTTCTGCTTTTTTGTATGGCCACGCTGGTGAGGAAGTTGGGGATTTGGGAAGAGAAACAGCCAGAACAGGTGATCCCAATTAACCAAAGGAATATTCCCAACCATGTGAAATCCAGCTCAGGGTATAAAGTGGGGAGAAGAAGGAGGAAGGGAGATGTTTGGGGTGATGGTATTTGTCTTCTCAAGTGACTACTGCACATAATGGGGCCCTGCTGTCCTGGAGGTGACTGAACCCATGAGAAGCAGGGAAAGAATTCTTGTTTTGCTTTGCTTGTGTGCATAGTTCTGCTTTCCCTAAGAAGCTGTCTTCATCTCAACCCATGTGTTTTTCACTCTTCTGATTCTCCCCCTGATCCTGCAGCTGGGGGAGTGAGCGAGTGGCTGTGAGGGGCTTGGCTGCTGACTGAGGTTAAACCACAACAGTCCTTTTATTCCTCACAGTTTTCAAGATTTGAGCTCTGTTTTGCTTGAACAAGACACCTTGAGAGCACCTTGGGAGAGCTACATTCAAACAAGTTCTCCAAAACACATTTTCTGTGTCTTCTTTTATCTGAATGAAATGTGCCTGAGAAGTTAGTCACGTTGCTGCAAAAGGCCAGAGACTGCGTACAAACATGTTTAATGAAGCTGAATACTGCAAGCATAAGCAGCAAAAATATTTTGTTTACTTAACATTTATACACACTCAAGTAAAAGCTTGTTACTTTTGGTTGGCTAAGCTTGTTTTCAAAAGGGACCTAGAAGGCTGAAAAAGTTAAATAAATCAACATATGCATAACAACACAATCATTCATATTAGCATTCTAGTTAAGTCAATGATTAATTCTCCTTTGAGGATGAAGTGGTAGTAAAACAACTCTAGCCTAATATCTAGTAGCAATATTACAGTCAACTCAAAATTCCAGATTATATCAACACATGCCTGTGTAATACAGGAGAAACTTTCAGACCTGAAGTTTAAAGAGAAATCTGAATAACCATATGCTTATTTGAATATTTAAATATAGGTTGAAACTAGCTGCTCTCCACCACTGGCTTGTAGATATCTGCTCTGTCTGCAAATAAAGAGGTCAGTAGACTTTCCTTCTGACTTTAAAGGGCTGAACTGGAAGAGCAGGGTAATGTCACAGCAGCAGCAGAAAGGGGAATTTCTGAAATACATTGGCTCTTGTCAGAAATTAATATGAACTCCAATGGGAAGATGAGAGACCCTACAACAGCATCTTTTAAAAACATGGCTAGCTGCACTGTCTTAGACAATCTAGGTATCTGGAATGTTGTAACTGAGCATTGAATTAAGGATGGTGAGGGTTCTCCCTGCTGGTAAAGAATTCTCCTTTCTGTTTGTCAGTAAAGATTGCAATACCACAAAGCATTGCCCAGCTGGGGGCTGTAAGATCAGCAGCAGAGAGAAAACTGAAACCTTCTGCAGCAGGTCAGTCTTTTCATGCTGACTCAGAAGACAGGAAACTGAGCCTTTCCTCTTGGAGACAGTGAAAGATAGGATGGGATGCCTCATGTGGATCAAAAGGGCTATCACAAATGCCTGGGAAAAGCAGCTTTCCACAGATTTTAGCTAGTGGCTACAGCCAAGAGGGAATTTCTTCTTTTAGCAGGTCTGGAGAATGGGACTTCAATATCCAAACCAAGAAGCTGAGGTGGCAACCCTTATTTCCTTGCTCTGACTCTGTCCCTAAATATGTGTATTCCAAGGCCTCAGAAAGGCTTACTTACAGTTCCCTGAGGCTTATTAACAGCTCTTACCCTGCTCTCCCCTCTCTCCAATTTTCTTTCTAGGATAAAAGAAGTTACTGAGAATGACCATGGACAATCTTTTGGCTTCAGAAATAGAAACAGAAGCAGCTGAGTTAATGGATGATCTAGTGGCTCCAGATAGAAGTTGGTAGGCCAGAATAAATCTCTGAGAAATCTGATCTGATGTCCTTGCTTGGAGCAAATGTTTGGACTAGACATCTTCTGAGGTCACTCTAACCTGAATTATCCAATCATCCTATGAAAAGGAGGAATCTGCTTTACAGAAACCAGTGCAGATGTTAGGATAGAGAAGATGGTTCCCATTTAGAAAACAAATTATGTATTTTGAAAAGATCATATTAGGCCAATTATTTTACAGTCTGAAGTGACACAAACCCAATAGAGGAGCTTCTGTTTTCCTAATGTGAGCCTATAGAAAGAGCATTGTAAATCTTTCAGCATTGATGCAGTTCTACAAGATTCAGCTGGATATAACCAGGACCACATTTTTAATTGGGGAAGCACAGAATAGAAGATAAACAACAGTGCTAAGAAGTTTTTACATTTACTTTGTTAATATAAAAAAGATTCTTTAAAAATGGGAATTTGCAACCTCATATAATTTGTAAATCAAAGGAAAATATATTTGCCTTGATTCTAAGGTAAGTTTATTTGGTTATAAAGATCTTCATGAACAGGTGAGGTAAGGAAGAAAGAGGTTGTGAGTTCACATTTTTGCTTTAATATTTTCCACTTCTATAATCTCTTTTATCTAAGGATTTCAAAGCACTCTATGGACATTAATGAATTAAGCCTCACAGCAGTCCTGAGAGAAAAGGTAATGATTTAAAGATTGAAATTCAAAGAGATGAATGGATATAAATAGGAAATAGCCTTCTTAAAATATCATATACTATTCAGACCATATGGAAAATCCCTTGCTTTCCTCCTTCTATCTATCCCATGTGCCTTCAAGGCAATTCACAGTACTGGAAAAATTCGTAAGTGTTTACAACTGTTTATATACAGACAGATTGGATGCAATGACAACATGGTAGCAGATATAAACAGGGAATAGATCAGACTGAAAAAAAAGTGTTGTTTTGAACATGTTAAACTTAATTTCGGCCTTTAGAGGTAACAGATTTTACAGAACACTTTTGTACTGAAATGGATTTGCTTTACAAATTACCACATTCAGGACTGTATGAAGTCACTTAGCCAAGGCAGTAGAGTTGCAAAATGCTCTCCTGCTCAGAATCAAACCCAGTCTCTGAACACAGAGGCCACAGCAAGGAAAGGAGTCCTGGTTCTCACTGGAATGCACAATATACAGTACATTTAAATCACTTACCTCTTTAATGACCAGCTGCATTCCTGTGGCTTTGCTAACCTGACAGATTTTGTATATAAATAATTCTGTTGATAGCTGGCAGAATTCATCCCAAAGGATGCACTATCATGTGCAATGATAAAAACAGTATCTCCCAGAAAGGAGGCAAAGCCTTTGATGCACAGGACATGAAATTTCAGGAGGTCTGTGAAGTCTTGCAACTTTTCTTCCCCTTTTATGTTTCCATTGGTCACAGATATACTTTCCTCTCAAGCACATTTGCAGTTCTTCAAGCTGTAAGAATTCATAAGCAGGACCCAAAGGGGAAGTACCTTGTAACTTCCAAGGAGAATATGTGCTGTAATCATGTAATGAGAGATCCCTCTTGATGTACAGCTTTCATTCAATGCAAGAGTCAACAGTCATGTTAAGGGCATGTAATTTCCTAACTCAGAAGTTCTTGCTGTCCTGAGGCATAAGGAAATGAACCTCTTTGCAATTCGATTTTTTTTTCCAAATTTTTTTTATTCATACTTTGAACAAAGCTAGAAACTGAGAAGTATCTGCTTACAGAGAAAGTAGCCTCACATCAATCAAGAGAACCTGCAATTACAAGTGGAAGCTCATTTCACACTCTATAAAAAGCAAACAAGACCTGAATTATAATACATGCATATTAGCCTTTATTTACAATTATAATAATCAAGCTTCAAGATAAACATCTAGGAGCTTTTCTTTCCTGTAAGAGGGCATCTATCCCTCTGAAACTTCTCTAAAGTCTTAGAAAGTAAAAGCAGATGTACCAAGTCATGCCAAAACACAGTTTTGTTCAAAGTCCTATCCCTAGAAGAGCTCTGTAACCAAAGTCTGTGAGGAGATATAGGAGCAAACCAAGCACAATATATTTATCTAATGTGTAGTCCCAGCTTCCAGCAATTTGTGGCTCATAGCCTGAGCCAGGCAATGCCTCTTGTTCTTGTATGAGAAAAAAGAGCAAGTGAATACTCCCAAGGCTTCTTCTGAAGATAGACAGCTGGGCATCACAGGCACCCAGGCATCCCACACCATTTCCTCATCTCTTTGCACTGAGATAGGTACAACTGTGTGTGAATTCCCATAGGGATGCAGGGAGAAGATAAAGCAAAACTCTTCTCTGTGCTGCCCAGTGAAAGGATAGGAAGAAATAGGCTTGAGCTGAAATACAGGAAATTCTTGTTCAATATTTTTTAAGTCTTGAGTTGGTTTTCTGGGGTTTTTTCGGTGGGTTTGTTGGGTTGGTTTTACCTTTTTTTTTTTTTTTCCTGTAAGTGTGATCAAATGCTGAAACAGGTTGCTGATGTGGCTGCCTCTGTTTGAGCAGATGAGCTCCAGAGATGCCTCCCACCCTCAGCTACTCAGAGTAATACTCTGTGAAATACCCATGGACAGCAAATAGTTGTGTGTTGCAAAAGGTCCAGACAAAAAATTTATATTATTTCTGGCTTGAACCAGAACTTGGAACTTCAATTTTTGCAGCCCAGGCTCTTGTATCCTGTAGGGATTACTGCTGTTAGGCCAGAAAGTCACACACCCCGAGTCATTCTGCACAACTTCACAATTAACACATTCCCTCATTATGTAAATCAGACAATTACCTGATATGTTTATCTTTTGTTGTCGTATATGAGCAAGACAACCATCTTTGAAATAGGGGCTGTTCCAGCAAAAACTTCTCTTTTTTTTTCCAAAACCTTTTGTGTAGCAGATGCTTGTGCACCAGCAGTTTGTCATCAACAGAACCTGAAATTTTCAACTACAAAAGTACAAGCGAAAACTTGAACTAACAGTTTTAATGACTGGTAATGAATAAAAGATCAAAACAATCTCTCTGGTCCTGCAGTATATAGATTATAAGTAGGCAAAATAATACATGGAGAAGGAAAGAAATGGAAGCTTTTGAGAGCTCTGCAAAATTCAAGCTCCCAAACTGGGCTTCACCACAAAATTCTTGGCTGCTGGATAACTCTGTGACCCTACAGTAGCCCACACAGTTAACAACAACTAAAATGCACATCATAGACATTTAATCAGATTTTGAAGAATAAAAGAATAAAGGAAACATGTTTGTTCCCAAGACATATTAACTGAATATTGAGTTGTCTTCTTGTTCACTCCTGCTGCTGTCAAATCCACCTGCTCTGCCCCCCCCCCTTTTTTTTGTAAACTGTAAAACTATCAATGGTGGCTAGTAATCACACCTTGTCCTATTTAAACACCATATAATCAAATTTTCATTTCAGTTAACAGGAACTGTCCTTTTTTTTCTTTGTGAGTACCTGCTCCTGTGCTAATTGAATCAGTTCAAGCAGTTACAGAAAATTTAATCCGAACATTAACCAGAATTTACTGGAGTGCCAAACAAACCTGATATATTTACTTTATACTGGCAGTCCTAACCTGTGACACCTCTAAATGCAGAGGATATGCAGGGGGGAGGGAAGAACAGTTGCAGGTGAAGCCCAGCTGAGAAGTGTGCACTGAAGACCTCTGTGTATAAACCAGTTGTTACCACAGGAGCAGAATGAACCAGGCAGGAGGGAGCGTGAGAAAGAGCAGGAGCCACAGCGTGAGCTGGGCTTGCCCTCTGCAGTGCTCATCTCTTTGGTGGCAGCATGTGCCTCAGGGGAACATCCTCCTGCCCTTTTATACACTGCTAGAGCTGAAGAAGAGTAGAAAAAAAACCTAAAAAACCTCAAGATTCAAGGTAACCACAACTGGATGAAGTTTATTTTGGCTAAGTCCTTCTTTACAGTCTCCCACAGTCGCCTAGGCTTTTTGAAGGAAGGAATCTTTTTCTTTCTTGAAGATTGAAATAAAATTAATACCAATAAAAACTCCCTATATTTCTTTGGTAATTTCACTTGAAATCTAATTGCTACTGCTTGTGCCTCATAGGAGAAATTTCTCTGTGGGAATTGCATGCAGAGACCAGGTTCTTGACCACAAAAAGAATCCATACTCTAAATTGCTGGATCAGTCCTGTAAATACACACATGCTTGCCTTTCTCACTTCCCAACTTACTTTGTTAATTTATTTTTGTTTAATTTTATTATTTTTCTGTCTGGGTGGGGGAGAGGGGGAGTGGAGCAAAGAATGTTATGACTATTGACCTGAGACAGTCTCCTGGAAATAATCTAACAGCAGGGAACAGCAAGTCCTTTTCAAAACCAATGAAGCAAGAAAATGCTGTTGACCAAGCTTTTGTGAGAGATTTGAGGAAAGGGAGGGAGGAAAAATTATGGAAAAGAGGAGGAGAAGGGATAAAACTGTGCCTTAGACTCATAGTTACTATTTTCTTTAAAAGAAGCCCATGTATTTCTGAGGCCCTCACTTATGGGATCTGCCATAACTACCCCTTGTTCCAAAGAGATGCTGTTTTTAGCAGCAGTCAGATGTCATGCTTAGGTTTATGAGTGCAGGAGTTTTGCTCACAGCATGCAGTGCTCCACAGTCTTGGATTTTCCTTGATCTGTCTCTCCTCACAACGCCCTGTGGCAGCTTGGAAAAACAAGACAGTATTTCTGTAGAGTTAATATCTGTTTATGTCCTTCTTCAGGGGAGCTCCATGGATTCTCACTGCCTGAGACATGAGCATTCTGAAATCTTCACATATTTATTTAAATGCATTTTAGTTGGGCATAGCTAGTATGAACAAACAAGCAAGCAAGCAAACAAACAAACCATATTCCCAGTCCTAATGAGATCAGCAGCATTGCCAGGATCATGTTTCCTGTGAAATTATGGCCTTGGAGAAGCCCTGAGGGTGGGGAGGACCTTGTCCAGATATGTTTTGTTACTTCAAGATGCTACTGCCACTCCCAGCCAGGTCAAGCACTACATCCAAGTTGGTCTTAGGAACATAGGTAGTATAGATATTAACAATTTGCTTTCCACAGATGCTTTTTTTCTCTTAAAAACCCCTTTTGTTTTAGAATTGCAATGGACAATACTGATATATTGTTGAATCTGTACCTAATGGTAGTTAAAAACATAACCAAGTACTTATATAAGCTCTCAAATAAACAACATTCACATTCCTAAAGAACTTAAGAAAGACTGTAAATGATGGTTGTGTGAGAGAAACTTCTCACTCAGGATTGGGGTTTTGTGTTTGATGATCTTTGGTTCTTTTTGCTGATCCTTCATTCTTTTTGTGCATGTGCAGAGGCACATGGAATAGTTTCTCACTCAAATACAAAACCCTTGATGTTAATTCATCTTTTGAGTTAATCCATTTCCACTGAAAGCCAAGAGACTGAAATTATTATTGTTGGGGCTGACAGCTGAGGCCTCCATCAGGAACCCATAGCAGTGGGTTTGACTTTCCTGATTCCTCATTTTTCCCAGATCAGGCCCACTAATCTAAACTGTACATAAACAAAGGAGGGTTATTGTTTGTGAGCATTAGAAAATTCAAAACTGGAGCTGTGTATGAAGTCTGGCTTTTATTTATGGTATTTGTTGTTGAAACAGACACTATTTTTCTCACCACATCATAAGGAGAGTGGAGTCCTGCTCTAAACTGCCAGAAATCATCTATTCTTTTTACTCAGATATGTGTAGCCACTATTCACACAAAGAAACTTTGTGAATAGCACATATTTACATTTTTAACTATGATATTACACTTCAGGATTCTGAAAACCAAAACAGAGGAGGAAGGTTTTAAGAACTTTATATAGCTATCTATAAAAGAAATTTCCTCTACTGTATCAAAGGCAGATGTTCTGCAGAAACACCAGCACCAATGTGCGGGGAAAAAAATCTGAATTATTGATGAAATAGTGAGGATACTTCTCCCCATGTTTAGGTATCAAATAAATAGCCAAGAAAATGTAATGGAAAAAACATAAAGAAAAAGACTAAACAAGAAAGCCACAAACCACCTTTTGGGATGAAAGCAAGCATGTGTAATGGAAGCCCAAAGGGTAATATATTCAGAAGCTATAAGTGCTGAAAATGAAGGCTTAGAATGCAAGCAGCTCTTCAGCCATAACTCTACTGTCACTAACATAAAGCTATAATCTTTTTTTCCTATGTTCTCATTATTATCCAAGCACTAAGTGTCAGTTAAGAAGATGTAAGAGAGCAGGAATTTTCAGTGGGATGGAAATCTTTCGTCGCCTGTTTTCTTATGTATTGGAATGTTACAATTTTGTCATGGCTTTTAACTAATCTTGGGTTTACTGATGCTGTGACAACCTTTTATGGAGGTAGAATGTGAAATGAAATGATACTGTTACACTCTAATAGACTGGCAGGAACTTTTTTTTTAACCCAAAATAGCAGTTTCAATATTAACATTGGAAGGGTTGAAGCCCATATCTGTGATGAAATTGTGAAAGAAGCAGAAGCAAATTTGCTAGCAAGCAGGAAGAAACACCACTTCAAGCTTCTGATACTTTTTTTTTTTTTTTACTCTTTTTTTTTTTTTTTCTGAGGGCTGGTAGGTAAAATGCAAGTGCCTGGAGTCAAAGAATTCCTTTGTTTACAGATTTTCTCATTAGTACCAGAAAGAATATTATATTTTTACCTAACTATTTTACAGAAGATAAAATAGAAACATTGAAAAGGGAAATTATTTATGAAAAAGGTTCTCCTCTCTCCTCCATCTGTCATTCTTTCATAATATATCTCCTGTAACAGTAGTCTCAGAGGTATTTGAAACACTATTTAAGGAATAAAATATTAATCAGAGCAAGAAAGAAAACAAAATATATCCATGAGTTAGCAGTCAATTTCCACCTACTGTTCGTTTCACCTCATAACCAGATATTTACAAGGTTTCAGAGTTAAGGCAGATTATGGATTTTAGTAGGATACCTGAATTTTGAACTGACCAGAGAAGAAATTTGGATTCAATGTATTTATTTACTTCCTCTCAGAGTGGAAAGACTGTTTGGCTGCAATTCCTAGGATGTGTACAATATTTTATTCTTTTTCAAAAGGATGCATGGAAATGATAAACATGTATATTGAGGTGCTTTACTTTAAATAGCATTTGTTCACTGTTTCCATGAGACATAAATGTACCTGCCCAGAAGGGGATAAAATAGCTCCCCCTGTCCTAGAAGGACACAAAGTTGAGTTCACACAAAAATTTGTAGCTCAGAATAAACCATATGCTGCTTTTTCAAACAGGCAAACATAGAAATTGTCTTTGGGGGTAGAATTTGTCTCCTTACCAAGTTGTTATATTCAGGGTCTTCTACCTTGTTTAGTTAGACCTAAAACAGAACAATCTATATTACATTTTACTGTAGATACTAGATTTTACATCCACTATTTAGGACCCTAGTGCACAAGAACTAATGTCTTGTTCCTTGACAAGAACTCTGTTTACTGAGCAAACTTATTTAGTGCTCTTTTACATGGCTCTTAAAGGGACAAGGACCTCTATCTTCTTCATCCCTCTCCCTACAACTACAGAAATCATTAATATATCAGAAAATCTTCAAAAATAAGTTCTTCTGTATGGGGACAGCTCTTTGCATAGCATGAGTTGGTGGACAAAACAACCCAGTCCTTATTTAACACAAACGTCTTCTCAAGAAATAGCCAAGATCATCATGTTCAAATTTTCAATCCATAGACATCATCACTCACACAAGAAAAATTACATTACACCTCCTTGAGAGAAAGTGATTTAACAATATCAACAGTAGAGTCTCAACTACGTTAACAGCAAGACTTACATGCTTATTACACATTAATCAATCTTACACAGGGCTTTGGGTTGGGTTTTTAATTTTTTGGTTAACAGTAAAATGAAGAAGTAAATTTAGGACCCAAAATATTCTCATGCCTAAGAGTTTCTGTGCTCTCTACTCTGTGGGTAACCAGGCAATAAAATCCTTCGGTCACCCACAAGGAAAGCACTCAAGGCTGCAGTCATGCCTCCATGCATTTGGGTATTGTCTGCCAGTTCCTCAATTTCACACTTTGCTAGAAGCATGCAGTGACAGCAAGTTTCAATTACTCACATCTGAATCAATATTGATGAGCCTGAACTGCAGCATTTGAATCCATGCTTCTGATATGGAGACACTATCCTTTTGAATTTTCTAATGCTGTCTAGTTATCCTTATTTTGAACACAGGTTTCTGCATCCTAAAGAGACAGATTAAAGCAGGAACACAGCAACAGACACATTACTTACTACAAATCATGTAGGTGTGGTAGCTTTTCTTAGCAAAGAAAAAGCATTTCTTCCTTTAACCTTAAGAGAAATGAAATGCATCCCCTGCTGCCATAAGTAATGACAGAAAGCAGTGTTTTAAGATACTAAGTGGTTGCTCTATTTATTCATACCCATGGAAATTACACATTAGCTTGCCATGTGCACAAATGGATTCATGTCCATAAATCACAAGTAAATTCAGAGAAGTTTCCAGCAGTATAGTTAACTCATTTTGGAGGCTTGTCAGTTCTGCTAGCATCACCTCCATTGCATCAGAAGAAGATGGGAATTGGTCCAAAGGATCATCCAAGGAAGCAGAGTCATGCAGAGTATTACTACAGCAGCTCTTCAGCTGATATAGCAGCAGCTAACTAGGATAGACTTCCAGCCTGGAGCCATTTCTATATGAATACGGGTCTGAGTTAATACTGCCTGAGCTAAACTCGCTCTTATCTCACCCAGAAATAGCTTAGTGGCCAGCAAGTCCTCGGTCCAGGACTAGCTTTTCTGCTACATTATGATTAGGAAAAATAGCAGTCATAGTCAGTATTTAATGTTCATCTATTGTCTCCCATATTCCCCTTGCTCCAGGAAAACAAAGAAACATTGAAACATATCTGATGCTGAAGTTCACTCATTTCTATAATTATCCCTGCTGAGAAAATAATTTTAGAGAGGGTTGGGTTTTTTTCCACAGAGAAGAGAAAATAGATTAATTCCTTGGCAACAAAATTCTAATTAATCAAAAATGTGGCTCTATTCATACTTAGCTTCTTCATTACAATAAAATATCAGATGTTTACTGCTGAAATTATAGTCTTGATTCAATGCAGAATCAGGTGGCTCTCAAGATTTAATTATAAAAATAAAAATTAGGTTTATTGACTCCGTACGAGTGTTTATCTTGATCTGTGATTCAGTGATTACAGAGAGAAATTATTCAACACGAGGCAGGACTTACCGCAAACAACTGGAGAAACATGTTTATCTCCAACCCAAAAGCCTGTCAGTCACACTGGCAAACCATCCCCATGAACTGGTTGTGGACCCACTCAGCCTCATTCCAGCAATTAGGTGAAGGAAAACAAAATTTGCAAGAGCAATCCGGCCTGAGTGTAAAGGCCACTTAAGGAGCTACTAGCACTGCCACCAAGGTCATTGGTGTGATTTTTGGTGCACAAAACTTGCATCATACCTTTTCCAATATAGAAGTAGCTTTCCATGCCAATACACATCCAGTTAGATTGCATTTCCTTTGGGAGCACATCTCTGCTCTCCAAAGCTCACAGAATAGGGAGCTTTTGTCTTTTCATAATTGAATGAACCTGACTGTGCTTCTACCCAAATCTACTGCTCAAATCAGGACATTGATTCATGTATTTAATGGCTTGAAATTTATTTGTCAATGCTAGTTTGTGGATACTTTAAATTCTAAAGGAAAAATATTGAGTTTTGCTTACCTGATAGTGTCTTTCTTTGATCATGTGTTCAGATGAAATATAGCTGTTGAGATGTGAACTAAAAACCAGCAGTCATGCTGGCTTCCACAGATTTGTTGAACCTGTTCTTCCACAGATTTGTTGAATGTGGGGAAATGGAGAACAGACAGATGTGTCTGAACCTTGCTTCCTCCTCCCGCCCCACCAAGATAAAAAACACTCCAGAATTTACCTTTTCTTAATGTAAAGATAGTCATGTAAATAGATCAAGAAAGCAAGAGGTATCTAGGTTAAATTAATAAAGAGGACATATTCTTGCTTACTACAAGCTCGAGAGATGGTAAAAAGCTGAGCTCTTAGCATACTCAGTAAGCTGAAACCTCCCAGGCCTCTGTAACTTTGATATGCAGCATCTTCTTTCCCTCAGGATTTTTTTGTCTACATCATCTTCTAGAATAAAGTACCTCTGCTCCATCCCACAAAATTCATATAGGAAAATCCTCCCTAGTGAGTAATTGAAGTTCTTCTTTACACAGGAACATTTGAACTTCTCTGTCCTGTTTCCTTACAACGGCCTTAAGCACAGGAGAACATTCTTTTATTGAAGCTCTGTCACCTGTAGAGCATAAATTACTTTCTATTAGGACAGAGAAAGATAGACATTGCAATGGAAAAGTGAGGGCATCCACCTGCCATTCTTGCCCTACACTAAACAGCACACTGGTATTTTGTGTGAAGTAATCACTGAAGGCACCAGGAGTATGTTCTCACAGATGAAGGTACTGTGACACGTTCAAATTTTTTTTCCCCTCTTTGTCCCAATTAATATTTGCTTATCTATAATGCAGAAAGTTTAAAATAATCTGAGGCTTAACCAGAGGCAGCTGTTTGGGAGGGCTGGAATGGGCTTGGATAGGGGGAAGGGACTCAGTATCTAAAGTCCACAATCAACTGAAGAGAGCAAGGATTCCAGAAAATCTAAGGCCATCTTTCCAATAAGCACCTGACTGCTGGAAAATCGGTCTTTGAGTATTTAGTTGAGGTGAACACCATATGAAAACAGACTTTATTTCAGCTGATGATCCTGGATGCTGCTGTAACTCAGACAAGAAACAGCAGAAGGAAAAAGGTGTAAAACCAGCTGGTTGTTGTCCCAGCCTGGTGACAAACCACACACTGCAGAGCATCATTTCATGCCACAAAGTTCTCTGAAGAGGAGCTTCCCTTCCCTAAACTAACACCAAGAAGGCATCCCTCAGGATAGCTGGTGCTTGGAAAAGGTGCCTGCCTGCCTGCCTGTTGGCAGCCCATTTTGTATAATCTCGGAGCTCAGCCTGCAGAGCGTCTTTCCAAGCCCCTGTCATTTTAATGGACAACTCTCCATTGTGGCT
This sequence comes from Toxostoma redivivum, assembly GCA_013397375.1. Lineage (NCBI taxonomy): Eukaryota > Metazoa > Chordata > Aves > Passeriformes > Mimidae > Toxostoma > Toxostoma redivivum. Next base: position 52,867 of record VXBI01012222.1, on the reverse strand, counting down.
AAACGCTGTCTCAGTCCCTGCAGGGGGAAAGGGAGCCAGCGCTGCACATCGCCCCTCCCTGGCTGACGGGCTGCGTTCCGGAGCACAGCCAGCAGGGAATTCGCACTGAAAACCCCAGCTCATCATCATCGGCGCTGGATGCAGAATTTCCCCGTGTCAGATTATTCAGAAGGAAAAAAAAGGCTCTTTGTTAGAACACCACACATTTTCCTACATTCTCCGAGGGGGAAGAAACAAAACAGAACAAGATAGCTAAGAAATGAATATTCAAATGCATTTAAGGATTTAATGTTTTTTTTCCTTTCCTTTGTATCTTCCCAAGAAAATATCCTCAGAGAACTATCATTTCTGTGAAGAACTGGCGAGGCTGCCAAGCAGAGCAAACGGGATTTTATTTTGATGGGCACACCATTATGTGTATTTCTCCTCCTCTGTGCCTTCCTGGAGCACAAGTATTACTGCATTGTACTGCCTATGCCAAAAATCTTATCTGGAATATTGTAATGCCCAGAGAGAACCCTAAATGTATTTGTCGAGTTATTAGCTTTAATTGCTAGCCTTTCAGCAGTATTATAGTGAAAAGGTAACAAACACAAATTTCTTTTAGTAACAGAGGACTGTAGTCATCTTTTCATGCAGTTTTAGGTTAATGTATATTTGATGATGCACTTTTTTCCCAGGACAAGTATTTCAAAAGAGAGAAACATGGCTTTAATATTAAAAAAGTACCACCTTTTAAAACTTGATAATAACAAAATTCTTTATTTTCTTTGACTTCTGTGATATTTTTATCAAAACCTTCATTCCAAGGCCTTGGTAAATGATATTTTAGAGTCATTTTAAGTAACAAAACCTGCTGATTAATCACAACATGAAGCTAAACTGTTTTTAACAGCAAGAATCACTAATAGGCTTTGAAAAAATAGCAGCTGAAATATTTTGTCTATAAAATATTGTTCAGTTATTTTATAAACTGAAATGCTCCAGAGCCCATTGCTTGGGGATCATATATCTTTAAAAAGTCTATGAAATTTAAAGATCGAGTTAGTAATTCTTCTTGCTTGCTCTCTTGTACTCATTCACCTCGACCAGCTCTTCTAGTTAAAAGTAAAGCTTGACTGCCATTAGAATTCAAAGCACTAATTATTTAATATTAATAACACAAAGCTCTGCAAAAATTCTCAGTTCTCTTGTAGGTTAGAATCTCTTTCCAGCAGCCTAGCAGGCTTCCAAGCAGAGTATAAGCTCCACTGGGATTTTAACTAGAACAACACAAATTAGAATTTATGAGTAAAACCCTCCTGACCATCTTCTGTTTGCAAGAGTGGACACATGTGTCAGCACTTGCAATGCCAGAAAGTGATACCTTGGTATCACTTTTTTTATGCAGCAAGACATTCAGCAAGAAAGTTATAATGAGCCTCTGAGCATTTTTAAGGAAAAGCAACTGCCAGAGATTAAGGCAAAGATAATTACTGTTGACATGTTTAATCCCTTCGTGGCAGATGAAATAATTCAGCTTGGTTGAAATGCTACATACAGAATATAGAGGAGTGTTTCAATAGAGATGGCATTTGGAACAGAAGATGGCAGGTGCAAGTAAAGTTTATTTCTGGTATTACAGGCTTTGTGGTGGATTTAATGCACTCAAGCAGCATTCTCATAAGGGAAAAAAGAAAAAGGTTATGTTGCAGTTCTGAACAACTCTCTTTACATGCAAAAGACATGGAAAACTAGTGAATGGGGAGAAAAATCTGTGTTCAACTCATAACAGAATTTTGCTTTTAATTGCACATGGAAGAAGCTCGGAATCCCCTATTCCCTTCATGCCATTATAATGCATGCCATTTCCAAGAAGCCAGGAATTTTTCTTACCCATTTCACAATGTGGAATCTACAGCACAGACAAGCTACAAGTCTGCCTTTCATATCTACTTATTGCAAGGAAGACTGGGTACAGAGCATAGAGGGTGCTGAATACCTTTGGAAAAGCAGAAGGTCATTCCATAGGCAATCCTTTGAGCTGGGAAGATGGCAGAAAGAAGGAAAGAGGAATGCTGAGTCCTTGTCCAATGTGTTCAGCTGTACATCACAAACTTAGAGATAATTACAATGCACACTCATGTCCCTGGGCAGGTGCCTGCCATGAACTTGTAGGCAGCCTGCAAGAACACACCTCTTGTGGTGGGAGTACCCAAGTGCAGGCTCAAAAGAGGGTCAGTGTGGAACAAATGAGCCATCAGAAATTAGAGCAAGAGAACCTAGAGAGCAAGAAGATGAAAAGGTGGCCCAAGTTAGAAAGACAGAGCTGGACAGAAGGTTTAAGTGAGACATGTGAAGAGCAAATTCAAAGAAACAGCTTTCAAGTATGATATGGTACAAAATCTCAGGAAAAGGAAAATTACACTGACATGGAGAAAAATCTTCAAATAGAAAATACTATTAACGTTCTCAAACTAAATTCCTTCCTGATGTAAATCCTCTGAAACCAGTCATTTTGCAGTAGAGAAAAATGTCTTGATGTGAATGCAGTATTATTCCAACTCAATGAGTTACTGCAAACAATTCGACATGAGAATATTGAGAATCTATTCAGTTGAACCAGGGGAGTGAAGTATGTCTCTGCAATGTCAGTATAGTCTGTTTTGTTAATCCCACAATACAAAGTATTCTGCTATTGACATGCCATTGAAAATTACATTTGTCATTTCTCAGCTAAAGGACAGAGAAGGGAAGGAATTTGTGTAAGAATCTGCATTTTAAACAAACATTAACTTTTGGATGCATCTGGGCAGTAGTAATCCTTTTAAATAAGAACTTAGATGCTGCTTGTTGACAAGAACAAATTGAGATCAGGTCTTAAGAAAAATGCTTCATAGGCTGCTTTAGGAATCCATGCTGGATTCCACTACAAATATGTGACAGAACAAATACAAAATAAATGAAGCATTTTCAGTAGCACATCACTTAGGGAAATAAGATGTTCCAAAGATTCCCACAAATAACAATATGATAGAAATTTTTAATTCATTTTTTAACACATAAAACGCTTGGATATATAAATAATTTTTTTAATGTAATCTTCTACTTCAAGGACATGAAGCAAGCAGACCTTTGCTCCAACTTACTCTTTCAGGAAACAACTCTTGTGAAAGACTTGTCTGTATGTTTCCCTTTGGTAAGCAGAATTCCTCTTAATTTCACAAAAATATTGACTCATTTAAATGGCCATGAGTATCAACTCCTAGTAGAGATAAGTCACCTCTGAAATGTTGAAACAACAAAATCTAAAGTACACTAAAATAATTTAGATGGTATTACCTGTGAAATGTTTGATGATAAAAAGTAAAATGCATTTTAAGTACAAACATGCTCCTTACTAACTACTCTAAACTCTTAGCTCTAGATGTTCCAGTGCTAAGAAAGTGCCCTGTGTTTGATCTTAAATACACACACATTTCTGAGCTGTTATCTTCTTTTCCTAATAATTCATCTTAGCAGGAAAAATAAACCTACAGAAGTGAAGCACTGAAACACCGTATCTCTATTTTTCTTCCTGCCATGCTATTAATATTCTTGTAGTGTAGTTTCTGGTGCATGCATTAAGTTTTAATTAGCATTCCCTGAAATTAGCATGCCTGAAAAAGGCATTTGTTTGTTTAGGAATCCAGGTTTCATAATGTTTTGGGTTTGTTTCCTTCCCAGCCTTCACCTCAGAGCTTGACCAGCTGATTTAATTTGCCTAATTTTAAAAGATAATGTAACAACTGAAAGCAAATAAACTCCAGTTAAATTGAATCAGCTTGATCAGTAATAAGCCTTAATATGATTTAATTTTATGCAGACTAATGAATACAGAATGAGGCAGGGCTGGAGCAGAGCACTCCACAGGGCCCTGTGGAGCAGGCACTGCCCCCTCCTGACCCGGCGCCGTGCCCTGCGCTGAGCGCTGCTCCCGCACACGGATTTGGGGCTGCCAATTATTCCTCCCCATCACTTCTCCCTGCCACCACAGCCGTGCCCAGGCTGGCAGGTGGCAGCAGTGGTTCTTTGGGTGCCTGCACGCAGCTGTGGCTGTCTGCTGTGGGGCTGATCTTACTGACCACCCGGGATATGCAGTTCTCTAGAGAAGCTGTGGATGCCTCACCCATGGAAGTTCTCCAGGCCAAGCTGGATGGGGCATTGAGCAGACTGGAAAGTGTCCCTGCCCATGGCAGGAGGGAGGAACTGGATGAGCTTTAAGGTCCCTTCAAAACCAAACCGTTTTAGGATTTTGTGACAACATGCTGCTGCCTGTGGAGATATCGTCTGACAAAAATCCATGAGATCACATTTAGACATTGTATTTTCAGTCTGTCACATGTCATTTATTTGCCATAATTTCGCTGTTTAATCTTTAAAAGGTTTGGAGTTTTTTTGTTTTGTTTTATATTTTTTGGTATAAATTATTTATAAGGCCCTTAGTGCTGCTATACCCTGTACAGAATTACAGATGTCATTTTGCTGGGTAAATAACATGACGGGAGCACAGCCCGCCAGCACATCTCTGTGAGGAGCAGCAGCCTGGCTTGCAGACAGGGAGGAGTAAAAGAAGTGTGACCTCTAGTGAACCCAAGTGCTTACACCACTCCTGCAAGAGGCACAGCCTGAAGTTAACTGTAGGCTCTGCAAAACTTTATTCATAGCTCAGAAATGAAGATACATTTTTGTTACATCACAGCCCAGAATGAAGACAAGGACAAGAAAAGGACAAATGTTATAATCCAGATTTTGAAGTGACTGGAGGCATTAACATTACAGCAGCATGTGAACAAGGAAACACTCTGGTTTCTGACTACTACCTTGTACTCCTGAAACTACCCTGCCTTCTTTTAATTTTTATTGGAGGCAATAATTTCATTATTTATACTTAAAATATATAAAATCTTTAATGCAATCTACTGAGAGATCTCTGTTGTATTTGAGGGTCTGCTTATAACTTCTTGCCTAGAAGTACATATTATCAGAAGGCTGCAGTTTCTCCTTTAAGCCCATCAGACGTTAAAATTAAGGTATAATAAATGAAAGGCATCAATTGTCTTTTAAAATTAACTTGAATAAAAGAAACATTACCAGAAAACATGACACTTGAAAGAGACATATGCAATAAACAGCATCACTTGCCAGGATTCCCACAAGCAGTGTTTGAGCAGTGGAACTGGATACGGAACAGGAGGCACTTCCCTGCAAATCTCCTGCTGGCAGCTACAACGTTCAAATTCACAATTCCAGCCCTAGAAAGAGAAATAACAAAGTAGCTCCTTGAGGAAAGCAGCCTAAAATAGTCTGAGCACTCCAACAGCCCCGCATAATGCTACAGAAAGTTCAGCTTCCTGAAGGTTGTAGAGATCACAAAATCTTTTCAATTCACATACTACACTATCAGCGATTTTTAATTTTTTTTTTTTTAACTGGAACTTTACAACAGCATATTCTTAGAAATGTGATCACTAAAGCCCTTTGCTCAGGTCCACATCCAGAGAGATTTTGAGTAACTCCAAGGATGAAGAATTCCACCTGGGAATTTTGTAAGTGGTCTTATATATGGAATTACCTAATAAGAATGACTCCAGTAAAATTCAGTGTGTGTTTTCTCTTTATGTGAGCCAGTAATTGCAATTCCTTTTGACAGAAGTGCTGCACCACATCTAGGAAGCACACCAGCAGAAGATGCTGAACTTTGCTGCCTTGTGATGACACTGAAACAAATCCATTATTGACAACATGTGTTCATACAAGAAATACAACTCGAGCAGTGCATGCTGAGCAAACCAGATTAGTGCTTTTTTATCACAATGCATTGCTAAAGCTGTTTCTAGAAGAGAAAAATTTCTACAGGCAGATGAGGAGGGATGCTTCACTAGAATAGAGGCACTGGAAACACTTAATTTCACAAATTCTTTGCTTATTTACCACTTTATCAGTGATTTGATTTGACCAAACCACTAGGATATATCACAAATTCTCTTTTATCCATATGACGATGCTACAAGTAACTCTTTAGCTGAACCAGCATAGATAAAATCACCTATCACCCTCCAACTCTGATTTCTGGCATCAGGTGGTGTCTTGATTCAGCACAATACTTGAAAACAGCAAACATCCCCCACAAGGATCATCACACAAAAGGCTTCAAGGTTACACATTAAAGGACCCATTATTGACTTGCTACTGGTGCCTTTGGTTGCCATGTCAGGGACATTCAAATTTTTAATCTTTGTTCTTTTTCCTTTAAGAGGTACTTGGCAAAGATCGTAATTGCAGTTTCTCAGGCAAGTCAAGCAAGCGCAGAGGGAAATACAATTTAAATTGATGGCTGCAAGTGAGAATGCCCTTTACTGCTCCATGTAATTCCAAAATCTCAGAAACAAAAAGGCACTAGTATGGTAAGGAGTGTGGTAAAAGAGGCACACAAGTTATTAACAGAATAATTATTTTAATAGATGTAATAACCTTGGAAATTCTTTTAACCTTTACTTTAAAATGTCTGATACTGTCGTAATGGGCAGCTTGTAAGGCTAACTTGGAGACCAGGAAAGAAGTCCCCCGAACAAAGGTCACAAGAGTGTGCTGTTTGAACAGAGATAATGGCTTCTTGATTAGGTGATAAAGGTAATTTTCAAAGTTCAACATAAATTAAATAAATATTCAAATGGCAGCTTGAATGTAAAAGCCTGATTTTTTTCCCCGGTTTGATTTTAGAAACATGTGAGTGCTGGACATTTAAGTAACTCAAATTCCATGTGCATTCCATGTGGTCATGCCTGGCGTTGTGGAGGTAAAGAAAAAACATTTTTTTTTTAGTATTTATGTTTGTACTCCTTGTGAGTCACACACCAGCTGTGGGTTACAGCAATCACACCTTCTTGTGCACCTTTTATAGAAAGAAACCAATACACAGTAATTGTATCAAGGCACCAGCAAGGAAAAAGAGCAAATGTCCACCCAAATCCTACTTTTTAAGATGTGGCACATAAGTACTGCAAGAGAATAACCCTTGGCTGCTACATGGCTGGTGACAACCAAGAGTGAAGGTCACTTAGGGGTCAATATTTTCATTTGAGTTTACAAGCTTTCAGACTTCCCTTTCAGGAGAAATTACAGAGTTACATTAAAAGGTTTGGAAATCCCGGCTCTAGTAGAAAAGGTGAGGCGCGTTCAAATCCCAGACTGCTGGCTGCAGAATGAAAGTACTGTAACCTCTGCGATAAGGTCGGGGGCAGCCTCATCACCCCCTGGCAGGAGGGTGCAGCCTGCTGGGGTCGGGTTCTGCTCCCGGGGGACAAGGGACAGCACGAGATGTCCTAAGATGCCCCTGTTTTTTTTGGTTGGACATTAGGAGGAATTCCTTCACAGGAGGGGTGATCAGACATTGGAATGGGCTGCCCAGGGAGATACTGGAGTCACTCACTGTCCCTGAAGGTGTTTAAGGAAAGACTGGGTGTGTAGCACTGAGGACCACAGTCGGGTTGGTCATAAATTGGACTCGCTGATCTCAGACGTCTTTTCAGCCTCGTTGGTTCTGTGATTTTGCGATAAGCGGCACCGAATAGCTGGGACCCTTATCTGAGGGACACTAACACCCCTCGGCCAGGGGCCATCGAAGCGCTCTCACTCAGCTGCGAGCCCCTCGCCGGCCCAGCCATTCCCCTTTTATCCGTTCGTTTTGTGAGCGGGGAGCGGGGGAGTCGCTCCAGCCGCAGTCCAGCCCCGGCCCCGGAGCTCAGCCTGGAGACCGCGGCCCGGGGCACGGACACGAACCGCGGCGTGTTTTAAACGCCGGGCGCGGTGTGTTTCAGGCACGGTGTGCGCGGCGGCCGCGGGCTCCCCGCGAACGGGCGCCGGAGCGGCGGGCGGCACCCCGTGAGGGGCGCGCGGGGCGCGCGGCCGGCGGGGGAAGGCGCGAGGGGC
>VXBI01012222.1:2956-44783 GCA_013397375.1 Toxostoma redivivum | reverse complement strand
GCCGTTGGGCGGTGGGCGCGCGCGGGCCGGGCCGGGAGGCGGGAGGCGGCGGGACGAGCCCTGCGGCCGCGGAGGGCGGTGGGAACCGGCCCGTCACGGGGGCCCCCAACCAGTGCCTCCCTCCCTCCTCCNGGCGGTGACAGCGCCGCTGCCCGCGCTCAGCCCCGTTGGGGGTGAAACCGCTTCGATCGGAACGATCGCGCGTAGAAACCGCGGGATGGCAGAAACCGAGCATGTTTTATCTTTCCTTTAATTTCTGTCCTCAACAAAAGTTCCTGAAATTTCATCTCTCTCGATCTTTATCCACGGAGTGCGTAAAGAGCGCTTCTTCTTCCTGGCTCTCCTTTCCTCTCTGTTTTTTCCCTGAACGGAAGGTGTGTGGAGGAGCAGGTATAACGATGTTTAAAGCGCGTTTGTCTCGGGCGTTTTGCGGTGCTGTGACAGGGAAGTTGCGATTGGAAGAGGGTCCCGCGGAGGTGGGGCGGCGCGGGGCCGAGCCCGCTTCCCTGGCAATTGCAGGCTGGCCCGGCTGCCCGCAGCCCGGGGCACCCCGCCGGAACGGGCTCCGGGACCACCGCAGACCCCAGACCCATTTCTTGGAGGGCTCTGCGGGCCGAGCGCGCATGCGCGGGCACACGGCGCGAAAAGCAAAGGGGGAATACGAGGGAAGCTACGAGGAAGTGAACCGGCCCCTGAGCCAGCCTGCCCGGGCATCCCTTCCCTGCCCCGTCCTCATCCCTCCCCTCTCATCTTCTATCTCGGCAAGCCCCGAGATATCACATTCCACCCCTCACTCCGCTCCGAAGTTTGTTGAGAGAGTTGGGAGCTTGTTAAAGTTCACTGTAAAAGCTTGTTAGCCAACACTTCTATGGCTACTAAACACCGGGCTGGTCGCCGGAGTCAAGGCGATTATGTGATAAAGGATGAGAGTTCCCTGACATGTAGGCTGGTGTCTATTTAGCCTAACAAGAATTTATAAGCAGCATCACACCCACTCCTGGGTAATGACATGTTTCAGCCATTTTTTATAGTTCTCTGCTGTGCATTAATGCACGTTTTTGTTGTATTTGCCTCAAAGGAAGGAAAAGGAAAATTACCCGAGGAATAAATGCCGCGGGACCCGAGCCTTAAGCTACAGGCACAGAAATGGTTTCAGGGAACGGATTCACTGGTTCAGAGTACAACTGGAACCCTTGACTCGGAGCTACCCAAAAAATGCAATGGATCTCTACCCCCCCTTTGACTCTTACTGATAAATGGATCATGCTGCACCTGGATTTTAATATCACCCTTGTTCTTTTTCTTGATATGTAGGAAAATGAGCATTCTGAGCCATGCAAAAATGTACTGAAAACCCCTTTGAAACAAACGGCTACCTCACAGTTGGTACTGACAGAGAGACAGCCTGAGTGTCAGCCTCTAACCACACCCCCAAAACCGAAGGAAACCCCTCCAGCAGATCCATGGACACCTACTTCCAACCTGAAAATGCTGATTAGTGCAGCCAGTCCTGAGATTCGGAGCAGAGAACAGAGAAGGCAACTGTCAGACAGTTCAAGTGAGGTCCTACAGACAAAACACTGTTTGCAGGTATGTTGTAAAGTTGTCTGTATTTATTTTTGCTTTCTTTTTTAAGTTAGCTGAAGGTTGTTTATTTTGTATAAAAATTATACATTGACATACACATAATTTTTTTAAGTTTTGATTTTGGAGCACTTACCAAATATAAATAAGGATATTGACTAGCTACATGCAACAGGTAATGTTCTGGTTTTATTTCACAGCTGCTGAGGACAAAGGAAGAACACTGGCCATTTGACAGTGCTTACTACAAAGCTGTTAAATGTCTGTGCTTACATCTTGTCAAAAACCTCACAATCTCTTTTCCTTATTCCCATGTAGGAGCACTTGTTGGGGGATGAATATGAAAAATCCCAGCCAAGTCGCAAAGAGAAAAGTCTCGGATTACTGTGTCATAAATTCTTAGCTCGATATCCTGATTACCCCAGCCCTTCACAGAAAAGTTACATTTGCCTTGATGAAGTCACTGAAGAGCTACGTAAGTTTGTGTTCATCCTATTAAGTATTTCTTCGTGCAAATTCGCCAGTAACCTTCCATTTTTGTTAGCTCATATTTGCTCCTTGCAATTTTGGATGCTTATTCTGTTCTCAAATTTATATAAACCCAGTCTTAAACTCCTCATTCCTAGAGCAATTCTTTTAAAATGCTGATATTTCCTCAGTGAACAGAACTGAGAAACTCTGTATTCTGTTTCATACTGAACATCTGAATTATTGCTGATACAACAAATAACCAGTTGCAGGTTTTTTGATTCAGAGATGGTACCTAAGATTAGTAGTTAGATTTTTTTTTGTAGCAGGAACTAGCATTTCTCAAATTGAGCCCACAACTTCCTGTCCAATCATGACATCAAAGCAAGAAAGTGCTTTCTATTCTTGATGATAGCTTAACTTTCTCATTTTATATCACTATTTTTTACGTTGCACCAATGATTTCTGCAGAGTCCATGTTCCTAACATCAAGCTGAAGCTTTTTTAAATGAAAAGGTTATGGATTTACAGTATTCTACAGCTTGTATATGGATAATAGTTATAAAAATTTTAAAGCTATGTGATTTACATTTTTTTATACTTTGTACAAAAAGATGTCTCTTTTGGGAAATATCTGGTCAAAACCAGGAGTTTATCAGATAAATGAGAAAAGAAGAGTGGGCTAATAAAATGGTATGTGAAACAAAGCTACAAAACAGTTTCCTACCATGAGTTTCCAAGGTTATTTAAGGACACAATCTAAAATCAATGCAGTGAATAATGAAAAATGCTCTGTTTTTTGAAATCCATGTAATGGCTTTTCTGGCAAAAGTAAGTTTTATTTCTTAAGGAATGCTGAAAGCCAAGTATAACTCTGGAACAGCATGTCCTTCCATATATGAAGCAAGCTTTGTTTTACTTGCTGGCAAGACCCATGAGGGCTATTTTCAGTTTGTGATATGGAATAGGCAAAAATGATTTAGAAGTATATGAAGAGGAAGGACAGGGATGTGTGCTGCAGGTAATGCATGAGTGCACATATTTTGCTTGGCGGAGATGTCAGGTTTGCCTTTCCCCTGCAGACGTGGAGCGCAGGCGCATCTATGACATTGTGAACGTGCTGGAGAGCCTGCACATGGTGAGCCGCCTGGCCAGGAACAGATACGTCTGGCACGGGCGCCACAACCTCCCCCAGACCCTGCAGGCCCTGAAGAAGGTGGGAGAAGAGAACAAATACATACAGCAAATCCAGATGATCAAGAAAAGAGAGTATGAGCATGAATTCGATCCTGATGGTGAAAGAAATGAAGAAATGGCAAGTTCTTTCGGCTCAAGTGAGCCGTCAGAAATGTCTTTTGTCGAGCTCCCAGGAGTGGAATTTCGTGCTGGTAATAATTCTCTATAATGCCAAGAATAATATGTACTTAAAATGATAAATTTCTATGAACTTGGAAAAAAACATTTATTAGCCTTCCTTTTTTTTTTTTTTTTCTGAGGTGGTGCTGCCCCAAAGGCACCACAACTATTTGTGGTGAGAAGAAGTGCTCTGCACTCTTTCACTTGCCTTATTCATTCAGTTTTTGTAATTTGTTTATACATCAGGTGAAACTGTCAAATACACCAACATATAATCCAATCGCCATTACCACTGAATTGAAACCAGAAGTTACTACTGAATTGTTATAGAAACTTGAAACATAAGTTACTCAATTTCTTTTATTAATTTAGCTTTGATTTGTGGAAAAAATTTTAATTAAGGATTCAGCTTCTTTAAGAGTACAAGTTGTCGGGCAATGGGAAATGTGTATATGGGATACATCACCCTGTCTTCTTTGTAGTTAGACTTAGTATCCACTTAATCATCTGTTTCTTGTCATGTAGAAACATGATTCTGAAGTCAGCATTGGCCCTGCCTAGTCCCTGTGTTATTCTTACAATTATTATCACTGACAAATTTCTTCAGTGTTTTATGTTTGTACCCTGGTGTGTCACTGAATACTTTAATCCTTTCTCCTGTCTGCTGCAGCATCAGTGAATGGCAGGAAATACAAGTCCTTACGAGTGATGAGTCAGAAATTTGTGATGCTGTTTCTTGTATCAACACCTCAGATAGTGAGCCTTGAAGTTGCTGCTAAAATCCTGATCGGAGAAGATCAGTTAGAAGACTTAGATAAAAGCAAGTTTAAAAGTAAGTACAACAGCAAGCGTAAGCTAAATTAATTATCTCACTACTACTTCATATAATGAAAAATACTGTCTTAGCCTCCAAAAACTCACTAAACACCTTCTGCAGTCTATAATTTTTGTATGATCATTGATACATAACGCCTGAGAGGAAAAGTCTGTTAAATCCTCCCTCCTGAAGTAATGTCAGAGGGCTCCATATTGGTAACAATTTCTCTTTCCTCAAGCAGCCTGTCAAAGTTTTCAGCATCTTTTCACCAAAGATGAATTATGCAAAATCTGTGTTCTGGCCACACAACTAACTTGGTAGAAATCTAGGGAAATGTTCTAAATGTCCTGTGACCAACTTGCATGTTAGAGGAAGTGAAACCCTGTGCTCTAACTGCCAATTATTTCTTCATTCTTTTACTCTTCTCTCAGTTCCCTGCGTACTTCCTACCCTCCCTCTCCATTCAAATGAAATGGTATTTCTAGGTCTAGGTCAGTAGATATGTAATAATTAAAAATGTGCTGCTTTTGAGGGATAGTTGTGGGGTTCCTTGAAAATTAGACTCTTCCTTGATTCTCTGATTCCTTTGCTTGTTTGGGTGACTTTTTGTTTTTGGTTTTGTTTTTTGGATTTTTTTTTGTGGAAATGTGTCTATGCAGATACTGATCCTTGTTGTTTTCATTTCATGATTTCCTTTCCACTGCCTCACATCAACATAGAGAGGCTACTCAGTAGGAATTTTTGCTTGTTTTTATTCTTCCATAAGAAGAGCCTGTCTCCCAATAAAAGCATTTTCAGGGTGTTCCATCTGTCTACAAGTACCAGTCCCATGTTTTACCACATTCTTGCTTATGAAGCCAAAAAATTCCATGACCTAAGCACATTCACTTTACTCTAGAACTCACTTGTAATTTGACTTCTACCTGAAACTTTTTCTAGAGACAGGAAAGACATGCAGGATGATTATCCTGTTGGATTTCAGTGTCCCTCTTCCCTCCAGTTCCCATATTAGCCATTGCATGTGTGTGCCTGCCTTTTAATCTTCTTATATTTCCTAAGGGATTTGTGTAGGTTTGACCATTGCACAGTAATTAACTTGTTTTGGAAACATTCTTTTTTCCATATTTAGCATAATCATCTTTGGAGTATCTTCTAGATCTGTATCTATGTCATTCTATTTTACATGTAAACTTTGTATCACAATGTTATTTCATTGTATTCAGTCACCTGTTCCACAAAATTGTTCTTAAATTTTTTTAAAAAGCTTTTTCCTTTTATCTGTTTAAAGGATGTTACAACATTTCTTTATCTGATACATGCTAACTTGTTAATTGCAATTGCTATAATTTACATTTATTTCTTTTATTTCAGCCAAAATTAGAAGACTTTATGACATAGCAAATGTTCTCAGCAGCCTTAAGCTTATCAAAAAAGTTCATGTTACAGAGGAGAGAGGTAGAAAACCAGCATTCAAGTGGACAGGACCCGAGGTCTTGCCAAATACTCAGGGTAGGTGTATGTGTCATTTCCTTTAATTCTGCTGATGATATTGATTGGGTTTTTTGTTTTCTTTACTAGAATTTTTTGACCAAAAGACAGAATAACTAAGCAGAAAATCTTTTACTAGTCACATCACTGTCCTTAACAGCACAGCAACCAGCATCTATTTGCACACAGTGGATATTCCCAGTTGAGCTTCTTGAATTTCCATGTTTGCTGCTGCTGGTACTTCAAGAATTATAAGCCAAGCTCAAATAAATGATTTTAATTACTGAGTCTGCATATGATACGTATTTTTTTATTTATTTCTGTTTTTCAGATACAAAACTTGAAGCAACTTCTACAGCCTGTTCCCCACCTATTTCAGAATCAATCCCTTCCAAAGAGCAGTGCTCAAAAGCCCTTTTTCCTTCAAAAGGAAAGCAAAACTTCACTCGGCATTCATCTCTAATAAAATTAGTTAAGAGTATAGAGAATGACAGAAGGAAGATCCAGTCTGCTCCAACCAGCCCAGTTAAAATAAATGCCAGTATGTATCTTTTTCCTAACTTTTCTTTTAGAGACTTCATTTTCTTTGTTTTTAAGTCAGATGTAGTCTTGCATTACATATTTGGGCTTGCCCTCTTCTCACAGGACATGCAGATGTGTGCGTGGTGCCTTCTTTCAAAAAATACATCTTAAGAAATGTCAAAAATATAGAAATGGCTACAAACCTTCTCTTTGTCTAGAATCACTGAATATTGGATCTTCTCTGAACCTACTTAATTCTAGAAACTCTGCTTTGGATCAGAAGCAGTTATATATTCCAAAATATGGCCAGAAAATTACCTGTCAGTATTCATGTTCTTGCTAGGGATCCTCTCTGGGCCTTTAAAATTTGATGTAAATTGATGTGCAGCTGATCAAATCAAATCTGGGCTGAGTTTGAGGATAAGTTGTCTCATTAAATGTGTATGTTACATTACATAATGCAGTCTCCTCAAAGTTAAATTTTAACTTCTGAATTTGATGTACTCACAGTTTTGATTTGTTCTTCTCCTCCAACCAGGTACTTATCAAAGTTTACCAGTTTTCCCAAATACAATAGCTCAGTTTCCAGCAGTCACTAAACATCAGCTGGAAGGACAATCCAAGTAAGTTTGCACAAGTTTAAAGGTGAGAACAAGTTAAAGTTATGCTTAGTTTGAGTGAGGCAATAGCCTGCAAAAACCAGTAACCCTGAGTAGTGCAGGCTTGTTTTTAATTCATTTTCTCTTGAGTGGACTGAGAAGTACAAGTTATGTTAAGTCTTTGTATTACAGAAGATAATTTGTCAGGATGTTCATTTCTGCACAAAGGAATTCAAACACATTTGGGATTTTTCTGTTTGTTTTTTGAAGGACAGCAGAAGAGATGCAAATGAAATGTGCCCTGTCCTCGCCTGAGGCTGTCCCCAAGCCTGAACCCTCTCAGCAGCCAGCTCTGAGCCAGCCCCTCGGGGCGTGCCCTGTAAGCCACAGCTCGGTGTCACCAGTCATCCTACCTCATCCTCAGTCGGGGGTTTCATATGCAATCTATCTGCACCCTTCCCAAGCCCACACAGTGACAACCTACAGCCCAGGCTTCATGTTGCAGCCTCTGCCGTGTGCTAACGTAACTGGAATTAAGAGTAATAATTCAAAAGTATTGAATAAAATAACAACTGAGGAAGGGGACACTCAGAGAGGTCCAGATGAGCCTATAAAATCCTTGGCAGCTGAAGAAAGATCTGAAATGAAATCAGAAACTTCATCTCAGCGGTGCCTAAAAAGATCACAAGCATTACCAGAGAATAATTTAATTAAAAGGCGTAAAAGTGATGAGGAAAGTCTTGATACTTCTTTGGTAAGTTAAATTAGTTTTAAAATGCCATTTTATGGTCTAATGATGTTGCCACCTACTCATTTTCAAAGTGATGCAGGAGCCTGCCAGTGAGTGTAGGTGTTTTAAATAACATCAGGCTTGAAGAGGTGGTGTTCATTTGCTGTGCCTGCTGAATGTTTTTGGGGCTGGGGTTTGTACCTAAGAAGACAAAGTGTACGAGTGTAGTGAAAATCAAGCAACTCACAAAACACTATGTCAAAACTTACCTATGATTCTGAAGTAGGTCAGGTTGAGAGTGAGGGTGGAAGCAGGTGATATTCAAGGTCCCTTGAATTCTAGGATTCTGTAAACTTGCTGGGCATCCATTCTTGGCTTTAGAGGTGTTAGGAGGGGAAGCAGATGTATAAAAGTCACTGGGCAGGGAATGTCCCAAAATCCTGATACCTTCTAAATATTTCCACCCAGTGTTGGGTTGTTGTAGGCATAATAGAACAGCACGTGAAGAGAATAAGAGGTTTAGATAAACTTGATGTATATAGAGAGATTTGGGCTGGATTGTTTTCTACTCCTCATTTGCTGATTGTTTTAGCATCTCTCTAAATTATAAATCTGCTGTAAATTTGACTTGCTGAAACAATCATCACATGTTATGGGTGTGTTATGACAGCACATGCTATCAAACATCCACTAGCTGGGAAGAAAAAAGAGGTGATAACATGGACCTGGCTATCTTAGTGACCAGAAATTTTTATAGAACAAACTTGGGAATGAGGAGGAAGTAAAAATCTTGCCTTCCAATTGTTAAGAATGTATAAATATCATTGTAGGCCTCTAATTGAGATCGTTAAGCCTTACAACACCTACCTTTCTTTTTCTATGTACCTTTTTCAAAGGGAGAATCCACTAAGAATGAAAAAACACCTTCCAATAGCTCACAAACAAATCATGAAATGGACAATGTCCAGGAAGAGAGACAGAATGAAACCAAAATAGTAGATCAAAACATGGCAAGTTGCTGTGACCAATGTACAAAAGAAAATATTCCAGAAGATGAAGATAAAATCAAAACAAAACAAGACATACCTGTGGCATTTGCCATTCCTGCTCCTGAGGTAAGATTTGTCTTGCCATTCCCTGGGAAAACACTACTTGGAGTTTTTGCAAAAGAAACAAAACTATAACGAACTACACCTGCATAGATTGTCTTTGGTTGAACTAATTTTAGTGTGATTTTAAAACCTTGCTTTGTAGGAATGTAGGATTTCTGTTTCTGCATTGAGTACACAAATAAGAGGACATAAAGAGGCTTCCATTGGAATGAAGGTCACACTAAGGAGTTGAGATCCCTTACCTCCCCAGTCCTGTGTCTGCATATACTTACTGTCAAATACTTTGAAACGGAGTCACATTAAACTTTCTTCATCAGTAAAATTCAGTACTCTGCAGTTAAGACTGATTGCTGTGGAGAACCTGAACAAAGAACAGTTCTGTTGACAAGAACATAATGTGTAAATGCAAAAGTTTGGTCTTCCAATATTTATGAAAAACACAATCCAAGAATGAGATGAGATGATATGATGATTTACTGGGTCCAGGATGTTTCTTCTGGAAAAATAGTATTCAGTATCAGGGTTTCTTTTCCATCTGGTCAAATTGCACTGTGTTAATCTCAGGTGGATTTCCAGTTCCCCACCAAGAATATTAGCTGGAAATGGAGCCAGCTGCCTTCTGTGTGGTTTTAATTGAAAGAGCATGTCCTTGAGTCTGCTGTGTCTCACTTCAGACAGAAAGTAGTACAGCCATGGGATATGGTATCCTGGGGACATGGAGAATAAAGAATAAGAACAAGGCAAGGGAGGATTGCCGTTTTGGAGAAAACATTCGGGGTTTGTTTATTACATGTTTGGGCTAAAGGTGTGCTGTCTCTTTCTTTCTCAGACTTTTTTTCCGTCTGGTTATCTTATTCCTCTGACTCACTGCACCCGTGGCAACAAGGCAGAGTGCTCCAGTAAAGAGAAGGCTGGGGTGTGTTCTCTGCAGCACACAGCCTACAGCTCTCCCATCACTGGTGAGGGTCCAGGGAAACAGGCTGGGGTGGCTGGCTCAAGGGGCCGGGGCAGTTTGTCCTAATTCCTTTCAACACTTGATGTTTCTGTTCCAGGTGTCATTCCAATGCCAGCCTCAGAACTGAAAACAGTCAATATTCCTGCTTTTCATATAACGCCCTTGAACATAATGCTGTCACCAAATTCCATAGCTGCTGCACCTGTACTAAGCAATTCCTGCCTCAGTTCGAGCAGTACCAGTTCTGCCCCAAATCCAAGCTCTTCAGCTTTGAACTTTATGCTGCAACACATAGGACTAATACCTGCTGGTGTGCAAGTTCCTGCAAATCCTGTTCTTCAGCACGTGCCAGTTTCTTCCCAATCAGAAAATATCAGCCATAACTCAGGGAGCACAAGTGTGCAGGAAGGGAAGGTGAGTTAGAATATATTGCAACTGGTGGGTTGAGTGGGAAGTATGGTGCAGTAATTCCCTTACATCAGGTGAAATTTATAAATAAACATTTCTTTTTGATCTTTAGAAATCAGCACTGCCCAAAAAGAGCTAGCAGTGAAGGCCAGCCTAAGTACAGTAGAAATGAGAGGTTAGCAAGGAAGATAAGTGACTTATTTGTGGTGGAAGTGGAGCCAGCTGGAAGATGACAAGATGTGAAGAGACAACTGTTTTAGAGGGAGGATTTTACACAGATCTGAGATTGTGCTTATTAACAAATTGTCCCTTTGTTACTTTATCTTTCTTTCTTGTTACTTTCCTAATCTTCCCTCAAGTTCTTGTGTTTAATAATAGCTTTTTTTTAATAGGATAGGACTGTACAGGATTTTAAATATTTTTTCCCACAGGAAGTTTTTTGTATATTTTATGTATTACTGTATTGCCTAATAGCTATGTTAAAAAAGAAGGGGATTAGAGAAATTATGTTCTTATGTATTTATATATATATATATATATATATAAAGTAATGCAGGTATACCCTTCTCACTAAGTTAAGTTTTTATATTTCAGGGGGGGAAAAAAAAGTTTGCTAACATCGTGCAGAAACTTTGAAGTAGAATTTACTTTTTACTCCCCCATAAATGAAAGTAACTCTCTTTTCTCTTCAGCCTTCTGCTCCAAAGGAGCCTCAGGAGCCTCAGGCAGTTACAGAAAACTTTTTCCGCACACCAGGAGGGCCAAACACAGAACCTTCACTATCTGCAAACTCAGATGGTACCCAGAGAACCTCTCAAGGAAATCTATATATTCCTCAACGAAAACTTGAAGTTTCAGAAGACTAATTTTGGGATAGCCAATTCCTGACTGTGTTAGCAGGCAAAATTACTGGTAACACACTGCACACGTCTGGCATTGTATGATGGACAATGGTTTGGACATGTATTGCCAAGACCTCAATGCTGGAATAGCCTTAATTGATACTTTAGAAAATAAAACTGACTCTTAAGGAGAAAGTTAATGCCTAATGAATTTTTCCAAAAGGCTTACCTGAAATATTTTAACAACAAAGTTATGTACCTAGTGGGGTTTTTTTGTGAGAGTGTATTGATTTCTTCTATGCAAAGTAAGCTGAAATTGTCTTTGTACAGGAAGGTACAGTCTATCAGTCAGTACATATTTTGCACCAAAAAAAAAAGTACTGTGAGCGTGTAAATATTTTATGTCTGAGCAAAAAGGCCTTAGTTAAAAGTTTTGCTTCTGTGTTTAATAATGCTCTTTTGTAAAGTTAGTAAGAAGCACAAAAAAAACCCCCAAATTTTCTTAATCAATTTTTATATAAGTTAAGAATTATTTATACTGTATTTGAAAATCAATTTGTTCAGATTAAACTTACATAAAACTCTAGACTGACTTTTTCTGTTTAATCAGATTAGGTTACCTGAGCTATACATTGCATATTTACTGGCATCTCTTTATTCCTTTTTTATCAGACAGGGGTTGCTCTGTTCTGAAGGAAGGGGGAGAAAATGGTACTTTGTGAAAAAGCATATTAAGTAACTCAGTGTAACTTCTGGGCTCTTATCAGTAGATACTACAACTCCTAAAAACAAGTCAGAACAAAACAGTTAGGAAGTAAGATATCACCCTGGAGTGTTCAGTAACATGTGTCCAATCAAACCACTTGAATTTAAATATGAGCACCAGTGTCTCATATACACAGAAGGAAGAAAGATGAAGAGTCCTCATACAGTTCACACTCAGATAACAAGTAATAGCTAACAAATTAAATAAAAATACTGTGTCTCTGCCTTCCCAGAACAACAGGGGATAGAAATGGTAGCAAAAATTCAGGCTTGGACTGCATAAAAAGAACATCATTAAAACAGCTACCACAGTAAAACAAGCTCATCTGCTCTTTAATAGTGCAAAGTTATAATAGGAAATACACCTGACAGAATAGGAAATTTTCTTAAATGAGGGGGAAAGAAGAATAAAAGCTAGAAAATGGAAGAATTCTCACTAAAGCACTGAGTAGCTTTTTCTTTTCCTTACACCTGCTATCAATCTCATTCTGGAAATATAAAGGCCCAAAAAAACCAAACACCCCTTTCATTTTTGAGCATCAAAGCTGACAAAGAAACTACAGTAATTAGGCTTGGTGAAATGGTCTTCTCACACATGGTGCTGAGAAAGCTGAGCATATTTTCTGACTTGCTGTCCAGTGTCCCTTGGCCCCTGGCACACTGCAGTTGCTTTTTCACAAGCACTTCCTGTATGCTGGTTTTGCAGGCTGGAAAGCTGCTGCTTTCTCAGCTGCAAGGCTCTCATGGCCCAGCAGACCTCCCTGTGCCTCTGACAGCCAGCTCCCTGCTCTTCCCACCCTGCCTCAGCTGCCCTGGAACGTGCCCTGAGTACGTGATGTGCTCTGGGGAAGTTCCTCTGATCCCCAGGCACGTTTTGCTTTTGAGTCACTGCTTCCAGTTCTCGGGGCAGGGCTTTTCAATCCCTGCCACTGATTTATAGAAAACACTACATTCTCACTCCAGTTCATGCATATGCAGCTCTAGTTGCATATCTCAAGTCTTTTCTTCCAATCCCAGGTCCTGCTAACCTGGGAATTATAGGTAATCCCAACTAACCTGTATAGATCCAGCTGATCCTTGGAGATGTAAAGAGCCTTTCAACAATCCTTACAGGGGCACACAGCAGCATAGAAATTAAGCAGCACCCAACACCAGGAAAACTAAAAGTTCATCTGCACTTTTGCCTTAAATCCTCTGCTAAAACCAAAGGGAAAATAGTTTAATTTTGGGGCAAAAACTTTCTACGCAGAGTTCCCTTTAGTTGGTTATGGTGCAAATCCATCCAAGTACATGATCTGTAAAATAAGAGTGAACATTAAAGGTTCATCCCTCTCAAATGTCAGGGGTCTTAATATGAGTCACCAAGGGTGCAAACAAAGATTTTAGAAGCTCAGTGCTTCCTATGTATTCCAAGAGGGAGCTCAGACCTGCCCCAAACCCCTCCTTGCTGCCCTCTTACAATGAAGCCTCATACCACACACTGCACTGTCCCCTCTGCATCTGGCTGTTTCTGATATAGAATAGTTCATTAACCATCTGGAGAGAACAACCAAGAGATGGAGTCCAGCTCCTCTGCTCAGGAAAGAAATAGTCCTTCAATTTTACACCAAGGACCTGTCTCTGCATTATAAAATCCCTGCCAGACTCAAGAGCAAACATTTATAGGTTCCTAAGAGTTTTTTTAGCAGCCTCAGCTAACAGACCCCTAAATCCTGAAGTCTGACATGGATTTGGCATCTAATTTTCTTATGCCTCCATGCAAGTCTCCAGGTAGAGACTTTCAGCTTGAGAGTTCTGGTGTTTAACCTATGGGATAGGCTCTTTCATATACAGCAAAGTTCATGATCCTGAACAAAGTTCCTAAATTCAGACATCTGTTCAGAAAATGAGAATAAGCTTCTAAACATTTAGGGCCCCTAAAATAAAGCCCTGTAAAAAAGCACTTCATACTTTACTGTCCATATCTCTAACACATCTGCAGCCTCATTCATTTCCAAGGGGCTCAGGCATGCCAAATATAATTGCAATAATTACACAGGCTAAATATTATACATATTAGCTACTCACCTTAATGCCTAAAAACAGTAAAAAATGAAAGATTTGAGTTAAAAGCATATACTAGAAGACAAAACAGTTGTATCTCTCAAACAATGAACTGCAGAATTAAATGCTATTTAGGTTAAAGCTATTGTGTTCCTGGGGTGCTACAAAAAAGATTTATTATTATTTTTAACAATTATTTTGGTAAATTATTTGGCAATGGGACTGTTAATAACTAGATTGCCATTTCAGGGACTGTTATTTTATGATTCACATTTAAGCAATGCAGTAGAGCAACGATAAAACTTTAATCTTTATTTCTGATCTGTTAGGCTGCAGTCAGGAATGTCCTTTAGGTGTAATCCAAGGGGCTGCATTGTTGTCCACCTACTCACAAGCAGACATAAGGGAACAAAATGCCAGGCTTTTGTCAGAGGTTATTTTCAGCTTGGTGATAGCAATGGCATTGCTCAGATCCCTGAATTTCTCACTCCCCTCCCCTCCCAGCTTATAGGGCTGACAGAGGTGGTCACTGCATTTAAAGAGAGCAGGAACCCCTCCCGTTCAGACCCTTTGAGTCCCAAGAAAAGAGGGAGAAACTTCAAGCCGCTCTGGTAAGTAAAATCTCACGGGTTCTGCCAAAATGGGCTTGGGTGTTTTTTTTATTCCTAAAAGATGATAGAAGCAATTTGTTGCCTGACAAAGAAAACCATGTAGGTAAAGTACAGTATAGAAATGTGAGTCCTACAGAGCAGTGCTTTAGGTTTGGAGTAGCCAGTAGAAAGAGAGATTCTTCTGGCTCAACCAGGCCAGCAGCTACTGGTGTTGCAAGAGTAGGGCTGGGGGAATCCTCAATAGGGACACTCATTTGGAATAGGAAAGACTGGATAACAGAAGTTTCAGAATGTTAAAAAATTTAGTTACAAAGCTACAGAATTATTTTTCTGCAGTCAGTCTTTGGAAAGTGCACATACACAGCGTACAAATTTGTGTGCTTTCATAATGGTATCCTAGAAGTAAAAAACCAAAACAAACTCCCCCAGTCTTCAAAATATTTAATGTTGGTGACCAATTGGTTTCATATCAAATAAGAAGAAAACGTCTATGCAGACTTGACAAAAAATGGCTAGGTAAGAGTGCAGGATGAAAGAATTATTCCCAAATCCATCATTCAAGCATTCCAAGAGAACATTATCAGTCAAGTCTTCAGAAACCCCCCCCAATAATTCATATAAAAATCCATAAATACATATGTGCTTTACTATAGAAAGTTTTCTGCCTAAAGGTAAAATTATTTCAGAGAATAAAGCCATTTATGTAGATAAAATAATTCTGTGTCTTATCTCAGTCACCACAGTGCTATTTCAAAGTCTGTAATAGTTTTTCCTGGCACTTAAAAGACTTAATGCAGGGATAAGGATTTAGAGAAGGATCTTGTGGAAGGAATAGTGAAAGCTGATAGCCCAGGATTAGGTCTGGAAAAAGGAATGGGTCATTTGTACAGCACGATGCAGCTTTCCACTGCCACATGGATCAGGCTGAACTATGACTGTGAATGTACAAGCATGTGAATGTGGGGTATGGTTAGTTTCTAAGTCAGAATTAATTACCTTGTTCTAGTGTCAGGATACCATATTTTTTGGAGATTCAATCTTAAATTTCTGCAAAAGTGTGCATCAAGGAAGTTTCAAAGGAAATGAGGCATCACTATACTAGAAAATAATAGAAAAAGTGGAAGAATAGAGATGAAAGCAAGGGAATGGGCACTATCAGCTCTCAGCAATGCACATCATGTGCTTCACATCGTCAGTTAAAATCTTCTGTTTCAAAGCACCATGGGTAACTTAGCATGACCAGTGTCAATGAAAAATCAATATTTACTTTCCAGTGTTGAAATTCCTATCCTTTGACCTCTCTGTGTTGCTTTACTGCAGAAGTAAGGGGAAAATGCTGGTTATAATGAGATCATGGTGGAAGCTCAAAGTATGACACTAACTAATAAAATTTACCTGTAAGCCACTGTCCACTGAAAGCTTTGGAGTACCAGAAATACGATTATAAACACATAACAAGATCACATCTCCATCAAATGAGCTCAATCTTCAAACACAAAAGTTCCTCTGTTGTGAAGCTCTCCTGCTGAGGGAGAAGCACGTTCCACAAGGGGCTGGATTTTGACAGAAACACCTCCAGGCTTTTTGAGATGCAATGGCATCTCAAATGCAGGCACATCAAAATAAAACCTCACTGTGAGTGCCAGTTGCAGAATAAAACACAGCAGCATTTTATTGCTATTATATAAAGGAAGACATATCTGGCTATTCCCACGGTGCTGGTGGGGTGAGTACCACTAAGAACTGTCAAATGAGTCATGGTGGTCACAGGACAGGTCACAGCAGAGCTGTGATTAGATACCAGAGTGAAGTTCTGGCTTCATTGGCATTTCCCACAGACTTCAGCTGAGGAAAGCATTTCAAATATGGCCTTGATACTTTGCATTTCAGTGTAGACAGTGATGTTTGAGATTTATATGATTACTGCTTGTTCATCAGGTGAGGAATCAAGGAATCAGTATTCTTATCCTCTGAGTCTAGACCAAGCAGCTTAGCTGGGACTAAAATGCAAAGAGATGCAAGGCACACCCTGCCTACCATTCCCCACTCAGCATTTCTACTGCCAGTGGTCACAAAGACCAATATTCCCCATTCTGTTTATCCCTTTCAAAGCCATCCTGCAGCACATGTGGCACCGAGATAACCCTGCCACCCACACAATACTCAACTCTGCAGGCCATTCAGATAAGAATGAGCTCTAGACTGTCAAATGCACGAGCACTTAGAAGGGAAGACTTTGTGTTTAGCAAGGAAGTATCAGAATTAATTCCAATTAACCAATTAATTAATTAATTACATTTTTCACCCACAGCACAGTCAGGCATTAGCACTGCCTTTTACTTCTCCACATTTCATCAGGCTCATACTGCATCCACAATTTAGATCAATGGATCAAAATGCATTTTTGGATTTTATCCTTGCCAGTAGCACTTTGACTAGAGAGAGACACTCTGTGGCAGAGATGTGACACCCAGATTTGGACAGTATGAGTAACAGCCCAAAAGAAGACAGCTCACAATGTTTTCATGCCTGTGCAGAGTACACCAACACTTCAAAGGCTTCCTTGTTCTGAGCCCAGCCTACAAAGTAGTAATATAAGCTCTAAATAATGGGAGGCACGAATCCTTGGCTGCCCATCTCGTGTATAAATTCTGCTCTATATAGAAGCTGCATTCTGAAGAATGGTACAAACTGCTGAGTAGTAACTGAGCAAGCCCAAGAACATCCTCCAGCTTAGCAGTACCCTGAGTGCCCACACGTTGAAACACCAACACTCAGAATTCTGTGTCACACATCTCTTACATTTAGGATTAGTCTGCTCCACTTCCCACCAGATCACCAGAATATAACAAGTACCATGTGATGAGCAGATATGAAAATTAACCACATTAAGACAACAAAGTTCAGGGAAATTCACAGTGATTTAGACATTGACACCCAATGAAATTATGGGAAGTGGAGACCTTGGATCTATTTTTTTCTGTTGACAAGTGGGAGACCAAGTTCTATTTGCACACTGAAAGGATGGAGCTTTATCCACTGTTGTAATTTAGATGAGTACAAAGCTATGAGTGGCACACCCCCTGTGGGATTACCTTCTCATGGTAGCCCTGCTGCACAGGGATGGCCACTCATCTCCAGATGAGCCCGAGCAGGAAGAGCCCTGGGTCCTCACCCAGAACAGACATCATGGCAAGCACTGCTGTTCTCACACCACTATCCTTATGAGAGTATTTCTGCTGTGCCTTTCTTCTTTCTCCTACAGCTTCCCATCAGGTGATGCCAAAAAAACATGGAAAATGTGTATGCATGCCCAGTCATGTTTCTATAATTAGCCTCAGGAACAATGGTCCTTCTGAGAGCTTTAACCACAGCTCTTGACAGCACAAGGTTCACTATCACACTTTATCAGACTTTTTCAGAGATTATTTTTTTCCCCTTCAGCTGATGATGTAATTGGAACTACTTTCCAACAACCATCCTTGCTGCCATAGACTTGGAGGCTTGGTGTGCCTTACAGGAGAGTTAAGAAAGAAGAAGCAGCTTTAGAGACCAGAGGTACAAACCACTCTCCTCCCAGGCAGCTGTCAGTGCTGCCTCAGCTGGGAAGGGATTCCACTAGAAACCTGATTAGAAAGGGAACACTGTAGGCACAAAAATCTCATTTTAATTTTCAAGGAAATGTCACAAAAGTGATTTTTACCCACAATTGCTCTTCCTTCTTTTAAAATGTTTGAAGCATCGCTTGAACTGTTTTCATAAGAGAAAGAAAAAATGGCACCAATAAAAAAGTACTTTAAAAATAGAAGAAAATATAGAATGGCAGGGTGAGAATAAGATTTTACCTACATGAAAGATTCCTTTCTGGTTTTTTATCTCACATTCAAAAGAAATGGAAAGAACAGTTTAACAGTGCTGTTCAGTAAAGGCTTCACTGAATGAGAGGGATCAAATTCATCATCTGTTCATTGTGAACAGTTAGTTTTGTTTCTTATTTCGGCTACATCAGATTTTTTGCTTCTCACTTGTTACATTACAGATAAACAGGGTAAGATGAAAGCTGAGTTTTCATTTCCTTTCTGCACCATTACTGTTTTGGAGCTGCCAGAGCAGTTCTGCTCCTGAGCAGCCTCCCAGGGGAGCTGGGAGGGTCTGGAGGAGATTAATGATGCTGCTGTGGTATGACAGCAGAGGGCTGGGCTGACTGAGCTGGGGAGGGTGCTCAGCTGAGCACAAATCAGCCTCACAAAGAGGAGCAGAGATTGGATCTAGCAAGAGGATGACAGGTACCCTGTCTAGTGAAGGTAGCAGTCACAACAGTGACTATTTAATCACACAGGGTTAAGGATATGCTAATCACTGCTGTGGTAAGGCAGAGATGTTTGGATATGCTGGTAGCTGCACTGTTATCAAACACAGACTGTAAAACCTGCCCCCATTGCCATGTCTCCAGTGCTATTGCTTCAGTGTATGCACCTTCCTTTTGCTGGACAGACAACTCTATTCTAACACTGCAGGATTTTTCAGTTGTCAGAAAGGATTTCCCTCAGGGTGCAGAGCTGGCATGTAGGCATTGTTCATTTAATTCTGAAATTCAGAAGATTTAAGTGCAGAAGTCACTGAGATGATGATAAGCACAGGACAACAGTCCAATTTAAATATATATTAAAATGTTTGTCTAAAATGCAACTAATTGAAAACACCAGCTCTGTTACATCACTGCTATGATAAATTCCCCTCTCTCTATCACCTGACCTCAGAAGAAAATTCTCCGGTAGCTGGCCTGATTCACCCTTCAAAACCCTCCTCTTAGTCAAAAGTACCTTTTGGTGAATTTAATCAAACACAAATAGCACAAGCAAGTTTCCAAATAACTATAATAAGAAGGTGAGTGCTTTTCCAAGAAGGAGGAGGAAGGCCCATGCCAGGAGCTTGGAACAAGCCGATAATGCGGCGTGCAGATGACAAGATGACATCCCAGTCTTTCCAGAAACCATGACTCAAACAAGAAAACAGAAGGGCAGGCTGAGGGCTGGGGTGGTTCCAGGTGTGTGACAGCACAGTCACAGCGAAGGGCACTGAGCCTGACATCAGGAGCCCTGGGCTGGGCTCCTGCCCTCCTGTGTGACCTTGGGCAAGGCACTCAGGGCTGACTGGAATAGCGAGAACTGGAACAGTAACCATGGCTCATTTTTTTTTCCGATGTTTAGATTTTAAATGCAATTGACCAAGAAAAAAACCCACATCTTAAGCACCTCAGGAACCTATCCATTATTACTTTACAATGGCTGTGTAGCACCCTGACCTTGTGGCTGTTTCATGAGGAGCTCAGAAAAGCCTGTGCTGGAGTACAAGAGAGGGCAGTGTTGAAAGAAAATGACTGTTTGATGGAAAACAAACCCTAGATCCTCTTTTCCAGAAGAGGGTTGAGTGATTCTAGCACCTTTTTGCTGAAACATCTTGCAATCATTTCACATATTTACCCTCACAATATACCAAGCTAAGGAATATCCCTTTTTTACAAGAGAGAAAGGGATTCACAGGGATTTAGACTGTCCCTGTCCCCAAACCACCAAGGTAGCAGCCTCACTTCTGCTACCACACAGGTATGAAGTATATTGCAAGTATGCAGTGGCAGTTGACTGGAGAGGGAGGGAAAATAAATTATTTATTTATTTTAAAATCAAGCTCCTCCATTTAAAAGAATTCACACTTGCTCTTGTATTTATTTATGCAATTTGATTTCCTAGGTTAACCCTTCAGATAAGGATGCCGAACTGGGGAGGAGGAGCCAAGTGTGGGGCCTGTGAAAAGACAGTGTACCACGCTGAGGAAATCCAGTGCAATGGAAGGAGTTTCCACAAGTCGTGCTTCCTCTGCAGTAAGCTGAATGGTTTAACATCAAAGCACCCCCATAGCTCTGCACAACTCTTCCATTAAACCCAGAACATTTGGTTTTTTATTACTTGGCAGGCAGTTTTGCTGCATTTTACCTGGAGCAATCTGCCTCTTGGGCTCCTGGCTTTTCTTTGTCCAAACATGAGATGGATTTTGTCACAGGGACACTGAGGTGCTGCAGAATCACAGTATCTAGGTCCATCTCCAGGAAACCCTTCCTTCTGTCCCACAGTGGGGCACATCACAGGTTTGCTTCAGGCTAAAAAGTCCAGCAGAAATAAACAAACAGCACTCATTAGACAGAAGGATGATTACTTCTTTACTTTTAGGAGATGATTACTTCCACAGTAAATCCTGACATTAGTTTGTTTCACACTGAAAAGATTAAAGACCGTTGTGTCATCAAAACCTCCCACCAACACTCTGCACGTACCTCAGTCTCCTCCTTCCCATATTTCATGTAATACCATCTCATTTACTCTTTCCCTCCACACTCCTCCATGATATTTGGCTTCCAGGATTTTTTGCTTTCTCTGCAGAAACTTAAAAGAAAAAAATCAGGGGGAAGGTACCAATTCAGCTCTGTTTGCCCTTTGTGGAGAGGGAGAGAGCAAACAATTTGCTAAGAACTGAAGATAGCTGAAGGATTTATTTTGCAGACAATACTTGGGATTAGTACCTTTGCAGTACGACTTCCAGTGTGACGGTTTAGGAGCCGTTGAATCCAATTTTCTCCTTCCATTCTGGGAGGGATAGAGGAATTCTTATTTGGAGGCATGAGAGTAACGTTATCTTAGTGCAGCACTTTGCAGAATGAGTCCAAAGGACACACCTGAGCTGTATTTGCCTGTCTCCAGGTGCCCTAAAAGTGATGCCTGAAAGTCCAAATTATACCTTCAGTGATACCTAAAAGGAAAAGTAAGAAAGGATTCCCTCAAAAAAGTTTTCAGTTAACTGACAACCTTCAGTCAATTCTTACAGAATGGTAAAAGGAAAATCTCAGTCTCAACTAGAACCCTCTTAATGCTTCCATGTTCGGCCTATAACAATAAATAGTAAATAAAAATAAAAGAGTTGTCCTAATAGAGCATAGTTATGAATAGCTCTCAAGTGTAAGCTTTGTTCTTAGTACAACTGAATTATTTTCTTTTAATGATTCATGATAAACCACTTACATCTATTAGCTCTATCGAATATTTGGTTTGTTGTGGAGCTTTTCTTGGTTGGTTGGTGGTGTATTTTGTTGTGGGGTTTTAAAAAAAATTTCCTTTATTTGCCCCTTGTTTTAAGACTGAATTAAATTATTAATAGGTTAGATCCTAAAAATAGTATTCCCATCAGAAATATGTTTAAGGTCAAAACCTAAAGATGCATCCTAGTTGCCCAGCTGGCATATGAAAGGTATGCTAATTGGCTTTACTTTCCCCCATGATTCACATACACTATTCAGCAGCTCTGGGTGCCTCGGGATCATGTATCACATTCATGGGCTTTTCTATGAACCATTTATAGGATTTCATTTGTCAACAGAAGGAAAACAATCCTCCCCAACCTAAACTCAGGCATGGAAACAGTTTAGCTGCACTTTTGTATATTTCTATATAAAACTAATTCAAATATTTCTCCTATTTCACATTATATTTGAACAGGCAGACAAAACACATTTTTTGACCAAAGAGTTCAATTTCAGCAGAATTACAAACAATTCAAAGCAACCTGTTAAGGTGGGAAGAATCAGACAAGCTAAACTACACATAACACTCTCTCTGGTCCACGGTTCTTCCCTACAAGTAATACAAGAGAGAAACTTGTTCCCAGCAATCCCTCCTTCCCGTGCAGACTCCTGTTTACCTGCAGACTGTTGTTCCAGTGACAGCTTTTGCCCAAAGTGCAGCTGTGATGGACATTTGGCAGGATCTCACGCCATCAACCTGGATCTCCTCAGCGCCGGCGGGAGAACAGGATCTGTTGGCAGATGACAGGTCTCAAAGTTATTTCAACAATAGCACTTCAAGGGCTTTTGCTCCATCTGTCGTGGTGAATTGATACCCTATCCCTAAGGTACCAGAAATAGAAACACTTTATCTGCTGCTAGAGTTTCCATCATCCCTTAACTCCCTTAGCAAATATAATTATCATCTCAAAGCAAGACTGTGGTAAGAGGAGATTCACACATTTACAGAGGTGCCTCATTCTATTTTAGTTAAGTAAAAAGGTCTTTACAAATTATTTCCCCTTCATGCAGTACAGGGGGGAGGAAAGCCAGAAGATAACCAGAGAGCTGGGGATGTAAAACTGCTATTATATACTGCTTCTTAACAGCAACCTGGTCTGGGGGTTGGAACTACATGGTCTTTAAAGTCCCTGCTGACCCAACCCATTCTAGGTGTCTATAAGTAAAACTGCAGAGGTTCCAGGGTGTAAGTTCCCTGTGGTGGATAAATTGGATTCAGAGGAGGACATTTAAAGTAAATGTGAGGGAAAGGGGTTACTCAAACTCTCAGGTAGCTCCTCCAGAGCTTGCACTTGCAGCCACTTCCAACACTTCTGTATTTCACAGCTTTCTGTTGCACACATGAGCTCAGCAACTTTGGTTTCCAAGCTATCAATAGCCCATGACTGGAATGCCCTCTGCAGGGCAAGCATTTGTTCTAAGGAACCTGGAGAGAAAGTTTTTGCCTATTTTTTCCCACTTCTTATCAACCACTGTTGAACAGTGAAAAATTGTAGGAAGAACTGAAATAGTAATTTTTTAGGATACTAGAAAATCCTGGTTTTCAAGAGAGACTCTGAATTGGGAGATCTTCCTCTCTCTCTGTGGGATGGAGGTTGTCTCACATTGAGTTCCCAGTGGTGCAGCAAACACAGGCATACACTCCTCACCAAGCAGTGAGGAGTGTAGCTACTATTATTTTCCCCATTCATTATTAGTAGTGCTGTAGAGGATGTAATTTGTATTCCCTGATAAAAGCTGGGCATTCCTATGGCACCTTCTGTCCAAAAGTCTGCCAGACCTTTCTTAGTGAGCTAAGCAAAGTTGTTGTTTTTCTCTGTACCAAACGTGATTTGTAAGAGCTCTGTTTAGGAATGGCTACTGCCACCCTCTTGTCATCCTGGAGGAAGTCTGACAGAGCTGCCACTTGCTTTGCCTTAGTGCCACAGCTCCAACAAACAAATAATGATAAAAAACCCAACACGTCCTGCCTGACTCCAGACATGGTGTTGATGTTAAAGCCTCTTTCAGAAACACACCACATCAAAACAGCCTGGGCTGAGCTGAGAAAGCCACCACAGACTCAGAGCAAGTCTTTTCAAAAATCCAGATGCACAGTGGCATCAATG
Organism: Toxostoma redivivum; assembly: GCA_013397375.1. Classification (NCBI taxonomy): domain Eukaryota; kingdom Metazoa; phylum Chordata; class Aves; order Passeriformes; family Mimidae; genus Toxostoma; species Toxostoma redivivum. Next base: position 21,243 of record VXBI01012222.1, on the reverse strand, counting down.
CCCCTGCAATCTTCTTTCCCCCCTTTCTTAAAGTTTGGGAGTTCAGGATGGTTATCTCCAGTCCATTTTAAGCTTCACATGTCTAGATTTCCCTGGTGTTACAGGATAACTTACTTCAGCAACAGCCCTGTCAAGTTTTATACTGACAAGTTTTATACTGGCTGGCTCCTTTCTCCATATTTTTAAAGCAAAACAAAAATAAATACTAATTCTAATTATTTTAAACCACACAAATTCAAATTTGAAAAGGCAGATGCTGATAAATGCCTCTCTCTCCCTGTTTTCAGTGGCTTGCAGGAAGGCTCTGGACAGCACCACAGTAGCAGCTCACGAATCTGAAATCTACTGCAAAACCTGTTATGGGAGAAAATACGGCCCCAAAGGTGTTGGCTTTGGACAAGGGGCTGGATGCCTCAGCACTGACACTGGAGACCACCTGGGCTTGAATCTGCAGCAGTGAGTTAAATCCCAGTGACTGCTCCTTTTTCTGCTCCTGCTTGTCTCTTACCAGGGTGTTTTATATATTTTATTCTGTTTCCATAACAACATCCAGCATAAGGAGCAGAACAGACTTTCCTACACCCTTTCCTTCCATGGACACAGTAATTTACAGTTTTTAATGATGCTCAGTCTCTTTAAGTCTGCTTTACAAATTATCCCCTCCTTCAATAGGCAATTATTCTACAGAAGCAGCCTTTATATGCCACCACACACGTAAATATTCACTGCAATTGTAATCTGCCATTTGTAGCACAGTGGTAAAGTCACATTCACCATAGAAAAATATTTTTTTTCCTGTTAGAGGCTAAAATACAGTTAAGGTTTTACTCTTAGAGAAATAATCACACTACCCCATACTGTTAGCTCTCCTCTCAATGGGGAAAATAACATTTCTAAATCCTCCCTGTGGTTCAAATAACACTTACAAACACACTGAGAATGTGTTCGAACAAAGAAATTCTAATGGGATACCATCTTCCAAAAGCACATAATTAGCTCTGACAGATCATTTTTATAGGATTTTCCTGCAATTCTCAAAGCTGCACATTTCTAAATTAACAATGCTTCTTCCTTCTGGTGGTCTAACTATTAAGAAACCAATTAAGCAATATACTGTGTAGGAAATAAAAGCTTAAAAAGTGTATTTAACTGTAGCTCCTTGTACCATACAAATCCATCACGGGCAGAGTTCTGCACGAAAACTGTCATATCCTGTGGATATAATGACCTGTTGCAGTGCAACTCTGATAATTCAGAAATCGTTCTGCAAAAGGCTTTATGCACAAAGGTATAAAGACCAAAGTCTGGAAAAAAAAGCAAAACTACTTTTCTGATGTCCTTTTGACCCTAGGCCAGGTAATAACCCCAATTTCCGGTCCTAATGTTTCACTGTCTAATGAAACTATGGCATGAAAACCTGAATTTTTATTTTCAGCTTGATGAGTATCAGTAGATAACCAGTTACAAAAACTAGAGAACCTATTTTCCTTGTATTTTCCCTCTTGCCTCTCAAGAGAGAAAATTGGTTTTTACTTCAATTTTCATTAATCTTTTCTGCATGTGGCTGCTGCCAGCTCCATGTACTTAGCCCAGAACAGGTAATATCAGAGTTTACAGTACCAACTTCTCAATCACACAGAATTCAATAGAACACTTCGATTTTCTTCTTTTTTTAATCCCCTTTTGCATGTCAGAGACCAGCAATTCAGTATTTTTAATGGCTTCCTAAAAATAATGAAATCCTTTTTCTAAAGAAGATAAAGTTTTGAAAGCAGCTTTGAAAACTTCTCTTGTAGGGGGTCACCAAAGCCTGCTCGCCCTTCAACACCAACTAATGCTTCAAAGTTTGCCAAAAAGATGGCAGATGTGGATAAATGTCCCCGTTGTGGCAAATCAGTGTATGCTGCAGAGAAGATCATGGGAGGAGGAAAAGTAAGTAGTGACTTCAGCATTAGGAAATAACCCCCACCATTTTATAATGGTGAGAAACTATAGTTAAGAGGTCCTTGATAATTTATATTTTCATTCATGAAGAAAACATGAGGATGAATTTGCAAATTGCTACAACAGATTTAGAATCTTGTACTTTTTGTAAACCTTTTTCAGTTTTTTGCTTCTTACTGGTATCTGAGGACCAAGCACAGATTATTGCACAAGTTGGCTCTTCCTTCACCTCTGGGTATATTAATAAACATTTATTTCTAGTGGCAACTGAAGATATATTAGACAATGTAACTGAAAAAAGGCTAACCCAGAACGACTAAAAATAGAAGCCACCAGATCAACAAATGAATTTTAACCTTTCCACACCACACAAAGCAGTACTTCTTTGCTTCTTGCACCTGCTGGCTGTGCACTTTCTGTGCCACACAATGAATTGTTTCCTTTGCTCAGCCTTGGCACAAGAGCTGTTTCCGCTGCGCTATCTGTGGGAAGAGTTTGGAATCCACCAACGTGACAGACAAGGATGGAGAGCTCTACTGTAAAGGTGAGAGCTGCAGGGTGCTGAACTGGGGTACAGAGTCAATCTGAAGTTATTCTCTTTAGACCCAGATTGCCATTGTGATTTACCTTGCTGTATGCTTAACATCCCCAGGAAATTTAATTTTGTCTCTTTCAACAACTTTCTGAAAGCAAAGAGCTATGGTAACATTGCAGTTGCAGCTTCTACTATTAACATTTAAATTTTAAAGCTATAATTTTTCTCCAAATGTGACAACCTCTCAAATCTGTCAAGACCTTCTAACAGAGCACTGGCCATATCTGCTGGGCAGGCTCTTGTAACTGCACAGAATCACTCACTAAAATAAAAAAACTACAAAGCTACAGATCTTTGGTCTTGCCAGTAAAATTTTAAAATCTTTCCACTGCATTGGTAGTACACAAGATAATGCAAAAATGGTAAATTACACATCTAGATATTCCTCTCAGATTCAGAAAGTTCACAGATTTCACCTGACTCCTAGAAATAGCTTAAGGGGAAAAAAAAAATACGTGACGATTTTACATATAAAGCTAAATTTATAGAGAACCCTAAAGAAGAATATTGGAGTTCTGTGACTTTGGGCAGAATCTGTTAACCACACGTGGATCAAATTGGCATGTTTGGAGAAATATGCTCACCATTACCACTTAGCAGAGTTGTGATAAATAACTATGCACACACTAACCACTACAGAGCTAAAATGGAATTACTTACACACCCATCAATTCTTTCTGAATTATGCTCCAGTTCTTCTCCTTAAAAATCTCTGGCTTACTCTGTATTACTCATGAGACCAAGTTTTACCGAGCATTTTCAGACAGGAAAGTAGCTTTAATGAAAATATTACTTAGATCTTAAAAATATATATAGTTTCTTAACTTTTTTTGAGATCACCAGATGCAACTTTTATGTAATTCAAATATGTAATACCAGTATTACTATTAAGACCTAGATAAACTTATGGGAAATACATTATTTCAGATTTCCTTACTTTTTATCAACTTAAATTTGATAGTAATTAAAAAATGAAAACCAAAATATATTTACCTCCCACTCCTTCTTTTGCAGTTTGCTATGCAAAAAATTTTGGGCCCAAAGGAATTGGGTTTGGTGGCCTCACTCAAGTGGAAAAGAAAGAGGGTGAATGAGAAGAAATGGATGCAACAGACTCAAACTGCTGTTGATGCCACCAAGTGATAGCTGCCAAGTAAAACATTAAACAACACTTATTGCTAAGAACCTAGGGCATTTCATTAAGATTTTCCACCTTGCAGGAAAAAATTGTGAGTTGTATCTTAAGAAATTCTTAGAGTAGATGAAAAAGGTACAGTGATAAAACTAGACTCATGTTTGTGTTTAGTATATAAAAACAAGGAACCTCATGGAACATTATTGCTTCTTAAACTAGTACTTGTCACATTTTAGACTGGAATTTTAGGCTCAGTGCCCCACTATGATAGGGATCCCTTCTGGAGTGAAGGGTCCAGGTGTTCCCAGTTAGATTGTATTTTTTTTTGTTCACAATGTTAACCTGTCTGTATTTCCACCAGTCTCCTAGTTGAGTTTTGAACCTGCTGGCATTTGTGTTATAACAAATAAATGTTATTTGCTTTGAGACACTTAAAAAGATTTGAAATTCCCTCTCTCTTGAGGGAGGTATTTCTAAAAAAACCCAACATTTTCTCAGAACAGTGTTGTAAGTTTTGTCTGTTTTCAAGCTACAATAAAGTACTTACTGCTTCACATTATTTTCATTTGTATTTGTTTGTGCTTATACATTCTACAATGTTTCAGATAAATGGATTTCACCAAGATGAATGAAACCCCCAATTTCTTAACTACAAGAATTGCATTTCACTACATTACTTATGATGTCAGTTCTAGATGGTATCTGACTTTAATTTCCTGATCTTGAACTCTTTCCCTGCTGGTTTTCATTGTTACCTACTTTGACTTACATTCATATCACATTGTCCAGCTGGTCCCTCCTTGTCTGGAGTGGCTGACATTACCTATTACAGATGGAGTGGGGAACAGTTCCCTCTTTTTATGTACATTGCTATCTTCCATCATAACCTTATCCATTTTCATACCCTAACAGGGCATATATATGTGAAAAACATAAGGCAAAGAGTCAGGCTCCTTCTTATGGTTTTGTGCCCACCCACTCTTAAATACCTCACAGGTCACATATCCCTTGAATCTATTTCAGTCTGCAAAAATACACTTACAAGTATGAAAGCTCTGTTTTATTACATGTAAACTCTTCAAATACAAAGACTTATTAGAGGTTTTCACAGCATAAGCAATAAAATTACAATGTAATTGTAATATTAAGTTTTGAAACATGAACATTCACCTTAATTTTCAAATTTAATTGTATTTTGTTACCAGAAAAGTACAGCAAAGGCTATCAACATCATTTTGAAATTCTGCCCCATAAGCTTACCTTTAAAAATATATATATCTGTATCATCTTCTCACATAAAATTTTAAATAGTTTCAGCTCAAACTATACATACATAGACACATGGTGACTTTTCCATATACAAATCTCCTGTATCTTATGCAAGGTAAGTTTAGTATTTTAAACAATAATAAAAAATAAAACCAAGCACCTTCAGAAGAATTTGTAAAAATTAACAAAATATCCAGTTTTATTTAGCTTTCAGCTCAATTGTCTTAGAAATTAAGCAAAACTTTACACAGAATGAACATTTTTCTCCTTTGCCAGATGAAAAAGTTTGTATTGCTTGGTCCAGTCAATTATGTTGGGTTTGAACATACCAAAGCAACTGCACTGAAAAAAGTCTGCAAGATTCTGGAAGCATCCAAGGCTGAAAAAAAGCAAAAAATATGCATTAATAAACCTAAAAAAAGAAGACTGCAAGTATGAAAAATACCACTTCACCATGAGACAATACATAAGATATTAACCTGTCAAGGGAGACAGCTCAGGGAGAAGAAACAGAAGAGCTCTCAGTTGAGCATTATTCCTTTGCTGAACTTTTACAACATGTTTTACATTAACGAATGAGAGTAGATTAAGTTGAACTTAAATATTTAAAAGTTAGTAAGATCTCATTGGTTAGTATCCCTGAGGAAACAGGGAAACCTTGGTACCAATTTCTCTATTAATAGAGTTAAATACTGAAAAAGAAGTCAGGAAGGGGCCAGTTCATACCTTAATTCTCTTTCTGATCCTACACAACAGACAGAGACTGATGAACAAATTAAAGGACAGCACTCCCTCACACCCAGAACAGTGTTTTTGCATTTATGAAGCAGTGAAGCAAATCAGTACTGGAGAGAACGTTTAAAACACTCTATTCATTAATACCCACTTGTATGGAGTCCTCCTGAGTGAAACAGCATGCTTAGAGGATTTTCTCTGCACCAGGAGATTCATTCTTTCATGTGAGGTCAACCCCAGGAATGCAATCTGATTGGAAGAAAAATATAAGTAATGGTGACAACATGAACATCACAAATTAAAATTCTGGTGAGACTAAAAGATACTAATGAGAAGGGAGCAGCAGGAAAGAATCTGGACATATCAAACAAATAAATAACCACTGCTATAACTGATGACTGAAAAGTATGTTTCTAAATGTCACTTGGGCTAAAACAGAACTTGGCAAGCTCTAACACCAGCTTCCAGAGAAGGCAAGCTTAATTGGGATGTCTGTGAAGACTGTACTTTCACAGATGTCTGCAGAAGTTTAAGATCTATCACAGTTAAGCATCAATCTCCTCAAATTTTTGTCTATATATTCTACCACACAAAATGGTAGAAAAAGATCCCTTGATCCACAATGACACTAAATGCCATAAAGCAGTACATTTTCAAATCACTGTATGAAACACAGTAGTTAAACTACAAATAACCTCCCAGCTCTTTCCAGCATGATATCCCAGTGTTTTGGACACTGCAAAAATCTAGCAGTACATGTTTGAAATTGTGGAGCTTTTTGTTTTGTATTTTTTTTACTAAACAAGATGTAAAACAAGCCCTTAGCTCAGTGTGCTTAACAGATATTTCAAAAACACCTCTTTCCTAAGAGCTGCTAAACAAGCTGTTTCACAGATGTTTTAAGACAGCTCTTCTCAGGTTTGTTGGCATAGCCTAGCTTTTTTCTGAGAAAAACATAAACAAGAAATTTGACAGTCCTCAACAAGATAAAATCCAGGTCATGTGTTTTTACAGTAGCAGTGGGATTTAATACAGTCTAATGACACATGGCTCTGCCACAGAATTTTCAACTCAGGAATAACTGTGTTACTGAGCTTTTGTGCAGTTTTGGGGGCATTAATACCAGTTCTACTAGTCAAACAAATTTCTTGTCTTTAAATACAACTTTTTATAGGCTTAGAATTTTTGATGAGTAGTAAATCCAGAACTCAGTTATAGGAATGATTTGCAGACTGTGATTCTACTTCCAACACCAAAATGCTCAAGGTCTGTGAAGCTTCAAGAAGCTTCAAGGTCTGCCTTGAGATTTAAGAATAGCACCTTGCTGTGACAGTAATCAAGGGGAGAAAGCACAGAGATTTTATGGGAGCAAATCATCAAGGGAAAAGCTTTAATGTGACAAGAAGCATAAACTGAAGAAAAATATTACCTGATAGAGCTGAACAGTGAGCCACCCAGAGGCCCATAGGGTGTGGAAACAGGCTACTGAGGAGATGTAGGAAACCCAGGGAGAGCAGGACACGGTCTGGGTGAAGTATGTCCACACTCCATCTTGATGGAAACTTCCTGCACAGTGGTTGGACCAATCTGACAAGACACACAATCAGTAATTGTGCTTTTAAGCCCTTATGAGCTGAGGAAAGATAATTTGCATGGAATGAATATTACACAGCAACATCCTCTAGAAATACCATGTTTCATCTACCCCGTTGCCACCTAAAAGCACCCACACAGATGCATGACTGCTTGCTATTCTGGCTGCATAATCTTCACACTTTGTGTTCATGATCCACAGAAAAACATCCTTGTTTTTAAAGGCTGGTGCCATGGTAATTCATCAAAAGAAAATAAATCAAGCTTTTGCAATAATGTATTTACAAATTTATTTTCTGTAACAGCAAAAGGCATTCAGACTAGAACCTGCCACCTGACCTTCCTCCACATGGCTTCCCTATTTCCTCTCTAACAAAAATGCTTCCTGCTATTTCATTTTCCAATGGATATCCCACTACAGCAGCATCTTTGTTCTTGCTCAACACAAATGGAATCAGGTATTTGACCAAAGACTCAGATAGGATGCATTTTCACTTAAGCTACACAGTAACATCACTGCTGAAATAAGGTATCCCTTGTGGAAATGAAATGCCGAAAAATAAAGACCACACAGAGATGGATTTGAAAGGTAAATAAAACTAAATTCATGGATACATACACTGAAGAGTTCCATAAAGCAGCCAGACACCAGTCATCGTCAGGAAAAACAGGAACAACAGGTAGTAATAATGGTTCCCAATGCCTGAAATTGAGGAAAAAAAGGGAAAAAAAAATTTGAAGTTGGACATTTTAAAAATAAGCAGTACATACATCTCCACTGAAGTTAGCAGGAATCAAAACCACTTCTTACTTTAACCTCTGCTGTCCACAAGAGAGCTTGGCAAGGCTGATCCTCTCTCTCAACTTTGTCCTGTAAGCCACCCCAATTTATATAATAGAATTAGTTCTGATAAAGTCAACCAGGATTTGACTCTCCTTCAGAGCATGCCTTCAGGTGTTTTAGTCTGATGAGAACTAATTAGGCAACTACAGCTCCCTCTAATGCACAATAAAATTCTCTCATATGATGAGAAATCTAAGCTATTCAATTTGTCTGACCTTGTGTGCTTTAGAAGTGAAAACATACACATAAAAAAACCCCAGACCTCTGTCAGAAAAACTATTACATGAAGATATATTTTTTTAAATTACAATCATATTGCTCAAAGCTTTGAGACAACACATCAGAAGGATGTCTCAGCACCTTGTAAATAATAAACCTTGTAAAAATAGAATTTAACACCAGGAAAAAAGCTATTGGCAAAAAAAAAAAAGTGAAAAATATATTGTTACAAATGTGAAGCTGTCATCTTCCTATCTTGAGTAATGAGCCAGAAAGGAAGAGAGAGGGTGAGAGGGAAGAACACAAGATGGAAACGCCCTGCAGGGTTATCTCAGTGGTGCAGATGCTGCACTCAGAACTGTCCCTTACAGTGACAAGAGGCAATGGAAGTTCAGGAGCACACACGAGTAGCCACTTCCTCCAGTTAATTCTCCTCATTCACAGCTACTGCATTAAAATGTCAGACTGTGCACACTTGTCTGGTTGTTTTAGTATCTACTCCTGGACAGATTGTCCAAAAAAGTTTGTCTAATCGCTTTCTGAACCTGCTGATACTGCCTGGGTCTGCAAACCCTTACAGCAGCAAGCTCCAAAATTTCACTGCCTGCCATGTGGAGACATTTTTTCCTCGAGTTCTACTCTGACGTGCTTGGCTAATAATTCTGCATTCACTTTAGCTACCATCTGAATAATTTTTTCTTTCATTTTTTAAAGTCTCAATCATATCCCCTGTTCCTTCTCTCTCCAAAGAGTTACAGATTGTGTAGTCTGTGTTCTTAGGGTAACCACTCTAACAACCCCTGAATAATCTTATTTGCCTTTCTCTCTTCCATCTAATTTCCCTCTGACACCTATCAGAGTCCTTCAGTGTCAACTGGATATTCTTGTATCACGTGTGCTCTCTCTTTAAGGAGATAAATGTTATCTCTGACACTTTTAAAATCTGTGGTATTTTCAAATTTGATAAAACACCCACTCTCACCTATGCACTGTCCAGTCCATGGAGAATGTTGATCATATCTGGCTACACATGCTTGGCAAGCATGGCAATGCACAGATCTCAAAGGCTTCCTTACCTAGGTGAGGATAAAGGAAAAGAATACACTCATAGCAGAAGCATCTATTTTGCTCAAAGTTTAAGGCATCATCTTACAGTCAGCACCACATTTTGCATAATCACTATGTCATACATCTCACAACACACAACACAGATGAGAACCATAAACCTTAATTAAAAAAAAAAAGGATAGAATTAATTTTTTAAATTAAGATTAGAGTCCAAGGATCTCCAGGCATCTCTCATCACGATAAAAGAAAATACAGAAATCTAAACAAACTATTTGTGTAACACTATAATGACAAACAGTGAGGAAAGTTTTTTCATGGCAGTATTGAGTAAAAGGCAGGTTCACAAAGAAAATAAGTACAAATGCTCCACTTACAAGACATGATGTGCAAAATGTTCTGAAGTCCAAGCAACCAGCTTCTGCAAGAGCTATAATGTTCTGAAAGACAAAGTATTTTGTGCTTGCATTTGGATCACATTTCCATAGGTGCTATGAAGATTTCTACATTAGGACTTTTGCAGTTTGTAAGCATTTTAAGTGCCAAGCACGAACAGGAATAAGAACTTGCTATTTAAAGAGGTGCACAAGAAAAAACAAACCAGCAAAGACTAATGCAGCTTCCCCCACACAAGAGGACTCAGAGAAGTATCTCTGTATTGCCAAAATTAATAAATGATGTGAACTAAATATTCCTTAAAATGAGATGGCACCTCTCATATAGTCAGCCAGACTTCAGGAAGATGAAGTCTGTTCCTTTAAGAGGACACAATGTTTACGAGTCCCGTGGCAATATCTTAAACTGCAGCTTATTCTCCCTGGCAATCTGAAGAAATACAACCTCAATGAGAATCATGAGATCACAAACAAAATGTTTTCCTTAACCCACTGGTTGGGGAGACCAGGCACTAAATTCTCTACTGATTGGCTGCCCATGAGTTCTTTTGGCCACTATAAAAGAGTTAGGAAATAGCATGTGAGTTGCACGATGTTCAAGCACAAAAATAAAACCATTATACACGGCCTCAAAGCACATTATAACATTTAAATAATTACTAGCATGTGATATATAAGAAAGCACTGTGACTATTTCTATCTCTTTCAGAGACAACTGAACCAGAAACCATTAAAAACTTCTATTTTTTAAGTAAAATTTTATGTGAATTAATATCACCAGTGAGTCTGTACAATCTCTGGTCAAAGCTCACATTTCAATGAGAAGATAGAAGCAAGGAATTATAGCAGGATGAGGAAAATAAGGAAACAAGCAGTAGGAGGCATTCTCCAAGATCTGTTGTTAAACAACACTACTATAAACTCTTTAAGGAAGAATATTTCACTGCTTTCCAGTTTAACAGAGCTGCACATGATGACAAACAAATCAACCAGAACCACATCAGCCCTTCCATTTGTTTTTACAAAACCACCTACCTCTTTTCTTTCTTCTTCTGAAGTCTTTATATATCCAGGATCAGTACTCCAGGTTTTATAGAAATGATAGAGAAGACCCATCATGCTGAACATGACAGTGATTTTAAGAATTACATTTGTGGTATGTGATAATCAGGTTAAGGACTATATTCTTGTAACTCATAATACCAGTATTTGTCAAACAAGCAAAATATTCTAAAATTAGTTTATTACTTTACAAGTAAGACACAAGAAGGAAAAAATTACTTTCACTTTTACAGTGGGATCCTCTCTGTCCTTCCAAGACCATCTTATCAGAGAAATGGAATATTCTGTCCAGTTTGAGTGCTGGAGAAAACTTTTACAACTGTATAAACCTGCATCATAATATGGCTCCATGTCATCCTCCTTAAAAGTCCTCTAGACTTCTGCCTTTGAATTTTTGACAGATATGAAACAAACTTGATTTCTTTTTTCCCTCTGAAGCTTCTGTACTTTATGTAAACAATATCAGTCAGACATGCAGACCAGTAAAGCTTCTGGCAGCTGTGAGATTCATTTGGCTGCACCCACCCCTAACTCAAACAGGCTCTTACTCAGTCTTACCTTGTCCCATTCATTTCAGCCAAAAACAACTAAATATACTCATTCAGAAAAATATAACTGAAAGTCATCCTGAAACTATTTTTGTCACACAAAAAAAACCTCAGGCACCCACTGCTAAACACTTCTGAAGGTAATGGGACATTAGGAACACATTTTTTACACCATGAACTAAAACCATCTGTGTATCAGATGAGTGGGGAAGAAAAACATGTCAAGATTAACTGTCCCTATACAGCAGCAGAGGAATGTGGAGTGGGACAAGTTTCATACTAATTAAATTCAGGCATCAAACTTGAGATCTCAGGCTGCTCAAGAACAGTCCCTGCTGCCACCAAGGAGCAGGCAGAGAGCTCAAGCCTGGATTGCATCTCCAGTGACCCTTCAGTCACTCCATGAACTCCAGTGTAAATAATTTTTAAAAATCCAGGATGGCAACCTCAAAGTTGTTTTGTTTTATGAACTAACAACACTGCAAACAGTTCTAATTAAAATCAAGATGATTATGAAATACTGGCACAAACACCAGCTGTGTTTGTTACAATGCAGTGGCAGGGTGCAATTACAGAAGTCAAAATGATGGCACGTTTCTTGTGGATATTGCTGGTCCATTTGCACTGCTATTGGTTTTTTGGAGCTCAGGAAAATCCTTAATTAGAATGGCTGGGTTTTCATGCAGTCCAGAGGAAGTCTGACAGACAAATACAGCTAACTAAAATCCTGAAAACTTTTAAAATACTAGATCTGTGACCAGCTGCAAAAGGAAAATACATTAATGAGAAAAAGGGTTGGGTAGTGAAATGGAAACCTATTCCCTGGCCCATCTCACCAAGCTATGGTTAAGGACTTCACTATCTATGGTTAGGCTCACTATCTTCAGCAAAGTGTCTGACTCAAACCCCTACCAGTGTAATTTTTTTTCCCCTTTCAACTTAAGTGACACCAATAAAACAAATCTTAAAGCTTCACAACAACTGAATAACACCATTTTCATTTATACAAGCATATGTGTGAATCCCCAGTAGGAAAATACTGGATCAGTTCACCAAAGTTAATCCTGATAATTCTATTAAGGACATCTTAATTGGGAACAATACAAGAGAACATGTCATTTAAAGGCTGAATTAAAAATTAATTAAAACTGTGTAGCAATATATTATAGCTGGTGTAGTACAAAATTATGTGCAGTTCTCAGTATCTTCCTAAAGGTTTTTTCACATAACTTTATCAATAAACAGATGCACACTGTGTAACAAAAGAGCAGGGCACTGGAAAGAGAGCACAAGCTACTAAAATGTTTTTGTACTCATGAGTGAGAAGCCTCTTCAAAGAAAGTAAATGTCAGATAGAAATTACTCCACTGTATACTAAAGATTCAGTGTAACCTGTGAATAAAGAGAGGAGACTGGATAGTCTTCTTTACAGGAACACAAAGAAATTTCTTCTTTTATAGGGAGGTGGTGGTAGAGGATGTCGTTTTTAAAGGCAGAAGCATGAATATCACTAACTGTCAGATGCTTATCATTTTAGAAAGAAGAGATGCTGTTAAAATTATTAAGATATGTATTACCCAGTTATACCTCATGCCAAAATACATCACTCTATAACAGTCTCAGTGAGGAAGATTTAAGAGTGATGTGGAGATGCTAACAAAACCCGTTAGTTTTATAACAAAGCTCTTCATTTTGGTATTCCAGAAACATATGGAATAGTTCAGGTTATAAAGAAGACAAAAAATCTATAGACAAAAGAAGGTACAGATTTTTAGTCTGTGTATAACTTTAAAGTCACTTTGCCCCTTCCCAATGGGATTAGACCAATCTTACCAGACATTAACGTCACATGGAATTATCTGGAACTGCTCATCACTGTTTGCATAACCAGGTTTAGATTTACAACAAACTCCAATGAGAGTTACATTTCTTGAGTATAAAGGATATCAGGCAGGAACCAGAAAAACCAGGTCATGGACATCCAAAAAAATGAACTTAGCAGAAATGCTGTGGGAAGATACCTTAGATTCTTGAGCCCCATGAGTTGCCTGAAAGAACATTACAAGAAAAAATATTTTTCAAAATATATATTTGAAGCATAAATGCATAGAATATAAATTGTCTGGTTTGTAACTGTAAAAACTTCATGCACACAGTTTATTTCAAGTCTCTCAAAGCAATCAAGAACTCAAAAGCATTCTTTATCCATACTCATAGGGGGTTAACTATGCAAAAAAAAAACCTCAAAAGTGCTCTGTTCCAGTTCCAGCACAAATGAGAAGTGCTGTAGGACTGGGTGAAAAGTCCAATCTCTGTCTATTCACACACAGATAGCACTGTCATATCAGTGACCATTGACTGTGGCAGGAAAAGTGAGAAACAGCTCAGGATAACACTGAGAGGTGTGGGGAGCAGAAGGAGAGGGGATAGCTCATTAAAACTCATTTAGTGACAGAATATAGCAGGAAAAAGTTATGATAAAGGACATTTCTGAGCAGATATCTCAATGTCTACCAGATGTATACCGTCAATAACATTCTGACAATAAAATTAGGTAACAGACTGGGTTGGGTTTTTTATTTTAAATCCTTCAGTGACAAGAAACTATTATTGTGTACACTTAAATACATTAAATTTCTATGGTCATTAATTCTTTTTTAAAAAGTACATGTATTTAAATTCTTCACACACCATGCAACCATTCCTTAGGTGATATCTTTTATATTAAATGAAACTAAACTCTGAAAAGAATTATGCATCAGATACTTTTAGAGTGTCTTTGACAACTAAGTACATAAACAGAGAGAAAAAGCTGCAAACCTCACAAACAGAGACATCCCAAATAGCAGGCTGAGAAGCAAACCTCCTTTTAAAAGCCAAGAATCAGAACTTAAGTCCACGACGTATCCAATGGCCCACATGAATATCAAGGAAGATGTCAACATCAGGAAGAGCTGTTAAAATTATTCTTGTTAAAATATGACAAAGTACTCAAGCAGGTCTTACTTAAAAGTATTCAGTTCATGTAATAACAAATGCTGAAAGACTCAAGATAAGATAGGACAAGGTCACACATTAATACCTCAAAAGCAGGGGTGAGGCATGACACAAAAAACCCCCACCCAAACCACTCCTATGCGCTTTTAAAGAATTCTATTTTGTGCACCCAACTTCACAAATTACTCTTGTTAATTTGCATGTCAATAAGGAAATTACCTCATATTTCTCTACTATTTTCAGTAACCTGTTATTTCTCCTGTTTCTCATTCTTTCTTCCTCTTGTATCATATAAACCATGAAGTGATTCTGACTTTGATAAGCAACGTCAAGCGGTGTCTCTCCCTTTAACAACAGAGAGGGTTATTTATTTATTGATGTACTTAACACATAAATACTTTCACTTTTAACAGAAGCAAGAAATTAATATGGTTAAGACTAACTGGGCAGTTACTTCTCAGCCCCACCTACCTTTCACTATTTTTTAAGGCAAAGGTGAGCTAAATTCAGAGTGCTACCAGACTTAAATCACAGCTTTTTAGTTTTGAAAACTGATACTTGCAAATAGATCGCATCTATTAATCTGTTGGACTGCCTCCAATGACATATCTGTATAGTCATGGTAATCCACACTTTCAACACTTATACTATCAATTTCTACAAATATTAAGTTGAAGCCTTTCATATGTGTTAACTTTTTGAATGTACAAACAGGCGTTGCCAAACACCAGCTTTCACAGGAGGATATTCACTTAATTTGAAGTCTTTATGAGTCTGCCTGGACAC
The DNA here is from genome assembly GCA_013397375.1 of Toxostoma redivivum. Lineage (NCBI taxonomy): Eukaryota > Metazoa > Chordata > Aves > Passeriformes > Mimidae > Toxostoma > Toxostoma redivivum. Next base: position 6,056 of record VXBI01012222.1, on the reverse strand, counting down.
TAAGAAACACATTTTTAAAAATCTGTCCAAGTCCTCATGACATCGTTTTTGAGTAGGGAACAGACAAATTAAGTAACGAAAAAGAAACTAAACAAGGCTCCCAGAAAATGAAACAAAAAAGGGTGAGGGAGCAGAATCTGCAAAGAACACAATTACTGTTGAGTGAACACAAGGCTTGGCGGTTCATTACACAAAGGCTGCAAAGAACCTTTGCATTCGTACTTTGAGCCACACCTCAAGAAAGGTGCCACTTCCTTTTGGGAAAGACTAAGAACACCTGCTCTTAGCCAAACCCTGCTGCAATTAACATCCAAATTGGAGAGGACTGAAATTTTTCATTACATTCATTTTACACATTCATGCCACATAGGATGAAACATCACAAAGGAAATCGTACCTTGACATTTTTAATGTCCAGGCTGGCACCAGCTTCCAGCAACAGATCCACTGCACTAGTATTTCTTGAGGCTATTGCCCAATGCAGTGCAGTATTCTTTTGAACATTGTCTACAGCATTGAGAGAGGGGTTAAACTTTAAGAGAAACCTCATGGGTTCTGGTCTAGATAAAAATAAAGTATAAGAGTTAAAGAGTTAAAGTTCTCTTAAAGAGAAGATAATCTAGACTGGAAATGAAACTTTTGAACACTTTATAAAACAACAGTTCTCACCTGTGAAACAACAACAGATATTATATATCTTCTCAGAAACAGCTCATCAATGACAGATCCATGTTTATAATTCCAGACCTGCCCTGGAGTTTTTATTCAGACTATGTTACCTTACAATCTGTGTTATGTACCTCATATTTGTTAAAATAGTATCTTCTACAACACCATGTGTAGCTTGTATCTCCCCATTTTATTTGTTCTAAATGCACTTCACTGCATCCACACCCATTTGTTTTCATTTTGCAGAAAATACAGTAAGGCTGCAGATGATTCAGCCACAAACCTAAACTTCTTTTAGAAATTCTTTTCACTTTCTTTGCTATATCCAGTGAACTATTCCCAACTCCTGATCTCTGAAACACCTCATATTTTACGTTGAAATGGAAGGGAAATGTAAGTTAAAAAAAAAAAAGTAATGAAAAATTCATCTCACTGCTTCTTGAGTACAGTACAATAGACTCTTCTTCAGTTATTCTCTACTTACCCAATGGCTTTTTGAGCTGTTAACATTAAAGGTGTTTGTCCATTGAAGTCTGTTGTGTCTATGTTCTAAGAATAAGAAAAAGACAACAAGCAAGTTATTTATTACAGGAAATGGTGGAATTTGGGGCTATACAACTGGCTTAGCTTCACTAATGAACACAAAATGGACAGAAATTAAATTATATCAGCAAAGAAGCCAACACTCTTTAAATTTTTTCCTCCTTCTACAAGTCTTGCATGTCATTCCTTTCAGAATATACTCAGTTTCCATTTAAGGAAATTTTTAAGGGAGAGACTCCACTAAGGGTATTTTTAAGTGAATCATGTCAATTGTATTTCTTGTCTTCTTTTCAAAGAAATACTATGAATAAGAAGAACCTTGTAAAGCAATGCTAATCGTGTTCCTTGTGTAAATAGATGTACATAACAGATGGACAGAAAATACATAAAACAGCTTTATTAAAACAACAAAGAAGGATTATGTATCTCAAGACATAGTTAAATATCTAACCTAAATTTTCTTCCTTCGTCTTTCTTACCCCTTCACAACAAAGGTTTCCTTGCTCCCTGCCTCCATCCATCATTACATTAGCGCAGATTTACTTAGAAGAATTATTCACTTGGATATTTTTAGAAGATAGGTGGGCCAACAACTTCATTAAGCCTGTGATATGCACCACTATATCTACATTCCAGAAGTCAGTCACTCTCCCTAAAGAGAACCTTATGAGAAAGAAAATAGNTATAAAAAATATCTAAGTTTGTCTGCACTTGTAGCACAGAAAAATAGGTGTAAAATCACTGCTTTTCATCTAGGGAAAAAGCCCAGATAATTCTGAAATGTCTCCTATACACAGGCACCTACTCATAAACAGAAAACAACATTTGAGGCATCAGCAACATACCTGGCCTTTTGCTATGAGGTAGGCTATGATGGGCATGTGTTGAAACAGCACTGCTAAATGAATGCTACTGAATCCTTCCCCATCAATAAGACTGGGATCCGCTCCACATTTCAACAATAATATGACCATGGGAAGGTGTCCTTGTCTACAACGATATATGAAATGAAACTATAGAGATGATTTTAAAAATGGATATTTTAATGAGAGCATTGCCTTAAAATTTATCACAGGCATCCCACAAAAGATTTCAGACTCTCGTGGCTTTTTCCAGGAAATTATATTAAATATATACACACTAATAAATGAGCCTCAGGAAAAGCATTAGTTTAGAATACAGTGGTTATTCTACAGTAACTTCTCCTGTGAGCAGTCATCCAAGCCTCTGACTCTGGCAAAAGACTGACAGTCCAGAAGAAGGCACTGATTTTTCCAATCATCACTTGGAAACGATGGGAGACTTCGCAAGCAAAGAAGTTTTCCCAGAATTATTTCAGGTTATGTTTTCTCCAGACAAGCAGTGCTCTGTTCTCTGGATCTCAGAACACGCTACCACAGCTGTAAATACTGACAGATTTCAGTTAGTGATTGCAAGCAGCATTACCTGATGGCCCAGTGCAGGGGCGTAGAATTCAAATCTCCACCCAGCTGATCCACTATTGCACCCTTGGAAATGTAATATCTGTGTAATAACAACACAATGCGGTCAGGAACAGACATAATGAAATAGCAAAACATTATACTAAAGGTAACATAGCCAAAGGAGTAAATGACTCATCATAATAAAAAATTCACTAGGGAAGCAAATGGACAAAAGTGGTTTGGCTGTAAATAACGCTGTCTGTTTCAAGACAATGTTGAAGAAAAAATATAGTCAAGATCAAGGTACTTCTAAAATCAGCTTTCATCATTGCTACAGAAACAAACCCAGGAAAACCTAATGATTTCAGATGTAAAGAAATGGGCTATCTTTACATTTCAGTAACATCTTCACAAAGGCAGTTGGATTAAAATTGGAATTCTACCCTTTTCTTCTCAAGCACTGC